>JAJTUV010001132.1:600000-1102500 GCA_021653895.1 Mastomys natalensis | reverse complement strand
AGTGAAGAAGACACCAACGTTTGAGATGAATGCTTTTCCTGTTACAGAACATCTGAAATATTCTGATATAAGATTTGGGAAAAGATGATAACAGCACCAGCTCTTTTTGGTTTATCCAAGAAAAAAATTGAGTTATTAATTATTTAACTCCTACATCCATTCATCAAGATTCTTCGGAAGCTAAGGAGACTTTGAGCCAGCTGAATGGCCCTGTCATTTGAATTTTTCATGCTGTGGGTGATTAGCTCCCACAACAAAACCTACATCAATGAAACAGGAGGTACTTGAGACAAGAAGACAAGGCTAGAGAGCTGCCTTGGCTGTCTTTCTTCAACCCTGGAAATCATTTATTCTCTCTAGGTTTAATTTTTCATTTATTTGATTAATATAATCCCCCTGTAGTCTTGCTGTGAAGAATAAGTGAAGACAATTTATCGAATCTCTGATTCAGACTCTCACACATATTGATTGCACGATAAGTTTTCTTTATTCCTCTGTGAAATTAAGTTTTTGTTCTTTGACCTTTGTGTCCTGAAATGATCTTTCAGCATCCAGATTAGACTTTATGATGTTAGAATTTTAGATCTTTTTTTATGTTTTATTGACTGAAAGAAATAATCAGATTAGGAGTATACAATTCTTAGATTTTGAAAACTCACTAAAGCAAATACTTATTGAGGCCAAATTCCAGTGGAGAGTTTTGACAAAATGTCATTGAATCACGTAACAATTGTACTAAAGGAGCTTTACCTTTGTCCCATTTTTTGTATAAAAATCACCAGACAAAATCAATGTAGAGGTTCAGAATCTCAAAAGGACATCTGTCTAGTTTGTGGACTCATCTTAATGGGTCTCAGAAATACTAGAAAACATACTGATGTAAAAAATAATTTCAACATAACCAATAAATGCAAGTTTTTTCAAATGTTGAGAATATCCTGCTAGCCCCACTTGACACTTTTCTGTTTTTAAAGAAAAACTAGGTTGTAGATGGATAGCTGGCAGTTAGGGATGTAAGCACTGAGTTTCATGCAGCAGAGTATGATGAAAGAATGAAACTATTTGCTTTGCTTTTTGGGAACACCTCTGCAATGGGAGGGCTGTAGACTATCCAATGGGAGATGAAATGTAAGCATTACTGGGAATGATAATGATGGTCCAGAGTCTGGGGATTATTATGTACAGTGTCTTTGTTAGCTTATGAGTTGCTGTGACAAAATCCTGGCAGAAACAACAGTGAGAGAGGAAGGATTTATTTTTGGCTCATGGGTACAGCAAATTTCAGAGGCATGGTATGGTGAGCAGCTCACTTCATGGAAGTAGGATCTCTCCATGTCACAGTGAACCAGAGAGCCAGGTAAGAATGAGGCATCAAGTGTAAACTTCAGAGGTCCACTGACCTACTTCCATCTGTTTGATCCTACCTTCTAAAGAGCCAAGAACATCACAAAAACAGTAAAGACAACTGGTACTCAAATATAGGCCTAGAGAGACACTTCAGACTTAAACCATAACAGGGTGGGGGAGGTTCAATCTCACCGTTGATTTGTTAACATACATGTGATGGTGGTTAATCTCAGATTAATTTCTGTGAGAGTAGGTTTCTTCCTGAATATTATAGAGGCCTTAGTATGCATGACTTTCCATGATACATGAAATGTGTAACTAGTAGAGGCTATACTTAAAAGACATTTGCAAAGGAAGACCCTTTTCTTCTAAGCCATTTTCTACAGAACTCTGGATTTTAGCCAACTTTGGCTTTTCCCATCAAGCCTGAGAGTTTATTTCATTCAGTAATTCTGAGTCATGTTAGAGTGCAAATTAATTAATTTTATTTCCCCAAATCTTGCTTCTCTAGAGGACATTACAATGATTTTGATTTACAGAAGGGTTTTATTTTAGAAGTTCATTGTCAAAGAAGTGATAAACACCCAGAACTCAGGGTACTAATCTCAAACTCAGTTGATGATATTTGCCTTTCAAAATAAAGAATCCAGTCTTCAATACCAAGGACTATCTCTTTCCTTCCTATCTCCAGACAAGGAACATAATTCAAAAGCCTACTGTCCCATGTTCACAACATTCTTATTTTTAATAGTACAGTAGCTACAAGAAGAATACTCAAAACCCTACTGTCCCATGCTTGCAACATTATTATTATTGATAATACAGTAGCTACAAGAAGACTTAGTAAACATCAGGGAAGGGTTGCAAGTTCACCAATTAGTTAAATGTAATATTTTTTTATTCTTCATCTATCATTTGTTTACCTTGCCTATTTTGGTTTGGTAAATACCTAATGATGTGCTTTTAAGTAAAACTTTAATGAGTAAGAAGACTGTATTTGTATATTTAGGTGTGTGTTTGTGTGAATATGTGTGTGTGTGTGTGTGTGTGTGTGTGTGTGTGTGTGTGTGTAACACAACAAAGAAAAAGTTAGTTCATGGATTTATGAAAGTTCAAAGAGACCAAAGTGGGGTACATGGAATGTATTATCCCACAAGACCAATTTTTTTATTGGAACTTTTATTTACGTTTCAGGTGTTTTCCCCTTACCCCCTTAACCCCCTCCCTCCCAGGAACTCCCTATCCCTTCCCCCCTCCTCCTGCCTCTATGATGGTGTACCCACACCCACCCTTCCCAGAACCTCACCTCCCCACCCTCGAATACCACCCCCCACGATGTCCAGCCTTCATGGGACCAAGAATCTCTTCTCCCATTATATATGGCTCCCTTGCATATATAGCTGGAACCATGGGTCCCTCCGTAAGCCTCCCAGGCTGGTGGTTTAGACCCTGGGGGCTCTGGCTGGTTGGTATTGTTGCTCTCCTCATGGGGTCCCGTACCCTTTCTACTCCTTCAGTCTTCACTCTATCTTCTCTGTTGGGAACCCCATGATCAGTTTAATGGTTAGCTGGGAGCATCCGCCTCTGAATATGTCAGACTCTTGCAGACCTCTAAGGAGACAGTTATGTTAGGCTCCTGTCAGCATGCACTTCCTGACACCCACGTCATCATCTACCTTTGGTGACTGCACATGGGATGGATACCCAGGTGGAATGGTCTGCAGACGGCCCCCCTTCAGTTTCTGCCCTGCACTTTGCATCCATATTTGCTCCCTTGAGTATTTTGTTACTTCTAAGAGGGACTGTAGCCCCCCACCACACACACTTGGTCTTCATTCTTCATGAGCTTTATGTGGTCTGTGAGTTGAATCTTGGGTGTTTCAAGCTTCTGGGCTAAAGTCCAATAATCAGTGAGTGAATACCAGGTATGTTCTTTTGTGATTGGGTTACCTCACTCAGGATGATATTTTCTAGTTCCATCCATTTATATAAGAATTTATCGAATTCATTGTTTTTAATAGCTGAGTAATATTCCATTGTGTAAATGTACCACATTTTTTGTATCCATTCCTCTGTTGAAGGGCATCTGGGTTCTTTCCAGTTTCTGGCTATTAAAAATAAAGCTGCTATGAACATAGTGGAGCATATGTCCTTGTTATGTGTTAGAGAATACTTCTGGGCATATGCCCAGGAAGTGGTATAGCTGGTCCTCAGGTAGTGATATGTCCAATTTTCTGAGAAACCCCAGACTGTTTTCCATAGTGGTTGCACCATCTTGCAAACCCCCAACAATGGAGGAGTGTTCATCTTTCTCCACATCCTCGCCAGCATCTACTATCACCTGAGTTTTTGATCTTAGCCATTCTGACTAGTGTGAGGTGGAATCTCAGGGTTGTTTTGATTTGCATTTCCCTGATGACTAGGGATGCTGAACATTTCTTTAGGTGCTTCTTGGCCATTCGTATTTCCTCAGTTGAGAATTCTTTGTTTAGCTCCATACCCCTTTTTTATAGGGTTATTTGGTTGTCTAGAGCCTAATTTCTTGAGTTCTTTGTATATATTGTATATTTGTCCTCTACCAGATGTGGGATTGGTAAAGATCTTTTCCCAATCTGTTGGTTGCCATTTTGTCCTATTGACAGTGTCCTTTGCCTTACAGAAACTTTGCAATTTTATGTAGTCCCATTTGTCAATTCTTGATTTAGAGCACAAGCCATTGCTGTTCTGTTCAGGAACTTTTCCCCTGTGCCTAAGTGTTCGAGGGTCTTCCCCACCATCTCTTCTATTAGATTCAGTGTGTCTGGTTTTATGTGAAGGTCCTTTATCCACTTGGACTTGAGCTTCTACACGGAGAAAGAATGGATCGATTTGCATTCTTCTGCATGTTGTCCTCCAGTTGAACCACACTACCCAATTCGTTCTATGAAGCTACAATCACACTCATACCTAAACCTCACAAAGACCCAACAAAGAAAGAAAACTGCAGACCAATCTCTCTTATGAATATTGATGCAAAATACTCAATAAAATTCTAGCAAACCGAATCCAAGAGCACATCAAAACAATCATCCATCATGATCAAGTGGGCTTTATCCAGGAATGCAGGGATGGTTCAATATCCGGAAATCCATCAATGTAATCCACTATATAAACAAACTCAAAGAAAAAAACCACATGATCATCTCACTAGATGCTGAGAAAGCATTTGACAAAATTCAATATCCTTCATGGTAAAAGTCTTGGAAAGAACAGAATTCAAAGCCCATACCTAAACATAGTAAAAGCAATATACAGCAAACCAGTAGCCAACATCAAACTAAATGGAGAGAAACTTGAAGCATTCCCACTAAGATCAGAGACTAGACAAGGCTGCCCACTCTCTCCCTACCTATTCAATATAGTACGGAAGTCCTAGCCAGAGCAATTAGACAAAAAAGGAAGTCAAAGGAATACAAATAGGAAAGGAAGAAGTCAATATATCACTATTGGCAGATGATATGATAGTATACTTAAGTGACCCCAGAACCTCCACCAGAGAACTCCTAAACCTGATAACAACTTCAGCAAGGTGGCAGGTTATAAAATCAACTCAAACAAATCAGTAGCCTTCCTCTAGTGAAAGATAAACAGGCTGAAAAAGAAATTAGGGAAATGACACCTTTCACAATAGTCACAAATCATATAAAATACCTCGGGTGAATCTAACCAAGCAAGTGAAAGATCTGTATGACAAGAACTTCAAGTCTCTGAAGAAAGAAATTGAAGAAGATCTCAGGAAATGGAAAGATCTCCCATGCCATGGATCGGCAGGATTAATATAGTAAAAATGGCCATTTTGCCAAAAGCAATCTACAGATTCAATGCAATCCCCATTAAAATATCAACTCAATTCTTTACAGAGCTAGAAAGAGAAAGTCTCAAATTTATATGGAATAACAAAAAACCCAGGATAGCGAAAACCGTTCTCAACAATAAAAGAACTTCTTGAGGAATCACCATCCCTGACCTAAAACTGTACTACAGAGCAATAGTGATAAAAACTGCCTGTATTGGTACAGAGACAGGCAGGAAGATCAGTGGAATAGAGTTGAAGACCCAGAAATGAACCACACACACCTATGGTCATTTGATCTTTGACAAAGGAGCTAAAACCATCTAGTGGAAAAGGACAGCATTTTCCAACAAATGGTGCTGGTTCAACTGGAGGACAACAAGACCAATTTTTTATGGACTCTGTTACTGTTCTAATAAAAAAGCAAGACTTAAATGATTTCTGTTAAGATTATTTGTGATAAATACAGGTTTAAATTAAAAGTAACTTAATTTACTTACAAAAGGAGTCTAGTGCACACAAATTGGTTGAGGTATACAGAATTCCCAGTGGAAGCTTCTGTAAATCAATGCCAATAAGATAGACACTCACTGCTATCTTACCATTCCTTTTGGAAAGGTTCAGAAACTTGGAACAGAACCCAACTTCATAAAGTAAGAATGAACTACTGAATTCTCAGAGATAATCTTGAAATTATGCATCTTTTGCATGATTCTAAGGATTTAAGGCTCATTTCATAAGTAGGACGTTCTCCAGGTGACTCTAATATCTTGGACTCTGCAGTATTAGGGAGGGGCAGATTTACTTAAACCCATAAACGGATTCAGTCATTACCTTCACTCCAGTTAAAATGTATTAAACATGATGTTTAACATAAAGGTTATTTAAGTCTAACTTACCAATGGTTGTATAGATTGTCAGTAGATAAACAAAAAGCATAGGGTTTTACCATGTGTTCACTGTGATGTCAGGCTCCCATGTTCTTTTAACCCTAGTTGTAAATAAAATGATGGAGAAATAATAGGTGTAAACTACAGATGCTTCTCCTCCCCTTTGAATTTAGGTAACTTTTCCTAGCTCCCCACAAAGAAGGGTAAAATAATCAAGGGAAGGTTCTCTGTTTTACAGCAGCAAACTCATCAAAAGTAGGTGTGTAATCATCTACCAAAGCCAAAAGTAGATAAAGATTTTTCAAGAACAACATCTACCGTGTTTTGCTCCTCTAGGTTATTGATTCTGCCACACTTATATTTTACATGCTTTAACTTTAAAGGTTGTCCTAGTAAAAATATTTATTTCAGCAGTCAGACACTCTTTTCCCATTTATAGATGGAAGCATAGCACTCATAAACAAAGAGGTATCTGGTTTTCTGTTTTAGAGAATGGTCCGCTGTAGTAATTGCTTATTTATTGAGAATCTGCTCATTCAGTTTCATAACAATAGAAAAAAATGACCTCTCACAATGGAGATGGTAGAACTGGAATTAGCATCTAGAAGCAGTTAATTTTTGACGTTTGAGTTGTTATGGTTTCCCTGTACAACACTTTTGGGGATATAGATAACTTAGCATCACATACTATACTGAATATAGAACTAGAAGAATGGAATGTAACTTTGAGGATTTGGGATTCAAGGGTGAATAAAAGTGGAGGAAACATTTTGGATTCTATAGCAATATATTTCTAGAACCAACAGTTAGGAGAATGAACTTAAGACCTTGATCCCTCACCTTATAGTCTGTATAAAAGTGACTAAGTCACCTCACTTCTTTGAGATTCCCTCTCTCTTTGGTTGAGTGGAAACAACAGTGGGATTTGTCTTTCACAAATGAGGGAGTAGAAAAATGAAAGATGCACAAGAAAGCACCAGAAGAGAGAAAAATGTGTTGGCTTCACAAATGATGTTTCTCATTCAGAATCAACAGATGCTCTTCTTCACAGTCAAGGGAACCTTTGCCTTCTCAGAGCACATTTGAATATTGTACAGGAAATGAATCATATAGAAAAAGCTAGTAGTTGTGAAATGTAAAGCGATACAATGTTTGTTGATATTTGGTTGTGCAAGTGAGTAATCTTTCTTTGAAGATTAACTGACCAGGCACACTTGGAAGGATGTCTAAGTTTGAGAAGTCTTTCTAAATTTGCCAAGAACACTATAGACTCCCATTAATATGCTGTGTTTGGGTCATCATATGTTTTTCTGTGTCAGTTTCCTTTCAGTGAGAATTCTTAGAGACTTGTTTAGAGATAGGAAGAAAGGACACAAGATAATTTTCTAATAACAGGATTTATAAGATTCTGAGATTTCATCATCCTTATTTTTCAGTCTTGTAAATTATCCCCATTTGTTAATAAATAATTAATGGCCCGTATCAAGAAGTATTTCACAATAGTGTGAGAAACTACTAGAGGAGATATAGGGAAAAATTGGGTTTAAAATAAATGACCTATAAAGGACTACAAATCCAGAGATTATTTTTTTTTGTATTTTTAAGAATTATATTTGCTGTCATTTCATGTCCAGGTTTAATCTCTTCCTTTGGGAACGAGGTCAGATTAAAAGAAATTTCAAAAATACCCAAGCAATCAATATCTAATTCATTTACACCCTGCTTCTTCCTGGGCCTGCTGGGTATAAGCCTGTAGTCACTGCCATCTCTCTTAAATTCAGGCACTTTGGGAAGGGAGCCATCTTTTTAGATCTATTTTCTCCCTGGAGCTGGGAAGCTGTATCTATATAAAAAGAAGTGACATATTAGGCTGGGCGTATTAAAACCTTTTCTGAGAAAATCAATATAAGTTTGGGAAGGCTCATTTATTGTCAAAGGAGAAGAAAGGACACAAGATAATGCAGAAGTAGACGCAGGATATCACGTAAGCAGTGGGAATGGAAGATACCATTTAAAGTGACTGTTGGCACTTGCATAGCCATTGTCTGTTTATTAGCCTTGGAAATATTCTAGATCCATGATTGTGTTCTGTCTTGTCACATGAAGGAATTCTGAGACTGCTTTCTTTGACTGAGGTTGTAATCACCTGTCAGGACTCTAAGAATTTGCTGTAGTGACCAACGTTGGTACAGATTGTACCCTAAGCAGGTTATATCAATGAGACATAATTTGAGATAATTAGCAGGTTTGAAATATTCCTTGTAGTACACCATCCTTCTAGTCTAGTCATCAGAATGTATCAGCTACATTACTACACCCCCTTTACAATGGAATGAATTGAGTTTTCATTATTTTAAATTAATCAGTATGAAGTTATGAATTATTTTATATTTTTGGTTGAATACATCATTGTCTCTGGGTGCCATTACGGCATTTAGAGTTTGTAAAGTAAATGGAACCCAAAATGACTTCATGGTGCAAATTAACTTCTGTTGTATAAAATTTCATAAATTTTCACCTGTGTGGTATCCTTCAAAATCAAAGGAAGGCAAAGTAAGTTTTATTCATGAGAATGTTCTATCACCTCTTTTTTCCTAGACAGAGCATTCTTGCCTTTTATCCTCAAAGATGTTACGCTCAGCTCCTTGCAGAGTGGTAAAGCAATCACATAGTTTGTGATTTCACTCTCTGACCATCAAATATGATGAAATGAAAGTTTGTGATTTTATTGTACTTTCCACTATGTTAGGTTTCTGGTTTGTTGCTCATACGGTGACCAAAGCCGAGGAAGATGATCAAGATTGCTTAGAAGTAAGATTTACCTCCATAACTCCAGAAAAGTTATGCCATTATACTTTGTGAGCTAATAGAATCAGATTATTGTCTGTGGGCAAGCTTGACTTTACGAGTAATTGGTATAAAGTATACTAGAGAAACTCAGGTATTTTTAAATTTATGTTTTTCTCTTCCCTAATCATGAGATTGGCTACCTGTGACATTACAAATGGTAATGATATCAGTCTGACATCTTAGATTTCTGGAATGGATATAATAAATCAAATTAGAATGATTTGCCTTTCAAAACCAATGGAAATGAACATGGTCCTGAAGAAACAGAGAAGCAGCCACTGGGAATACAAGGGGATCTAATTCACAGGGTAGACTATGGGACTCTCACACAACAGACAACAAGTAATACCAAAGTGATAAATTGTGTAAGTCTAGGGAAACATGTGAAAATAGCATGATAAACAGATGAGGAGCAATATTTATAGATGAAGACAGCCACATATAATTAGAGCACTTTGTTATAAAACAAAGGGTTCTAAGATAGGACCAAGATTCAGTACCTAGATTTGAGTCTTAAGCAAATGCTTATTAAGACCAATATTGGACCTAGTCCTAATGCTGGATTTCAGTACTAAGAATTTCAGAGAGACTATACTATGCTTTTGGAGCTAGAGCTTTTACTGTTTTCATTTGATAGTCAACGAAAACAAGTCACATGAAAGTTGATTACTTGTCTACACCAACACCTGCACAGAGTTGATAAGTGCATAAACACACCATTCCAGTCAGTAATTTTAAAATCTATTTTTTGTTAAAAATAGATATTTTATGCTATATTCTGATCATGGTTTTTCTCTCCTCCAACTCCTGCCATATCTTCCACACCTCACAACCCACATGACTTCACATCCTTTGTTGTACTCTCTCTTTAGAAAATAAACAAGCAAACAAAAATAAATCAAAATTAAAAAAAAAAAAAAACAACAGCAGCAAAAAGAAAAGCACAAGAAACACACAGGTAAAATTGGAAACCATAATATCCAAGCCAAAAAAAAAAGTCCAAACAAAGCCACATGAACCAAAATACCTACAAAAATACCATTGTGTTCCTTTCAAATTGGCCGTCTACTTGTGGGTAAAGGATAAGTGTGAATATGTCTGTCAATCCTGTCTTACCCAAAGCTCATGGTAATGAACAGGTTACCCCAATGGGCAGGTTATAAAAGCTCTGACTATAATACATCTCATTAAGACAGAACTATGCCTAATATAAAAGAGTACACAATGAAAAAAAGGCTCCATCATTAAGGTCAAAGCATAATATCACAGCAGAGAAGATGATGGAGTCATGAGTTATTCTCAGCTAAAGCTTGTTAACATATATCTTGCCAAAAGGCAAGAGTGTTACTAATAAAAGGTGGCAGTAGATACCTAGGGAAAGAGCAGTGTGAAGAAGCAGCGAGGACGACCCCCAGAAGGACCAAACCCACGCGCCACTGTATACCCGTGTTCTGCACCGACGTCCCCAGCCGCCATGCCCAAAAGAAAGGCTGAAGGGGATGCGAAAAGAGACAAAGCCAAGGTGAAGGACGAGCCACAGAGAAGATCTGCAAGGTTGTCTGCTAAACCTGCTCCTCCAAAGCCAGAGCCCAAGCTTTAAAAGGCCCCTGCAAAGAAGGGAGAGAAGGTACCCAAGGGGAAGAAGGGGAAAGCCGAAGCGGGCAAGGATGCAAATAATCCTGCAGAAAATGGAGATGCCAAAACAGACCAGGCACAGAAAGCTGAAAGTGCAGGAGATGCCAATGATGTGTGTGCATTTTTGATAACTGTGTACTTCCGGTGACTGTACAGTTTGAAATACTATTTTTTATCAAGTTTTATAAAAATTCAGAATTTTGTTTTACTTTTTTTTTTTTAAGCTATAATGTTAGCACACAGAACACTTCATTGTTGGGGTGGGGGGAAGGATCATGTGTCACTAACAAAATATCTCCCAAGCTGGATTGAGGACAGGAAACCTCTTTCCTTGATAATTTAGAAAGGCTCCGGTTAGCTTCCAGGAGAGAGTCCTGGTCTTGACATAGGTGGCCACCAAGGCACAAAATGCCTTGTGGTCTAGGGAAACTCTAAATCTATTTTTATATCCTTTTCATCCTGTACCATCAACATAGACTTATTCCCTTAAAACCAGAGACCTGTTGGGACCTGGCCCCCAGAATTGGTTTTCCAGTCCAGGCCATGTGGACTTTGCAGCGACTTCATTGAGTGTTCTCAGAAGAGCACTGGTTCCTTTTATAAAAGACTGTGGATCTTCAGATTGATCATTCCGCCACGTTCATTTCCTGAAAGTCAGGATCGGCTGGTGAAAAGTTGTTAGACAACATCCTTAGCGTGACATGTCAACCCTCACTCTAAGCTACTCCCCGTTCTCAAAGCATTGAATGAAGATTTCATTGGGTTTTATAGTGGCTTTCTGATTTTGGTAGTCTATACAAGAAGGGAATTTGGAAGTTCTTGTATATCGTTGATTGTCTGCCCATGTCCTGCCTGAAATACCATGATTGTTTATGAGAAGTATCTTTAATAAAGCTGGTTACAGTTAGGCTTGAAAAAAAAAAAAGAGATACCTAGGGAAGCAAGATGCACATATTAGTTGGTGATAGAAAAAAAAAAAATAAATGGAAAGGAAATAAGAAAAAGGGAGCATATTTAGTATATAGTAGCCATCTTAATATCTGTGAGTAAGTTATTAAAATAGTGTCCCATATTTCAAGTGACTCATTCTCAAATTTTTGATGAAATGATAACATTTGTAAGAAAGAGTATCATCTTTATCTTTCCAACATAGACATTATTGTCCATTATTGTTCCATTCAGATATGGAAAGGGAAACTTCCTTTCATGCTCTGATCTCTTGTGTTGTTGAATTTTTAAAATCATGTTCTCATGTCATCTTCACAGAAAAGGCCACTAAGAGGAAAAAAATTATAACTTAGCCTGAATCCCATGTTTCTGTAAACTCCTGTATCATACATAAAAATATTGAGATTTAAAGTGCAAGATTCAGGAGGACTAATTATTTCCTCTAGATCTACTTTCATGCTTGTTAACAGAAGTTGAAGATGATATCAGATGATGAAAAGATTTCCTATATTCATGAATCAGTAGGATTAACATAGTATAAGTGGCCATCTTACCAAAAGCAATCTACAGAATCAATACAATTCCCATCAAAATTACAACAAAATTCTTTATATATCTTGAAAAGCAGTACTCAACTTCATATGGAAAAAACAAAAAACCCCTCAATACTAAAGGAAAAAAGATTTCTGTAGGTACCACCATCCCTGATTTCAAGCTGTACTACAGAGTAATTGTAATAAACACTGCATGGTATTGGCATAAAATGGACAGGTTGATCAATGGAATTGAATCAAAGATCCAGATGTAAACCGACAGAGCTATGGATATTGGATTTTTTACAAAACTGTTTGTAGGAAAAAAAATATTTTCAACAAATGGTTCTGATCTAACTGATGTCTGTATGTAGAAGAATGCAAATAAATCCATATGTATCCCCATGCATAAAACTCAAGTTCAAATAGATCAATGATCTCTACATAAAACCAGATACCTAAATCTGATAGAAGAGAAAATGGGAAATGGTCTTAAATGTATAGATACAAGAGACAACTCCCTGAATAGAACACCAATGGCTCAGGCACTAAGATCAACAATAAATAGGACAATCATAAAAGGACCTCAGGAAATTGAAAGGTTCTGTAAGGCAAAGGACACTGTCAATAGGACACAAAGACAACATATAGAATGAGAAAAGATTGTCACCAGCCTTTGCCCAGCAGAGGGCTTATATCCAAAATATATAAAGAAACTCTTAAAAATTAGACACCAACAATCTAACAACACAATTAAAATGAGGTACAGAGATAAATGCGGAATTTTTGACAGAAGAATCACTAAAGTCCAATAAACACATAAAGAAATGTTGAATATCCTTAGTCATCAGGAAAATTCAAATCAACCCTGAGATTCCATCTATATCTGTCAGAATGGCTAAAATCAAAAACGCAAGTGATAATGCATGCTGTTGAAGATGGGGAACCCTACTCTTTGGTGGTGAGAGTGCAAACTTGTGCAACCACTTTGGAATCATTTGGTGGTTTCTTAGAAAATTGGGAATATTTTTTACCTCAAGACCCAGCTATACCACTCCTGGGCATATACCCAAAAAGATGCTCTATCATTCCACAAGGACAATTACACCTATGTTCATAGCAGCTTTTCAGGAATAGTCAGAAACTGGAAACAACCTAGATGTCCCTCAACTGAAGAATGGATAAAGAAAATGTGGTACATATTGGAGTATTACTGAGCCATTAAAAACAGTGACACCATGAAATTTGCAGGCAAATGGTTGGAACTAGAAAAGAATTGAGTGAGATAACTCATACCCAGAAAGACACATATGGTATATGATTACTTATAAGTGGATATTAGCCATAAAGTAGAGGACAACCATGCAACAAGGTATAGACTCAAATAAGCTAAATACCAAGGTGCACCCAAGGGAGGATGCTTGAAGCTCACTGAGAAGGGGAAAAAAATATGTATCAGAGATAGATGGAAGGAAAGAATTGGGTAGGAGAGGAGATGGGAAGGGGAACAGAGGATCAAGTGTGGAAAGGACTGAGGGAGAGAGAACTGGGATATTGGTGAGGGTGGGCATTTCTGGGACAAGCTAGAAACCTAGGACAAGGAAAACTTCCAGGATTCTACGAGGGTGACCTTAGTGAAGACTCCTAGAACTAGGGGATATAGAACCTGAAGCACCTACCTTCTGTAACCAGGCAAGATTTCTAAGGGAGGAATGGGGCACAATCCCCTACAAAACCTTCAACTTACAATTTGTCCTGCCTGCAAGTTGTTCACAGATAAACATGGAGCTGAAATTGAGGTAATGACCAACCAGTGACTGGTCCACCTCGAGACCCATACCATGAAAGAGAGAGTCCACCCCTTACACTATAATAATATTCTCCTATATTTGCAGACAAGAACCTAGCATAACTGTCCTCTGAGAGGTTTTACACAGCAGCTAGTGGAAACAGATATAAAGTCCCACAGTCAAACGTTAGGTAGAGCTTAGGGAATCTCATGGAAGAGGGGGAAGGGAAGATTGAAAAAGCTAGAGAGTTCAAGAACACCACAAGAAAACCTGCAGAATCAACCAACCTGGGCCTCTAGGAGTTCACAGAGACTGAACCATAAGCCAAAGAGCATGCATGGGATGGACCTAGGCCCCCTACAAATTTGTAACAGATGTGCAGCTTGGTCTTCATGTGGGACCACTAACAGCAGGAGCAGAGAATGTGTCTGACTCTGTTGCCTGTATTTGACTTGCTTTCCCACAGTGGGCTCCCTTATGTAGCCTCAATAGGAGATATGCCTAGTCCTACTGCAACTTGATATGCCTAAAAGGTTGTTATCCATGGGAGGCCTCCCTTTCTCTGAGATAAAGGTTAAAGTAGCATAGATGGATGATTCTAGAAGAAAGAAGTTAAATAAATACTGTTATTGAGGACAATTTGTAAAGCATTTGAACAAAAATTACAGTCTATACCCAATTCTCCATGGTTGTTTTTTATAGACCATGAAATCATAGCTAAAGTCAACTTTGGTTTTGCCCTAGTGGAGAGGAACAACAGCAGAAATAACCCTGATAGCAAAGATAATTCAAATGCATTTGAACTTGGCTTTTGAGTACTTTCCATGATAATTTTCATAGGCCATTGATCTTCTGATTATGTTTTGTTTTGGGTAATTCTGAAACGAACTTGCAGTTAGTGATGTGATGGGTTAGAAAGGAGACTCAGGATTGAATGGGAAAAACAGGATGTGCAAAGTATAGGACACTTCCAGGATCCCTGATGCCTGATATGTATATATTTCCCCATCCATCCCCTCTTCTCCTCCTTTTCCTTTCTCCTCCTCCTTCTTCTTAAGCCTTTTCTTTTTTATATTAACCTTCCCCACCCATTGTAATCCTGAAAAGCAACCAAAATCAGGAAAAACAAAAACATCATCATTAGCTATTAGAGGTGAGGAATACTGTGTCCTAGGTGCTCTCAGTGGTATCAGAAGCAACATGAGCTGTCAGGAGTTACATTAATAAGAGCAAGAAATGAAAGCAAGGAAGGAAGCTCAGCTGTAAGGCCCTCTGACCTTATACCCAAGCCAAGTTGTTTGTTAAGCTCTTAGCATGTAATCCAATATCCCGGATTCCATAAAGGGTATTGGGATGTAGAAAGTACAGGACCAGGCAGGTATTCTGGAGGCTAGCACATGGTAGTGCTTATACTCTTGTCAGTGCCCGACTTTAGTCAGCTAAGAAGGCAACTGGACACAGAGCAGCAAATCAGCACTGCTAGCAACCCTAGGCAGAGTTAAAGGAAAGACATACATGTGTAGCTATTTCTATTGCTGAAGATGCATCACATACTGCCTTTCAGTACTGGTCATGACTAGTCTAGTAAAGCTTTTAACTCTCCCAAAGAACAATGCTTGGATGAAATCTTTGGAGGAGAAAGACATTTAACTGGCAGGCTCCAGGCCCACCTCTTGGAGAGTCATGTTTTAAGATAAATTCTTCTTAGTGATGAAGACTACTCTCTGGTTCTTTCGAGTTACCTTTCAAAAAATTGCCAAAAAGCAGGACATCCTTTCCTATTAGAGTTTCCTCTAAAATACTTAGAACAAGGACACTCAGATTTTTCCATAAATACCAAGGAATGAACAAAAAAATAAAATAGGAAATGCAAGAAGTAAACAACATGATAAAATTAGATGTGCATGCCAGATGCAAGATAACTTTAGGTTTCAGACACCACAGGGTAACACTGAGTGTTTATCATCTGGCTGCATGCAGAAGGACACAGCAACTCAGAATGAATGATTGACCCTGCAAATGTGCACTAGAGTGAGGGAAAGAAGGTTTGTTGAGGAGCTCTCTATTCGCCACCCTTGGAGAGTAGATGCTCACTCACCCTAAAGAGCCAGTGTGAATTATTACCTCCTTTGTGTTTTAATTTATCAAATAATAATTATTAGTATAATTAATATAATTATTTATGGAAGCCTTAAAGGAATAGAGAGATACTGGCTGATTTATCCATGGGTACATTCATGTAACATGTGTCCTGACTTCATTTGATGGCTTTGGTCTCTGAAATTGTAGGTTTCATCAAATAAAACCAGCAAAATAATTCTCCTCTCTTCTCTCTTCTCTCTCTCTCTCTCTCTCTCTCTCTCTCTCTGTGTGTGTGTTGTGTGTGTGGCATGCAATGTATGTGTACATGTTTGTGTGTGCATGTGTGTGTATTTGTTTGGGGCATAATTGGATATAAGGAAGACACTTTATGTACCATTCACCAGGATGCTGTCCAATTTGGCTTTTGAAACAATCACTCAGTGGTCTAGATCCTACCTAGTACACTAGGCTATCTGAATACCAATCCCCAGGACTTCACCTTGCTATACCACCTTGCTGCTATGTTTACAAGCACATACCACTCTGCCCAGCTTTTGAAACATGTCTTCTTGAAATGAAACGTCAGACTTCCTTACTGACTGTGTTATCTCCTCAGCTCTTCCCATGTTTTCTAAGCCCAAGAAGCAATTTTCTATTATAGTCTTAGTTGGCTCTAGATTTTATTAACATTACTACCACATATGTGACCAACTGTCAAAAATGTAGCTGTTAGCACAGAAAAGGTAGAATGTTTCCTAAGGGATAAGAACATAGCACCGATCACATGCCCATAGTAGGGCTACTTCTTCATATCACATACTTGCTATCATGTACACTCTCATGTTAGTACATGTGGCACCTGCTCACAGTACCCATACCTGCCCTGCATCTCAGCTCTTCATCCTCACTCTTCTCTCTTCAATGATGCTAGACTAGTCACTGGAGCATCACCATGGAGGTGGAAAGAAAGAACACACTGTTGCCTGTAGTTCTGAAAGTTCTGGAGTTATCTGTTTGCCTAATAAGCCCTCTCTTTTATCTGTTTACCATCAATTTACTTTTTCTGTAATTTAACTTTTTTATAACAGAAGAAAGTACTACTGAGTTTCTTTCCACCCACAATATTCCTTACTTAATGTATTGTATGATAACCTCAGGAAACATTAAATTCTAAGAATCTGTGCCAGTATCACTTTGGGGTCATTTTCTTGAGCAGCAGAAGTCCTTTATTCTTATTGTTCCACATTTCTGAGTAATTTGGAGCTTTTTATTGAAGTTAGGAATTTCATAACCTTGTCAAGGTGCATTGAGGGAGAAGTTAACTGATTGAGCATCAGCACATCCTGGAATGTTTGATGTTAACGATCACAAGATGGACCCTGTCTGATGTACACTGGTCCCAAACACATCTTGTTGTGTATCGCTGTTGCCCCTCTACTGTGATAGACTTTCAACATGAAGTACAGAAGTTTATTTTATAGGACACAGTGGGTAATTAACTAATACATGTGCATAGCCTCGTAGACCTGTGAATACCTTCTCATTTTCTTTCTTTTGTTCTGTCTTACAGAGAGGAAAACCCTATTTCCATTTCAGGAAAAATCAATAAGGAAATAAAAAAAATTATATCTCTTAAGAATTAGGGTGTCTTAAATTTCTGCTACTCTTTTTTTTTTTTTTTACTTTTTAAAGTTTTTAAATTTAATTATTTTTTAACTTATTAATTCCCACAATCCTTCCCCCATTCCGTTTCCCCTTCTCCTTTGAGCAAGTGGGGACCCACCTAGGTACTTCCCTGACACCTCAAGTCTTTGCAAGACATCTTTGTTCAGTTCTAACCATCCATCTGACCTTTGACTCCATTCCTTATTTAGGTGTACATTTTCTGTCCTCCCTCATTTTGACAGTGGCATCTAAGTTAAGGTGTCCTTTGTTCAAGTTGTCCAATTAGTTGTCCTTTAGAATGTGGCCAACATAGCTTAGGAATGACCCAGGTATAGCATCTCATGTACCTTGATTTAATTAGCATCTGAACAACCAGAAAGCCAATTTAGGAATACCTAAGGATCTCATTTCTGTTTACTTTTTCGTCTCCATACCCTTAGACATAATGCAAGGTGGAACCTCTTTCCTGGCTAGCAATCTGCATCTTCCATTTTCTTAAACCTGTTACTTCTGTCTGGTCATTGATCACTGATTCTAAGACTAGATGGCTTTCCCACCCAGAACTTTGGGTGAGTCTTTTTTGGCCTTCTCTTTGTTCCCCTATTGCTTTAGGAACTTTTTCCTATTCTTTTATGGCACTGGTTCCCTGAAGGCAAACTCTATCCTCCAACCATCAAGTAGCTGGAGAATGGAATGGCTAGGATGACAGCTTCTTTTGCCACTAGTAATTTTAGATATGTTCCATACTTTTTCCAGGCTAGAAATTAAGCCCTCTTGAATACTGTGGGTTGGGATGCATACAATTTACATCTCTCTTTCTGACTCATATCTACAATCACAGAGATATTCATCACTGATAACCATGAGTGAATTAGGTAATAAAGTCAGGGCTACCCTTGAATCTCTACTATGGTGGTATGGGATACATCATTTGCTTGGAGGGACCTCTTGAGCAGCCAGGCTGATGACGCCTTAACCTTAGTTCCTCCAGCAACCCTCACCTCCACATATCCATAGTAATTTACTTCCTTTGCCTCTAATTGTATTCTTTTCCATCCAAAACCCTCAGGAATCCTTAGCATTGCTTTAACGTCCACTTAATCTTTGACCTCTTCTGATCTCCCATCTGAGCCTTTTATTCCCTTCGGTTTTCAACCTCTGTAGGTATTACTTTTAGGACCACAGTGCTGAACATTTGATATTTCTTCTTCAGGTCCTTGACTCCTTCTCCTCTAAACTCATTCTCTTTACAATTCTTCAGTCCTGAAAAACTTTTTCTACTAAACACAGTTTATTCAAGGTCATGCACTGAATTTGTGCTGCCTCAAAATCAGAACCAAGCCTAGTGCCCTTTCTATTATAACTTACTTAATTTAATACGTTGCAATGGAAGGCTAAGGAATTTCTTAAAATCTACTATGAAAATATGCTGCAACAGAAGATAAAATTCCAGACTTGAGTAAAGGAGGAGTTAGAAAGGAGTAATGTTGGGAAAGTTACTGATTGTGATGTGTTCACCATGTAGATGAACTAAATTGTCTTTATTGAACCAAATTTATCAACCAGTAGAGACTCAGTAAGTAAGTCTTTAGCATTTAAAGGGGCATCAATAAAAGTACTTTGTATTGAATCACTGTGTAAAAGACTCTGTGGATCAAATCCATTGCCCACTGGGACAGAGGACTTTTAATAGAGCATGTTGATTCGTGTGACTGAGGATGACACCTGGAAGAGAGAAGCTTTCACACTGTAGCTGACTTCTCAAAATGGGAAAACTTTGTAATGACTGGTGGGGATCAGTTTTGTAAAACTGTTAAAAGTTGTGGCAGAATATGAGCCTTCCTGTCCACATAACAAACAAAGAAGTCCATCTATCATTTTTTATTCATGGTGCTGCTACAGGCCTCTTTGTCAAGAGTAGATCTAACTGATTTTTGTGTATTTGCTGTCTTCCCTTCGTGGCCACTTTGCCATAAAACACAAGTCTATTTATTTAGTCATCAAATAATTGGGAGACATCTATTCCATGCCAGGTACTATGCTCAGCATGGGATCTAAGAAAGACATGGCTGCAGGCTTCCTAGCAAGGAATTTACTACCGAATCTCCTGCATGTTTGTCTCCCTCAATAATTTGCTGTGGCCTCTCTGACCTTCACTGACAAAATAGCGGGGAATGAACAATTTTCCTTCAAGCCAGCTAATTCCTTGGTTATTATGAAGCTGATTGGATCTTTTGTATGCATTCCAAAGTCTCCTAAGAGAGTCCTTGAAGGTGTCACTCCTCTAGAAGAGTGTCCTGAGACTCACTACTGAGGACAAATGTCAGCCCAATCAGTATATGATGAGGTTTCATATCCACCTGACAGTTGGATTAAAAATCACTTTCATCCGGGGATAATGTTTCTGTGGTGATATAGAAATATCACTATGATATAATATATAATATTCTGTATATCATCAGTTTTTAGGCTAGTCCTCTGAATTTCTGTTTAAACAAACTCAAAAGCTTGGATTCACCTGACACCTACCAGATGTCAAATTCTATGCTAGGTGTGTCATGGATGTTTTCCTCATCCAACAGCCTTGTGAATCACATAGCACTGTCCTTTGTTTCACAAAGGGAGAAAAAAGAATTGATGGCAATTGTACAGTGCCACAGTTGGAAGAGGGAGGTCAGGGATGAAGCCTGCACACCTGGTACAACCACACAGCTCTCAAACAGAAAAGAGGCAAGGGCAAGGTATCTTTCCTAATGAGTCATTTCATAAAACAGAATCCCTAACATCTGTAGAAACTGAGTGCTGTTAGTGCTCACGTATTTCTAAGAATGGGATTTCTACTCAAAGCTAACCCACACAAGGACTGCAAGTTGCAGTGGGCAGAGAGAGCCAACTGGTTTAGGGGTGTGACAGAATCAAAATGAAAACAAGAAACAACAGAATACTATATACTTCTTAGTGCCGGTGGGAAATGTCTTGGATGTAAAGGTAGCTAATCTCAAGTTCTTTCTCTGGGCAACTGGATAGTACAGCTTTCGGTAAGGGTGAATTTCTTCATATGCTGGTTGAATATGTCTCTGTGACACTTTAGATAATAGCTTGTAATGTTATCAGACAAAGTAACTGGTCTCTCTAGGCTGTTTTCACATATATACACATACACGTCACTATACATTTACTCAACCTCCACTGCTCCCCCTGCCCCAGCTTCCACAGTCCATTTCTATTGGTCCCTTCCTGCACTGCAAATGGTTCTCCGGTCTGCTTTCAGAGTGCATATTTCCCATTACATTCTTCTTCTTCTCCAGTTCTTCTTTTAGACTTCCTCCTCCACCTCTCTATCTTTATCCTCTTTCTATTTTTTTTGTATCTATCTGTTTATCTGATTTGTCTATGTAGGTACATATAAATATATACATAAATTTAAATCTAGATCTTGTGATGAGAGAAATGTGGGGTTTGTCTGAGTCTGGATTATTTCCATAACCACCATGATCTCCATTTATCTCTGTTTTCCTGCAAATGCTATAGCTTTGTTCTTTAGAGCCAAATAGTTCCATTGGGTATATGTTCCATGTGTCTTTAGTCATTTGTCTATTGATACATATGTGGGATAACTATAACTATGATGACATTCAGGTCCCAGAAACAAAACCTGGGTGTTCTGCAGGAGCAGCAACTGCTTTTGATGACTGAGCCATCTTTCCAAAAGTATTTTATGAAACCCTTTGTATCTATGTTAATTAGTGAGATATGTGTTTAATTTGTTGTGCCTTTGGTATTGGTATAATAAAGGCTTTATAGAATGTGTTCAGAAATAGTCTTTCCTTTTATATGAAATAATTTGAACATGATTTTTTAAAGTGTCATGCATTATGTCTGCAATGTGTTAAACCAGGTCTGGTCATTTTTTGTTACTGATATTGTGGTTTGGTGGGAATTTGAATTTCTGTTTCAAGAACAATGCTTGTTATAGATCTGTTTGAATTATTTATATTGGTTTTGTTTAAATTTAGTATTCACATGCACTGAGAAATCTGATCATTTCTTTTAGATTTTCCTGTTGAGTGAAATGTAACTTTAAGAAGTGGCCTGGCACGAGTCCAGCAGTTAAGAGTACTTGCTGTCCTTCCAGAGGACAAGAGTTCAGTTACCAGCATCCACATCTGGCAACAGTTCTCAACCTATACCTCCATTTCCAGGGATCGAGTACCCTCCTCTGGCCTCCAAGGGGCACACATGGTATAACGTGCATCCACTCAGGCATGAAAACATACACATAAAGTACTTTTCAAAGAAATGTATGTATTATTTCACTTCTAAATTGTATTGTATCTGTTGTCATGTCTCCTTGTCTTCTGTAAATTGTACCTTTTTACTTCCTTCTCATTACTTTGGCTTAAAGGTTTATTAGTTTTTGCTTCTATCCCCAATGAACTAAGTCTTGGTTTCACTGGTGATTTGAATATTTTTTTAGTTTCCATTTTCCTAGTCTTTGCCATGATATTATTTTTCATCTTCCGCCTACTTCTCTAGGGTTGAACCTGTTTTTCCAGCACCCTACGGTGCAACATTAAGACCTCTCTGGTTTATATGGATACTTTTATTTCTAAACATCTCTCTTGGCACTACTTCCATTGAATCCCTTAACTTGGTGATGTCATCTCTGTTTTCATTCAAGAGGAATTATTCCGTATTCTTCTTGATTCCATGAGTGGCCCATCATTCATTATTCAACAATATATTGTTCAGTTTCTAGGAATCTGTAGGTTTTCTATGGTTTCTGTTGCTGTTGATTTTATTTTTTATTTTATTTTATTTGAAAACAGTATGATTATCTTAAGAATTCTCTTCAGTTTTCCTGTATTCATTGAGGATTGTTTTGTACCCTGAACAATAGTACAGTCAGCTCCACAGGTTGCTGAGAAGAATGCATATTCTGTAGGTGCTCGGGTGGAATGTTCATTGAGTGTCTGTTAAGTCCATTTAATCTATGATACCATTTAACCTCAATGTTTCTTTATTTTTATCAAGGCGATCTGTCTATTGATGAAACTGGGGTATCGAAGTCACCTGCTATTACTGTATTGATTATTCTGTGACTTTAATACTAGTAGCATTTGTTCTATTATATGGCTATACCTGCTTTTAGTGTCTATGTTTAAAATTGTCATTTATACTTGATTATTCCCCTGATCAATGACAAACTGACCTTCTTTATCTAATAGGACTAGGTTGGGTTTGAGTTCTAGTCTGGCAGATGTTTGAACAGCCATGCTCTCTTATGTACTAATTCCATTTTCTTAGAATATTTGTTCCTTCCCCTTTTCCTTGAAATGGTATCTGTCTTTGAAAATGAGGTGTAATTTTTATGGAAACAGCAGATAAATGGATCAGAGAATAATTCCTGTGTTATTAGATTTTGGAGGAGATGCATTACTTGATATTCATGTTATTTGTGGTTTTGTGTTCAGAATTGTACATTTAGAGTTACATCATTGATTGGATTTTTCTTTAATGTAGAGCACCCTTACCCTTCTACTTTCAGAGTGAGGATTTTTACTGTTTGTAAGGGAATGAATTCTAATAGGCTCGCAGTGTGATTTTCCTCTGTTAGACTTGTATCCAGGGCAGCAGTCTCTATCCCTACTTCTCTCTTTGAGTAGAATAGTGTCTACAATAGCAGACCTTATCTAAGGGTGGACCTGCTTGTGGAATAAAAGTAAACTATAAAACAATTAATCTCTGTGCCCTGATCATGATAGGGAGAAAAAGAAAATTAATACTATTTTGTAAAGTAATATGTTAGTCATTTCACATATTATTAAAAAGAAACCCAGAAGAAAAATACATGAATACTAAGTTTAGATTAGATTTAGATGATAGAAAGAAAGAAAATGGAACATAAATGGAAGGATAAACTGTAGGGGCAAAAATATGGAGGGATTTGGACTAAAAGTATATTGAAGAGAGAGGTTAGTATATGCTATCAGATATGTAGACCAGACCTGTCCCTGTAGAGACACCAAGAAAGAGATTAAGAAGACATTATAAGATGGAAAGGCCTTCCATGCTTATGAATTGATAGATTTAATATTGTGAAAGTGGCTATAGAACTAAAACTCATCTGTAGATTTGATTGCAATTGCTATAAAAAAAATAATCCAATACAATTCTTTGTAGACTCCTGTCAGCATGTATATCCTGACATCCACATCAACCTCTACCTTTGGTGACTGCACATAGAATGGATGTCCAGGTGGAATGATCTGTAGATGGTCCCTCCTTCAGTTTCTGTCCTGCACTGTGTCTCCATATTTGCTCCCTTGAGTATTTTGTTACTCCTTCTAAGAAGGACTGAAGGCTCCCCTATTTGGTCATCATTCTTCATGAGCTTTATGTGATCTGTGAGTTGAATCTTGGAGCCTGATATAGCTGTCTCCTTAGAGGTCTGCAAGAGTCTGACATACTCAGAGGCAGATGCTCACAGCTAACCATTAAACTGAGCATGGGGTTCCCAATGGAGAAGATAGAGTGAAGGCTGAAGGAGTTGAGAGTATTCGAGACACCATGAGGAAAGCAACAATCCCAACCAACCAGAGCCCCCAGGTCTAAACCACCAGCCTGGGAGCGCTTAGGGAGGGACCCATGGCTCCAGCTATATATGCAAGGGAGCTATATATAAGTGGGAGAAGAGATCCTTGGTCCCATGAAGGCTGGACGTCGTGGGGGGGGATACTCGAGGGTGGGCAGGTGAGGTACGGGGGAGGGTGGAAGGGGCACACCAACGTGGAGGCAGGAGGAGGGGGGAAGGGATAGTGAGTTCCTGGAGGGAGGGGGGAAATGGGGTAAGGAGAGAACATCTGAAATATAAAAAAAATTTTCCAATAAAAAATTTCCAATAAAAAAAAAAAAACAAAAAAACCCCAATTCTTTGTAGAAACAGAAGAAATCAATCCTGAGTTCTCTATGGAAACTCAAAAACCAAAGAACCCAAATAGTCAGGGTTTTCCTGGAAAGAAAAATAATGCTGGAGGTATTGGAATATGTTATTTCAAGTCACAGTGCTTAGTCACAGTAACAGAACAGGATGATATTGGTGCAAAGAGACACATAGATCAAAGGAATTGAAGACCTAGAGTTAAAATTATAGAAATGTAGCCACCTTGCATTTGACCAAGGTATAAATATATATTGGAGGAAATAGACAGCTTTGTGAAAGGGGATGCACGTAGCCATATGAACTGGTGTAACCACTATAGAAATAAGTGCTGGAGTTACTTAAAAAATTAAAGCCAGAAGTACCATATGACCCACTCTTGGGCATATACCCCCCAAATCACTCTGTATACTCTACCCCAGTGATCGTTGATACTCTATGTTTATTGTTTAGTATTTATAATAACTAGAACATGGAACCAACTTAGATAGTCATCAATGACTGGATAAAGAAAATGCATATGTAAAAATGTATGTATAAATAATGGAATGTACTGAGCTTTTAGGGAGAACTTACAAAATTTGTGGGGAATAGATAGAACTAGAAAGTATTAAGCCAACTGAAGTCATTTCCTCTCTGAAAGAACATGTTCTTTCACACGTTCACTTCTATATGTGGATTTATTTTTATTTTTTATTCACTTTACATCCTAATCTCAGTCCCCTGCCTCCTCTCCTCCTACAAACCCATCCCTCCCATTACCCCTTCCTCTTCACCTCAGAGAAGGGGAACTTCCTTTGGGCACCACACCACTCTGGGGCATCTAATCCCAGCAGGACTAGGCACATCCCTTCCTCTGAGGCCCAACCCAGCAGTCCAGGAAGGGGAAGAGAATCCAATGGCAAGGAACAGAGAGCAAAACAGACCCATCTCCCATTGTTAGAGGACACACATGAAGACCAAGCTGCATGTCTGCTTCAAATATGTAGGGGGATCTAGGTCCAGTTCCTGCATGCTCCCCGATTGGTAGCCCAGGCTCTGTGAGACCCCATGGTCCCATGTTAAATGTCTCCGTGGTTCTTCTAGTGATGTCCTTGACTCTTACAACTTGCTCACTTCTATCCCCCAGTTTTTCATAAGACTCTTTGGACTCTCCCTGATGTTTGGATATGGGTCTCTCATCGGCCTCCATCAGATGCTAGATGAAGCCTCGTAGGAGACAATTATGCTAGGTTCTTATCTGCAGGAATAGCAGAGTAACAATAATGTCAGGAGTTGGTTCTCTCACAGGGGATGGGCCTGAAGTTGGAGCTCTCTTTGGTTGGCTGTTCTCTCTGCTTCATCTGTATCTCTGCACATCTTGTATGCAAAACAAATTTTGGGTTGAAGGTTTTGTGGGTGGATTGATGCCTCAATCCCTCCTCTGGAAGTCCTATCTGGCTACAATGGTTTACCATTTCAGTCTCTATATCCCAATCTGGTAGGAATCTCAGCTAGGGTCACCGCCATAGATTCCCAGTATCCTCTCCTATTCCAGGGCTTCAGCTAGTCACTAGGATGTCTGTCACAGATTTCCATTCTCCCTCCCTGCCCTCTCCCACCCTACCTCCCCCCACACCTGATCACCATCCCAGTTCTCCTTCTCCACCTCCTCTCCTATCCAGTTCCCTTACTCCATCTACCTCCAATGACTAATTAGTTTCCCCTTCTGAGTAACATTTATTTAGTTAGCTTATTAAGTAGTAGGTCTTTATATGACTTTTCAGGATATCTCTGGTTTTTGTTAACCCTCTCCCCATCTATACCTTCTGTTTGAAGCCTTTCCATATGTCCTTTAACCATTTCAGTGCCTACTATTGTGTCCTCTGATTTTATATTGCAGGTGTATTACTATCCTACCTGTAAGAGTTCCCTGATCACACCTGTGGCTCCCTGTCTGCTTCCTTTTGTCTTCAGACACACATTTAAATTCAAGTACAGAAATCTAAGAATTCAAAGATGGGATTAACATCTAAGAGATAGGAAGAAGAAATAGTATTTGTCTATATGTACCTAGGTTACCTTTGTCAGTATATAGTTTTGCATTTCCATCCACTGACCTGCAAATTTCAGAATTTCATTTTTTATTTAATCCCCAAAGAAAATCTTCATGTGTATGTACCATACTTTCATTATCTACTTATCAACTGATAGACATCTAGGCTCATTTTACTGGATAGTTATTTTGCATAGAGAAATAGTGACTGTACACTCTATGGCAGGTATCTAACTCTGCCATAGAGTGTAGAGTCCTTTGGGCATCTGTTCATGTGGCTGCAGTTGACTTGGATGTCAGCTCTAGTTTTAGTTTAGTTTGAAATCTGCACACTGATTTCTGCAATAAAGGACCTCCTTTCCAGTAACATCAACAATATGAATAAGTGTACTCCTTCTGCTAAAACCTCACCAGCCCTTGTTTTCTTGATTACAGCCATCCTTAGTGTAGTGACACGGAATGCCAATGCAATTTTAGTCTACATTTCCCTCACATTTGACTATTGTGTTTCTTTTGAAAACTTCTATAGTTCAGTTCCATAACTAATTTTTAATTCAATTAGTTGACTAATCCTTTGTCAGATGTAAAGTCGGCAAAGATTTTTAACAGTATTTTTATTTTTGAGATTATAATATAATTACATCATTATCACTTTCCCTTTCCCTCTTCCAAATACTCCCTCCCACGTATCTTACTCTCTCTTTTTATTTTTTTTTGTTAGTTATTTTTTATTTATTTATTTATTCATTTAAATCACATCATAATTTACTTATTTACACAGGGGTTATAAACACAAAAAGGCAGGATGTGGGGGAAGGGAATGGCACCGGAGCATAGGTGTTCAGGGGGAGTACAGATACCTTTCAGAACAGGGTAACAGCTGGGTGTAGGTTCAGGGGACAGGTCACTATGACTCTGCCTATGATTCACTTTTCCTTATCTAAGTTGGTACTGTCCACTGAGGCTGCCTATTTATAAGAACTGTGACTACTTGGGCTGGTAAATTTCCACAGAAGCCACCTGTTTACAATAGCTTATAGCTTGCTGTTTCAGTGTTTTTCCACAGAGACCCAAGACTTGGTGTTAGCATGCATGTATGTCAGGAGTATGCTGACTTTAGGCCTATGGCTGATTTTAGGCCTTTAGTGTATAGGTAGGGCTGCTCCTGACATCTCCTCCCTTCTCTAAGTATAGAAGGGCCTTGACGATTCTATTCTTGCGAAGGCGGGGATAGAGGCCTGACCTCCAGTAATTGAAGGGGACCTTGTAATGGCTCAGGTCCTCCTGTTGTTGTCCAGTGAGGCATGAGGGCCATACCCATCCCGATGTCTTTTTCCTGGAGAGGGGATACTTTTGACATCAACCCCTATGCAGTCAGGCTTGTTCCTCAGGGAACCCAGAGAGATATTTTAAACTTTTATTTATATTCCCTTGCAGTGCTTAGCCTCACAGCCTAAGCAAGAATTCAGATCGCCAGACAGAGAGGGTTCTGGGTAGCCCCTCTCTGCTTGGTCTAGGGGTGGAAGTCTCTTCTTTTAGGTTGGGTGAAGATGGGTTTGATTTTAGTCCCGGATCTTACTCTCTTTTAAATTTATAATCTCTTTTTCTTTTAGAAAAAAATTGCATTCCTTAAGGAAGAGCATACCAATTGGTTATCCAATTCCAAATGGTCAGCTCTGAAAACATACACATACAAGAAACATAAAGACTGAGCAGATTATATTTATGTATTTAGAAATAAACATGCACACACATACACACACATACACACACACACACACACACACATTGTAAGAGACATTTGCTGGATAAGTATAGTTATCATCCCTCATTGAAGAAGCTTCTCATTATATCCAAAGAACATCATCACAGGAAAACACATCTGGAACTGGACACAACACAGAGATCAATGGATCATGAGGAAACCGCCCCAATGGCTAAGTCTACATCACAGCTCCTGTATCTGTTACTTGGGGGAATCATCACAGAAGACACATAAAGATTCTAAAAGCCACAATTTAGCAAGATGTTTGCTGTAAAACAGCTTTTCATGAAAATGGCTGCATAAAGAAGACAATATCAATAAATATGCTAATGTGGAAGGAGAGAGGACTTGAGGCCCAAACTATAGACAACTACAGGCAATTCATGACTTCTAAGGGAGAGTTAATTAACCTCTCCTAAGAATGTGCCACCTAATTGAAAATCCAAAACAAAGTGGTCATTCCTGATATCATATACACACAAACAAACAACTATACTCAGAATGTTGTGTTTATATATTTTTGTATTTGTGCATAAATATGTAGCAATAATTTAAGAAAAGACAATATAAGTTTGAGGGAGATGAGAAAGATTGGAAGGAGGGAACATAAGAGAAGCTTGAGGGAAGAAAAGGAAAGAGACAAGTAACACAATTGCATTTAATTTAAAATATATTAAAATAATAATTAAGTGAAAAATAATATACATGTATATGTCTATCAATATCCGCTTATAGATGATGCATAATCGGCAGATAGATGATATATAGATAGTATATAGAAACAGATGATAGATTATCGATAGATAATAGACAGATAAATGATAGAAAATAGATAAGTAATAGACATACATATACAGACACAGATAGATGCTATTTAGGTAGATGAAAGATAGATAGATAGACAAACAGATAGATAGATTAGATAGATGAGAGACAGTGGGAGAGAGACACAGAGAGAGAGGGAGAGAGAGAGAGAGAGAGAGAGAGAGAGAGAGAGGAGAGAGAGAGAAAGAGAGAGAGAGAGCACGAGCGCTTGGCTCTTCTTGCTGAAGATCTGAATTATTCCCCAGCAGTGGCTCTAAACCACTTTCAGGGCCTTCAAAGCCCTCTGGCCTATATGGGCATATGTATGCACACAGTGCAGACAAAATCATACATACATACATACACACACACACACACACACACACACACACACACACACATAAAATAAAAAATAAATATTTATTTTTAAAATGAATGATTATGTGATTCTTAAGTAAAACACTTATCAAAATGTTTTATTATGTTTGTATAACTTATTCATTGTTTTATTTGAATGGGATGTATTTAAAATTGCTTAATTAGTAAATGGTAAATTGGTGTGCTTTATGTGTTGTACTCTGTAAAGTATTGTAAAAATATCTTAAACTTTTCAGGCAACTTTCTGAAGTAGGTACTATAATTATATTCATTTATGCATCAGAAAAACTGATACACAAAGTTAGCATAGTCAAGTTTGTAGAGCCGGCTGGGATTTGAATCTACCTGTTTTGCCAGTGTGCTCTGGTACGGTATGTTTCAGCACTCTCTATATAGTAAGATGATGAGGTGCTCTCTTGTTTGTCATTGTGATGTCACTGGACACTGTTGTTTAGGCACTGGAGATAAATAGCCATCTGCATCTCAGTGAAAAGTACATGTTCAGTCATCATTGCAAAAGGATGTCTTTAATGTACTTGAAAGATATTCAAAACCAAATAAATGGTCTCTACTGAGTCTTCTGAGACATTTCCTTCCAATGATGGTTTTATCATGGCTATCTTGTTGATAATTTTCTATAAAGAATAAAATCTCTTGAAAAACCTCTGCCTAATAAGTGGATATTAGCCCAAATGCTCAGAATACCCAAGATACAATTCACAGATCACATGAAGCTCAAGAAGAAGGAAGACCAAAATATGGGTGATTCGGTCCTTCTTAGAAAGGAGAATAAAATACTCACGGGAGCAAATACAGAGACAAAATGTAGAGCAGGGACTGAAGGAAAGACTATTTAAAGACTGTCCCACCTGGGGATCCATCCCATATACAGTCACCAAATCCATACACTATTGTGGATGCCAAGAAATGCATGTTGACAGGAGCCTGATATAGCTCTCTCCTGAGAGGCTCTGCCAGAGTATGACAAGTACAGAGGCAGATGCTCAGAGACAACCATTGGAATGAGCACGGGGTCCCCAATTGGGACCCCAATGGAGTAGTTAGGGAAAGGACTGAAGGAGATGAAGGGGTTTCCAACCCCATAGCAAGAACAATAATATTAACCAACAAGACCACCCAGAGCTCCCAGGGACTAAACCACCAACCAAGAAGTACACATGGAGGGAACCATGGCTCCAGCGGCATATGTAACAGAGGATGGCCTTGTTAGGCATCAATGGGAGGAGAGGCCCTTGGTCCTGCAAAGGCTCAATGCCCCAGTGTAGGGGAATGCCAGGGCGGGGTAGCAGGACTGGGTAGGTTGGGGAACACCCTCATAGAAACAGGGGAGTGGGGATGGAGTAGAGGGTTTTGAGGGCAGGGGACCTGGGAAAGGGGATAACATTTGAAATGTAAATAAAGAAAATATCCAATTAAAAAAAAAAAGAAAATCGCTGCCTAAAGTAGGGTGGGTACAAATTACAGGCTCATCAGCGGCTTCCCAGACTGGCGCTGCAGAGGTGCCATATTCCAAGGAGCAGAACTTCAAATTAGACACATTCTTAATTGTTGCTTTCCTCTCTGTGCATAAACTGGACATAAATAGAAACATTTTCCTGAATAATTAATGAGGTGGTTTTGGCTTTACTAATTAGAACTGGGTGTTATTTACATATCCTGCTGGCCCTGTCACCCCCTATCCTCAAGTCCAGTCTTTTTAGACCTTCCCTCTAGCCTTTGGTGCAAGATTTACCCTACCTAATCATTTCTATGGTTCTGACTGCCAATCACAAGGCTTCACCTTATACTGTCAATTTTGTCTCTGTAATATACACATCCTTGAGTTTTTAAATATAGCTTTTTAACTTTAAGAAATGTTATTGTCTGTATGAATGTGACTTTTATTTCTAAGGATCTCTAATGCCTACAGGAAACTTACAGTTTGATTTAGAAATAATTTTATCTCAATTCGTTGGCTTGTTTCTGACAACAAAGCACAATGTGGAATTAAGTATTATTGTCATTATTAATGTAGTATAAAAATTAGGGGAACAAAATTTCACTAATAAAAATGTCTATAGTTTGATTGAAATTTATCATGGAAGTCTCATTCTGGCTTAAGTAGTTATGTCAAAGCATTCTTCTTTACAATTTGTAAATAAATGAGGCTTTGTGTTCCTCCCTGATGTTAGAGCAATGTTTCACAGTCTTTGGCATAGCAGTAACATTATTACTAGTAATTTATTGGTATATTAATGTGTGCTAAAATATCCACTTTAATTGTAATTTGCTTAGTTGTAAATACACCGAAGAGCTGATGGAGAATCATTTACAGGACTCAATATATGACATTCTCTCGTAGTGGAAACCGTGTATTAATGGGTGTGATAATGTACTTTGTAGGTGGTAGAGGAGGAATGATTGAAAGGGGGTTATTGAATTGTTGTACATATGAGATCTTTCTTCTACCCATGCACTTCCAAAAGGATAACCAAGAACAAGACAAAGGACTGGAGAGACAGTTTTATAACAGGTTCTGGTTAGAACAGAACAGTAACCAAGAAGACATGCATGACTTTGTCTAGAGACTTGTCAACAGTTCTTTTGTACATTGCATCTGGAAAGATAATAACCATTAATGTGCTGATGCAATAATTTAGCATCATAGAGGTTTGAGAATTTGGTCATCTAGTTTTTAAATGTTGTCTTCCTCTCTTACAGTTCTTACGTCAAATCTATGCTGTGTCTCTGACCATCAGATCAATATTCTTCCCATCATGATCCCTGCTTTCATGGGGCTTATGATGATGTGACAGATTTCCCATTAATAATCACTATTCATTCTTACCTCCTTGTATAAAGCTCAGGTCTAAGTGGATAAAGGACCTTCACATAAAACCAGATACACTGAAACTAATAGAAGAGAAGGTGGAGAAGACCCTCGAATACTTGGGCACAGGGGAAATGTTCCTGAACAGAACACCAATGGCTTATACTCTAAGATCAAGAATTGACAAATGGGCTGGGTGTGGGGGGGTGGCACACACCTTTAATCCCAGCACTTGGGAGGCAGAGGCAGGCGGATTTCTGAGTTCGAGGCCAGCCTGGTCTACAGAGTGAGTCCAGGACAGCCAGGACTACACAGAGAAACCCTGTCTTGAAAAAAATAAAAGAAAAACAACAGCAACAACAACAACAAAAGAATTGAAAAAAATGGGGCTTCATAAAATTGCAAAGTTTCTGTAAGGCAAAGGACACTGTCAATAGGACAAAACGGCAACCAAAAGATTGGGAAAAGATCTTTACCAATCCCACATCCAATAGAGGACTAATATCCAATATATACAAAGAACTCAAGAAATTAGACTCTAGACAACCAAATAACCCGGGGTACCAAACTAAACAAAGAATTCTCAACTGAGGAAATGTGAATGGCTGAGAAGCACCTAAAGAAATGTTCAGCATCCTTAGTCATCAGGGAAATGCAATCAAAACAACCCTGGATTCCACCTCACACTAGTCAGAATGTCTAAGATCAAAAACTTAGGTGATAGTAGATGCTGGTGATGATGTGGAGAAAGAGGAACACTCCTCCATTGTTGGTGGGATTGCAAAATCATGCAACAACTTTGGAAATCAGTCTGGCAGTTCCTCAGAAAATTGGACATAGCATTACCTGAGGACTCAGCTATACCACTCCTGGGTATATACCCAGAAGATGCTCTAGCATATAAAAAAGATATATGCTCCACTATGTGCATAGCAGCCTTATTTATAATATTCAGAAGCTGGAAAGAACCCCGGTGTCCTTCAACAGAGGAATGGATACAAAAAATGTGGTACATTTACACAATGGAGTATTACTCAGCTATTAAAACAATGAATTCGAGAAATTCTTAGGTAAATGGATGGAACTAGAAAATATCATCTTGAGTGAGGTAACCCAGTCACAAAATACACACATGGTATTCACTCACTGATTATTGGATTTAAGCCCCGAAGCTTGAAATACTCAAGATTCAACTCACAGACCACATAAAGCTCATGAAGAAGGAAGACCAAGTGGGGGTACTTCAGTCCTTCTTAGAAGGAGTAACAAAATACTCAAGGGAACAAATATGGAGACAAAATGCAGGACAGAAACTGAAGGAGGGGCCATCTGGAGACCATTCCACCTGGGTATCCATCCCACGTGCAGTCACCAAAGGTAGACACTGATGTAGATGTCAGGATGTACATGCTGACAGGAGCCTGATATATCTGTCTCCTTAGAGGTCTGCAAGAATCTGACATATTCAGAGGCAGATGCTCACAACTAACCATTGAACTGATCAAGGGGTTCCCAATGAAGGAGTTAGAGTGAAGACTGAAGGAGCTGAAAGGGTTCGTGGCCCCATGAGGAGAGCAACAATACCAACCAGCCAGAGCTCCAGGGGGAAAAAATCACTATTCAAATTAAATACCAATTAAAATAAGAGACCACAACTGAGTGATGTGTTGGATTTGAACATAGGTAAGAAATCTTACCCAATTATCAGGCATGCATATGTGAGGCAAAGAAGATGGTACTTAAATAACAGATAGGATTTATCAAATTAAATCAATTGCAGAATGTAGGAGATATATAAACATACCCCATGATGGTTGGAACTTAGAAGCTTTGAAGAAAGAAGGATGTAGTCACAGCTGTAACACATAGGAACCCATTGAACTGGTGATCTCATACTGTCAGGGTCATCTGATGCCTCATAGCTCTGATTAGAATTCTGAATATATAGAGACCTAGAAGCTCACTAGGGGCTTAGCAAATTAGTGAAACTACCAGTTTTAAAATAGCATTCTAAGTACAACACAAGGAACAGATTAGAAAAAGATACATTTTGAGACGATCATTCAAGAGCTATTTCAACAAAGATAATTTCTCTCATTTTACAATGCAATGGAGAGAAACTGAAAAAGAAAAGAAACCCCACATATACTAGGGCTTTAGCAAAGGAGATAGGAGGGAGATGACCTATAATTGTAAACCATGAACTGCTAGAAAAGCATGCTTCTGTGCATTAGAAGAATACAGAGTCGGACAATTGTTAGCTAAATTCATCTGTTGCAAGTGGTGTCACTAGAGGCAGGTTGGGACCACTGTATGAAGATCCTTTTATGTGAGGCTGACAATGAATGGAAATCCTGAGGATGAAAAAATCAGATGTGGAGTCCAGAGAAGTCTCCCTGGAGGAATGATAGACATCATTTATAAACTGAAGCATAAGACAACAAGGGAATGAAAGAGAACCAAAGTTAAGGTCCTGGGCATAGGGTTGAGGACCTATGGGTAGATCCAGTAGGTTTGAACATGATAAAATCTTCAGTATTCATTCATTGATTGTAGAGAATGAAAGTCAGGATGAAGCCCTTGTTCTGGCTGCATTATGGCAAATTAAAGACTTAGGAAAGAGCTATTGAGTGTAAATTTGTTCCTGAAACTCTTTTCTCAAAATCTCCTCCTCTGCATGTATTTTTTCTGCTTTTCTCTGCAAAGATCTGTGGTCTACTTGTTTCCCACAGCTGCTTTGTGGCCTTAGTTATACATGGAAGACTCTACCTGTCCAACTCTAGTTCCATATCTCACAAGATTGACAAAGTGGAATTTTTTTTATCTTTTCATGAATTTCTATTGAGTTCCCAAAGGCTATTGGACTAGAAACTCAGTAAGTAATTGTTAATAACCAGCATGTATTTGGAGCATGGCGATGTGGAAATGCATTTATGCCAAATTGCCAATGCCAATTTCAACCTGGCAGTAAAGAATGAATAATGAGGACAGGAGTTTTTAGATCCACCGGGAGAGAGCTATGGCTTTCTCTTCCTCATATAATTATTCATTGTGTTGGCACACAGTACTTCCAATCAATTAATGTGTGATTTAAGCTTACAATAAACATTAGATGGTATTAGTATCCCGAATAAGCTACAAACCATACTTCTTCTCATATATATGAATATCAATCAATAGTTGTATATATATTTGAATGACTAATGCAACTATCACTAGACATTTGAAGTTCACATTTACTTTTCTTATATGCTAATCTTTTTTCTAGTCATCTTTGGAATATCTTTGAAGATGTTTCAACTGTACACTCTTGCTATGGGTTATACTTAATCAATAGCATAACAGGAGAGTTGTCCCTCGTTTAAGATTCCTGATTTGAGCTCCAAATATATTAACTTCTCAGAATTTTAGCATTGATTTTTCATTCACTTTTAACGAAATATAATCCTAATTTTGTCACCTGTAGTTGAAGTTGTATTGATGTTTAGCTAAAAAGTCATGGTAGTTATACCATTCTATTTTAGTATAATAATATATTATTCCTAAAGATAAGTTTCTTATTTGCAAGAAATATAATAAAATATAGGATAGGAATTTCTAAGATTTACAGGTTCTTTTTGAACCATACATAATATAAAAGTAATAAAATTTATTCTCATGGTAAGAAATTAAAGAGAAACAAAAAAGAAAACTAAATATCATTACTCTGGGGTCCCAACAAAGAAAATAGTTTAAATCATACTGGATTTTTCTTCTAAATGGTTGTGGAATCCATCTGTGAGATAAAATTCTGAAATGATGAGGAACCCTTAAAATAGACAGATGGTGACCTGATAAATTTGGAACTTATCCTGAAGATTGAAACATAATAGCAAAGGGTACTGAATAATATATTTAATACATATATTCAGAAAATGAGAAGGTGAGAGGTTAAAGGACCCATTTTCTGGATCTCAACAGACAATGATGCTCTGGTTTGGTCATCTAGACATTGTGCAACTTCTTTTCTATGGTATCTGTGCTCTGCAATGCCAACAGTTGCTGAACCTTTGCCTGACCTTTGCTTTACATCCCATTCAGACAAGAATATAAGATAAAGAGAGGCCAATCATGATTAATACATTTGTCCCAGAAGCTCTGTTCACTCTCTTTGGCATTAGGTACATTGACTCTGTGTACCTTTGATCATAATGCATGAAGTTGCTTGCTGACATCTTTTCTTGTAAGCACATAATATATTTACTTAAAGAATTCCAAATTTGTATATCTCTTATTGAGTTTTCAATAGTGAATTTATATTTATTACTTTTTTCTAAGAGAATACATGCTTTGGGGGGGAGTAGTTATCCATTCGAAACAGCAATATAAAATAACACAGGTTTTATTTATTTTATTTTTTAACTCAATGATTATCCCAAGTGGTAAAGTAAGGATAAGAAAATTATTAATATTCATATGACAGGCAGAGGGAAAAAAGATTTGTGAGATGTTATCCTTAAAGGCAAGACAGAAAGGAGGGGTAAGCAGGTAGGTAAGACTGATTCCAGGTCTCTCTATCTCTTCTGTTAACTTCTGTTGTTATACATCTTATGGTTTACCCTATAGCAAAAAATTCACAAAAGCTAGAGTTTTCTGTCCAAAATGAATAATAATTTATAGAAAGAGGTAATAACTTGTTTCATTTGAGTACACCCAGGATCTCTGAATACAAGTACATAGAACACAGTCCATAGTCACTAAAAGTGAATTGTGGCATGTCATGATGAATGGTGTTACTATTAGTTATTCTGAAGAGTGGATATAGATAAATAGAAACTACTTTTTCAGTCTTTTAGATTCAAGCAGTTGGTTTTATTTTATATAACCATTAGCTACTCACAGACAACTTTATAAAGACATTAAGTATTGTTATATATTTGAAAGGAAAACAAAAAATGATATTTAGCTGTTAGATATTAAATGATATCTATGGCTGTGTATACTTTTACAATATGGAAAATTCCAATTTATTTACTTTCTTGAAGGATTTGTTTTCTTCATATATTGGATTTCAGAGATATTAAATATCTCCAGCTGGGTTTGATGGTGCTCACTGCCTCACTGCCAGCACTTGTGAGACTAAGAGAAGAAGACATGCCTCCATTTTTCCCCGTCTCTCCATATATATATATATCACACAATTGCCACTGGAACACCAATAGTATTTGCGATGCTCAAATTACCCATTGTTCATTATACATACATTGCATTTCTTTACAGAACTGTTGATGCTATGTCAGTGTTATATAATACAAATTTGGCAGAAACATACTTTCTGATTTGATCTTTTTAGATTTATCTTAAGAAATCCTTCTTGACCTAGACAAGCAGGTCATTCTTTAGTGGCAGATCCCTGAGGGCAAGGACCAGGAGATCAGAAAGTAAAGAGGATAAGAAAGTTTTGGACCAAGAACTCTTGCACAAGCTATGTCTTATGTAAATCAAAATTATTCTGAAGTACAGCATCTTATATACAGTTTGCAATGAAAGAGTAGGACAGCATCCACAGAAAGATATCATACAATGGGACAAAATCAACAGGAAACTAATTAAGCAGTGTTATACTAGAAAACCACAGGATTCTATAGGTATGTCACAAACTGAGCAAACAGGGACCTTGGGAGTGATTACTCTAGTCTCTTTGGTGTTAGAAAAAAAGATCCAAGTTCCCAGGAACCAAAATCTTAACTCTTTCAAGGCTTTGGCCCCAGGCTCACACAAGACCACAAGTTGTTCCCTAGGCAAGGGCAGAAAACTAGTTCACTTTGTTCTTTCATCAGGAGCTCTGAGAAAGCCTTAGATCATCCTGGTTCTCAACAGCTACTATATGCCATTGCATGGACTCTTTTTAACAAATTATATTAGTAGATACCCACATTTAATTTACCCTTAAGTGATCTTCACCAAACAATGTGATTTCTTCAGTTTGCTCATATAAAATTTTTATAGCAATTGTTGCCCTTGTCTATCTTATAGGTCTGAAGTGTTGGATGGCCTCTATAAAGTTCATTTAACACTTCAGGAGTGATACCATACATGTATCAAAGAATTTTATTAGATTTCTCAGATGAATTGTGAGGCTGGTTGTTACTGATTGTTACTGCCTAAACTATATAAGTAAGAAATCATTGATTGATGAAAAATGCAAGAACAGGAAGGTATGGGGAAAGGATAGAGGGACCACAAGTACCTACGTACAGATCTCCAATTTATGCAGTTCTCCTGTTAAGAAACTTTTATTTTACAAACACACACACACACACACACACACACACACACACACACACACACACCATGTCCCTTTTTGATAAACCTATCATTATCCTCTCTTACCCAAATCTGTTCTTTTTCAAAACATTTTTATTACATTTAAAAATATGTTAGGTATATGAATATGAGGGCAAGTGTCCATAGAGTTTCTGACCTCGAGCTAAAGCAACAGGTATTTGTAATTCTTTTGATATGGCTGCTGGGAAACTTGGCTCCATTGGAGAAGCAATAAATGCTTTTATCCACTGGGACATCTCTCCATCCCCCAATCCTTCTTACTCCTAATTCTCCCACTACATCCAATTCCGTTTGTTTTCATACTTTCCCTCGGGTAGACTTTGGGATGACTCTGAAGGCTGAGTTTGTCTAGAGGTCAGAGAGTTTTCAAAAGCATGCCTAAAACATTTTGTACAGTCAGTGAGCACAATAGCATTTCCCTGGCTCCTAGAGTTAACACTTTTCCATAAACTATAGGAGAAAATGAAGTATTTCTTAGTTACATTGATTAAATTATCATTTGTATTTATTTTCCTTCTCAAATAATTTAAAAATCTAAACAATGAAGAGAGACATATCACTTTTATGTGAATGGGGTAAAATTGCTCTCCTTTTGCAGTCTATAGATACAATGAGTAATGTGGGGCACATATCAAAACTCGATGTTCCTTGTTCTGTGAAAGAGAACTCCAGTCTCTACCTGCTATGCAGGTCTGTCACATTAAATAAAAACCTCAGGTAATAATAGTATGTCAGCTTGAGGCTATGGTTACTAAGTTGAGACAGTTATCTAAGTTCATTGCCTATTAAGCTCAAAGAGGCCAAAGTCATAAATGGAATAATTCAACCAGAGCATTATAATCTATTTTTTTTGTATTTTAATTATAATAAACTTTGAAGTTAAACCTAGCCACTCAAATCTGCTAGTGTACAATTATAATGTAACTTTCTTATAAACTGGTATTAGATTATCTCAACATCTTTATTTTACATGCTGTTCTTTATCCTACTTGGAGAAATGCTTGTCATATTCCAAACTTTTAGAAGAGTATAGGGTGTACTCACATTTTTTTCAGCTTTATTTTAAGAATAAGAGTATGAGGCATTAAAAAAATAAAGTAATTATGTTACTCTGAAGTTGATACCAGATGAACTAGCTAAAAGGTATAAAACTTATCAATCTGAGTTGAACATCAGGTCCAGATCAAGTGTTAGTGTTTTGCATGAATGTATCCAACCATCGATTAGGCAAATAATTGCAACTGATAATTGGTTGATGCTAATGGTCCAAAACTGACCACAACTAAGCAACATTGAGTTTCTCCAAGGAGATGTCTTCCATTTCCACAGCCTTCTATTAGAAAGTGTTTAGTCTAAAATTTTTCTGAGCATTCTACTCACGTGCTCCTCCCTGACTCTCAAACTATAGACCAATTGCAGCTGCGATATATATTGGTCAAATCTCTAATAAGAGTTTACCAAGAAAACTTTTATTGAAACAATAGAAAAGAAAAGAAGTTGATTAATAATTAGCTGACTCAACCCAGTTCTCTCTTGTATTGTTGCCGTAAAGATGAAGACCAGAAGAAATGTAAGATCACAATGTAGCCAGAGCCTTCAGATATAATTCACAATATGGAATGCTCAGAGAACAGAAGACAGGCAGTGGGAAAAGAATGCACGCAGAGGAAAGGAACTGTTATGTACAGATTATGTGCACCAGCTTTAAGAAACCCATAACACCAGAGCTGCATGCTGCATACATGGAAAAGTAATGCACATGGTTCTAAGAAGATGCTGAGTCTGTAAGCTTGGGGTGCCTGTGACCCTGTGTTTCTTTAGTTCTAGTTCATAGGTAACATTGCCCTTTGTATTCACTTTCTAGATTTTTAAAAAATTATTAGTAACATTTTATCTCTACTATAGCCTGTCTTTTACAATAACATTTTGTTGCTTACCTAAATAGTACCATTGAATACATAGGATTAAAGTATAGTTAAAAATGACATTTTTATTTTTGAAATTAAAACACAGTTACATTATTTTCCCATTCCTGTTCCTCCCTCAATTTCCCTCATGTATCTGCTTGCTCCTCTCTCTCTCTCTCTCTCTCTCTCTCTCTCTCTCTCTCTCTCTCTCTCTTCCCCATCTCTTGCTCTTACATATATATGTACTTAAATATGGAAATACAACTTGCTCAGTCCATATAATATTACTTGCATGTATGTATGTTTTCATTAAGTATTGTATACCTAATTAGTGTGCTCTTTTCTAGGGAAGACTATTTCTCAGGCTCCCAGCATTCCTCAGTTGCCTGTAGTTGCTGTTATCTTTTAAACAGGAATATCATTTTCCCAATGCTTGTTCTTTCCCGAGCATCAGTCAGAAACTTTATTTTGGCCATATCCAATTTGCATCATCTTTAATACAGCATAAGGCAACAATGATCGATACAGTCTCTAGAGTAATCTACAAGTACCTTTCCAAAACACTCTGCCTCAAGCACTTCCTTTAACCTTTATACATCTGTCTTGAGTGGTCCTCTTGGGCCACTCTTGGCAAAATATTTGGAAGGAAATCCGGAATTTGATTACTTTTAAATGAGAGAAGAAGGATTTTTACTAGAAAGAACAGTAATCTAATTTAAGTGTGCCATTGAAACATCTTTGCCCTGCTGTTCCACCCAGGCCTCAAGTAATCCCCTTTCTCTCTGATATATTACCTTTGGCATCCTAAAGTTCTGGACCATGCCAATGAAGTTGGTTTAGCCTGACATGTTTGGGAAGAATGGCTTGTGATTGTAAAACCTCTTGCCTGCTGATATATGCATTGGCCATTCTGGACTCTGCTGAGGAGAAATTCCCATATCTCAAAGGCAATGTATGAAGTAAGCAATGTCTCATGAGTCATATCTGCATAATTAGTCTATGAGTGTATTACAAGCTTAGTCAGTTCCCTATTCTAGACTTTGATTTCTTAACCAAATCGATGTTTTCTAATAACAAACAAATGTTCTGATTTGTGTAGCAATGTGCCTCAAGGTGTTTGTGGTACCAAATACACATTCAATTTAGTTTCAGTGTGCCCTATGTGATTTTATGAAGTCAGTCTTTTAAAAAATTGTTTTATATATGGGAAAACTGAGTGGAAAGATGGGTAGATTGGCTTAACTAATATGAACAATGCTTGGTGAAATCACTAAAGCCTGTATTTCCAGATTTGTAATATAGGTCATGATGTTTCAGCAAACTCTTTTGCATACACTTATGCACATATGATAAAATATGAACATGGAAAAGAGTCCAACAGTTATGCCACAAAATGCTCACATAAGACAGGCTAGCGCAAAATTTGCTAAAGGAAAAATGACACTGGCTGTTCCCATCTTCTTATAGAGCATACTAGGCAGAGAAGAAACAAAGGAGCAAAGTTCACAATGTATGGAATCTGGTCAGGGATACTGCACGTTCTAAGAGGTTCAGGAGAAATTATTTGCTTGGAAAAGAAAGTGAAGGTAATTAATATTTTTTTTTGATTTGATTGAATTGGACACCTGAAGGGAAAGGAGGTACCGTAAAAGGGGGGTATGACTGTGACGATCAAGAACCAAGTTACACTAGCTAAGTGGGATGTGAAGAGTTTCCAGTGTCTGATTTAAAGATTCCAGCCGTGTTGTGGTGTGACCTTGACTTGTGTGATGCATCATGCCTTGTGTACTAGACAGGGAGAAAAGGACATAAGTGGGCATAGCTATTGATGTAAAAGTAAGGAGTGAGTACAGGCAAGGACCACTGTGGGGAATAATGAGCTAGCATTGAGAGAATGGAATTTTCCATAAGAAACACAAAGCTTCTATGCCTGACTCCTACCTAATTAGGCTAAAAAAGGTTCACATTTTCAGAAAGATGATCCAATCCTGTATTACTCTTGCTCCACATTTGAGGGTACTGTTGCCACAAACTCTTCTATTTTTACCAATTTCAGCAATAAGCAAAATAAATTGAGGCAGATAAGACATTTATCATCAATTTTTAGCAGCTGGCAGCATCGGTTTCATTATTAAACAGGATTAAAAACAAATGTACAATGTTGTCCAAGGTAAAGCATTTCTCCCAAATAAGAAAGTATCAAAAGCATTTAATTATATCTGAATACAGAGGTCTCTAAATGAGATATCATTCAAATGGTGGTAATAATGATGACTGTATTACTGTGAAACATACGCAGTGATTCAAACAAATGGCCAGATAGCTAATATTTATTGAAACTTAATCTCCTAGCAGATATGGGGTATAGGGTTATCATAATTAGTGTCTCCTCTAAATGGAATTCTTATTCTACCATGAGGGATAAGAACATTGCATAGTGTCTTAGGTTGAACCAGTTATGAAGTACAAAGGCCAATTACTCAGTGAAGGTTTTATGAAATAAAGATGGGCAAGATTATATAAATAGGCGCTGGCTAGGAAAGGAATGAGATTCTCTTAATCGGAGCCCAGAATGGCCAATGCACATATCAGCACTCTTTCTCTTTTTAGAAAGTGTGAATGGAGTGGGGCAAGAGGTGTTGCAGGCAGCCAATTAAGGAACATTTTGATCAGGATAGACTCCAGGGAACAGTTTTTGTAATCCCTGGTTCTGCTTGGTTTCCTTCTAGGAGTTTACACTGGACCTTTGGACTATAGACTCTGCCTCTAGGTACCTGCCCTTTAGCTTCTATTACATGGTGTAAGTGCAATTCGCTCACCCGTACAATTGCATTTCTGTAGAGCTCCTTAGCCCACAGTCAGCTCTACTAACTACCTTCAGTAAAGCAAGAGCCAGCCATGGGATAATAATAACTGTGGGTAGAATTATGGCTCCCTCCTATGAAGAGGCAATAGGCATAGAGACAGAGTTCAGTTGTGCAACATTCAAGTAGGGATATAGTAGTTCATATTTTGCAGAAGCCATGACCTTTGTAAAGGAATTATCAGTAGGTTCTATGCCTCAAAGCATGGAGGCCAGAAGAAAATCTAATGTTCATTGAACAAGATATTTAATACTATGAGGTTATCATATGTGAGTCTGCAATATGTACTTACTTCTTTAAGTTTGTTTCAGCATCTGTTAGAAGAGTCATCTCATTGGATTAGATCAAGTGAAAGGATAAAGGGCCATAAATATCAAGGGTGTGATTGGAGCTGGTAGGCATGACTTAGAATGACGTCACACTGATTCCTCTATAATCAGGATGATTAGTGACATCATACTTTGCTCTTCTGTGGTTTTACATATCATTTTAACTTTCTAATTTAGGATTTGAACAGCCTTACACGCATTCTTGGTCAAAACAAAACAATCACGTCTGACTCTCTGGAGTTAGGAAAATCTCTGAGCCTATAAATTAAGATACTTAGCTTCAAATAAAAATACTCAATTATCACTAGTTTTAATTCTTTGAAATAATTCAGAATCTCTATTTTGCAAACAGATTAGGAAGCCAGTGACTCAAGTGCTGTATCTGTTTATTTGAACAATTTATGAGTATCTAAGTGACAGGTCATCTGATACCACTGTTTTTCTATGTTTAGTTCTGCATTGATACATTTCCAGAGAGCAATAGGTTGGGAGGTTTCTCTTTAAGTCCCAAGAGAATTTCCTTCCTAGCATTATAATGTCTTGTCCTTGGATAGTTTGGTTTGCTTTGTTTTTACTGAGGTTGATATAAGACATACACAGTGGCCAGGAAAGATGGCTCAGTGGTTAAGAGTACTATCTGTTTCTTCCAGAGGACCTGGCTTCCATTCCCAGGATCCACATAAAAACTGACGACCTTTCATAACTTCACTTCCAGAGGATTCACTTCTCTATAAAAGTTAGTTTTTGTGACCTGCTTGCCTATAGAATTATCTGTTTTCTATTTCCAGGGGCCTCTTTTAAGCAGAATGTAATCGTGGAAAATACTTCTTTCTCTCAGCAAATGTGTGTATGCTTCCTTCATTTATGGTTATGTATCTCCTTCCTCAGGCTTTTTCACCCTGTGTTTGTCTTTATCTGATTCCCCCATTTAATAAGCTTTCTCTCTCTTCTTCTACATCACATGTAAGTGCCTTCCATTGCTGTAAAGTGTTTATAGAAATGTATTAACATCTTGGGGTAGACATGCTATTCATTTTCTTTCTCTCTCTCTCTCTCTCTCTCTCTCTCTCTCTCTCTTTCTCTCTCCCTCTCTTCCTTCGTTCCTTCCTTTGTTCCTTCGTTCCTTCCTTTGTTCCTTCCTTCCTTCCTTCCTTCCTTCCTTCCTTCCTTCCTTCCTTCCTCTTCCCTTCCTTCTTTTTCTGGTGTCACTTCTAGTTAAATAAAAGACTGTGACCCAGGGATGGTAAGAGGCCTGGGGGGGGCACCTTCAGAGACAGCCTCAGCAGAAAGAATGACTGGGAATAAATTTTGCTATCAGTGGAAGAGGCGTTGGGGAGCAAAACGACTCTTAATAGGGAGGGAAATGATTTCTGGCCTACTTGAAAACACATATATTTAGCCAATTGACAAAAAATCGAAATGAACAACATCAATCTTTCAGCTTAAAGGGTTGGATTGAGTTTTTGAGTTAGGCATCATTTGTCCATGTTTTACTACATGAATGATCTTGTAAAAGGCCGGTGGAAGTTGTCCTTTTGTTAGGGAAAACTCCAAAACCCACACTCCATGTCCACAAAGAGAGGTTTAAGTAGCAAAAGAATCCTTAATTTTCAGAATATGTAATTTAGATCTAATCCTTATTTCAAATTCCAACTGAAATGATACATTTATTAAGACAATCTGCTATTTCTCACAATTTCATTAGTAAAATAATAAAATTTTATAGACTATTTCTTTGTTCACAAAAAAAAAATGTATTCTGTTATTTTAAAAGAATTTGAAAATGGGGAGACGGGCAGGACCTATGGCTCAGTGGTTAAGAGCACTTGCTGTTCCTAGCCGAGTACCCAGATTCCAGCTCCCACACAGCAAACTACAGCCCTTTGTAATTCAGTTCCAGGGGATCTGATGCCCTCTTTTGGCCTCCATAGGAAAAGGCATAGTAGCGGTACATAGACATATATGCAAACAAAAATACTCATAGACATAAAACAAGGCAAATTTAATTCAATTTTTAAAAGAATAGAGTGTTTCCATTAAGAAGTGAACAGGCTGTTGGGAGAGGCTACCACACTCACATGGATTGTAGAAGCTTGTCCTTGACTCACCCTACTCTTTCTACCTTGATACAAATTTGATTCCTTTAAATGGTCTTTTGTGTCTGAAAAAAATCCTTTCTCCTAGTCATTTGCATTTTCTTTTAGTGGGCTCACCGTATTCATTTTGATACCATTAAATCAATATATTCCCTGATCCAATTTCTCTGACTTTCACCTTGCTTACTAAATTAGAAGGTCAAGGCCAATACAGATAAAAATGTCAGGTCATTTCTTCAAGAGAGTCTGTGGTCAGTGACTCCTTTAGGTGCCACACTGGTTCAGTATTTCTTCCTTTTGCTAACAACATGAGTGAAGATTCTTTTATTGTTGAAGTACACTATCATTTAAAAGAAAACAACTCTGAAAGTATTTTCTGGGTGCTACTGACAAATAAAGAACTTTATTTGGATGAAGGAATATGGTTAGATGATAATAAAGTCATGGCAACACTATTAAGATGAATATACAGTATTTAAAATTATGCCTGCTCTTCCCTGTCATAAGTGTCCTGGCTTTCCAGTAACTCAACAATCCCTTCTTCCGCCCTCTAAGCAATGCAAGTCAGAGTGTGCATACCACAGGCCTAAGTATTTTTTCTTTATGTATTTTATAAGGGAAGAATAGAGCAGCCCACTAATGTTTATTTAGCATTTAGTAGTTTTATGGGTTTTGGCAATGCCAAGGATGAAATGCATCTCAGAACACAAAGGATGTGCTCCCTGAAAAGGTCACTTTCTGTAATATGTCTGGTACTGAGCCTCATAGAAAATAGGAGGGGTGATTATGGTCTATATGTCTGACTACACAAATTTATCTTAGTAAAGTTCAAAACAAGGTCTGTCGGTAATTTATTCAATAGAATCAACTTCAATTGTAGTAGGCAGTCTTTGACATTAAGCACTGAGCCAAAAATGGGAGGTAAGGCAACTCAGGAGAATATGATAGTTTCTTCCCACAAGGAGTGCACAATCACATGGCCAAGCAGGTATGCACATACCGTGAAAAAAAGGTGTCCATGGCTTATAACATAGAACAATTATAATACCATAAATTCCTTTTTATAAAGAAAGGGCTCTTAGCACACATAAAAAGTATTTTTGTCAAAACTCCAGATGGGATTTATGGAAGAGGAAATTTTATCTGAGTTGGGAACTGAAAGTTACATAGGATTTTTTCGTGGGGTGAGGAGTTCGAGACAGGGTTTCTCTGTGTAGCCTTGGCTGTCCTGGAAATCACTGTGTAGACCAGGCTGGCCTTGAACTGAGAAATTTGCCTTCTTCTGCCTCCCAAGTGCTGGGATTAAAGACATGCTCCACCATTGCCCCGTGTTGCATAGGATTTTAAAAGCTGGCAAATTGGAGGAAACATCAGCATCAAGGATCAATGTATGAACAAGGGAAGAGAAATTTAGGTAAGCAGATGCGTGTCAGACTGGATGGGGTACAGACATGCTACACAGATGAGGAAGGGATGAAAGGGTTTTTCAGGCCTCCTAAGTTTGTAGGGTTTATTGTAGGATAAACCATTTAGAATTAGTGTTGTCAAGCAGGAGAAATGGCTTGGTAGATGCAAGTGCTTGCTACCTAGCTTAATGACCTAGGTTCAATCACCAGGACAATATAGGACATGCAGGTTGTCATATAACCTACACACACCTACACACATGCACACACACACACACACACACATATATCATGGAGAAAAAGTATTAGAAAATATATACTGTAAATTATAGTACTTATGAGTCACTGTTGATGTTTTCCCATATTTCTCTAACTTTGTTAAGCATTTCCCAGCTGACTGTGGTGTCACTTTCTCAAGTGTCAGGTACTCATTGTCAAAGGTAGCCAGAATACGCTAACTAGGAAATTAAATAACTAAATAATTCTTGGTTTTCCAATTGTGTCTCATTCTCAGTAGTGCAATGAAATCTTCAGCTTTCTTCAGTCCTTCTCATATGTGAAATGTCTCTCTGCAGTTTGTAGCTGCCTGCGTTATGAGATCAGCTGTTGCTTTTCTTCAGTGCTTGAATTCAAGTGCCCCTTACTTTACTAACTGGTGATCCCAGTTATAAAGTGGTGACCCTGTAATTAGCCTATGTCAATGAGATGCTCCAATGTGCTCCTGTTAAAGTAGAAGGTGGGGAGGTTTGGCTTAATATGGAGAGAAGGGCATCATTGGCTGAGGTTATAAACATCTATGTAAGAACAGCTGTTTTCTCCATGGAGTTGTAGAGAATCAAGAGAAATCTGTAGCAGTTTTGCTCTACATCCAACTGTGAATTTACTGACATAGGTCATAGGAAGTGTCGAGGTCAGGGGTTGAAGGTAAAATGTCACAGGGCTTTGGACTGTCTGCTTCTAGACATCTTTTGGGAATCTTGGAACGTACTCCCCCAATGGACATTGGTGAAATGTCATAAAGATATTTTGCACTTAAAATAGATCCTTATGTCCTCAATGTCTTAGGTATCTCTGAAGAAAAACTATTTTCAACAAGTTCGTACAGATGTGATTAATATGTGAAATGGTACAAAAAGATTTGCATTGCAAAACAAAGTTTCATTTACTTTTCTCACTTTGCCTCTGCCACAGAGGAACCTATGTTTGATCATTAAACTGATAAAACAATTACCTGGATCTTAAAAATCATAATATAAAACTGATTTTAAAGTTAATTTCTTTCATTTACTAACTTCTTCTTTGGCCACTGGAGTGGCTTTCAATTCTTGACTATTGCAAATACCACGATAATGAACTGATTCACAATAGTTATATTTATAATAACCGTGTTTTAAAATGATCATTGTTTACTGATTTTCTTCATTGGCAGTTTTATACATATATAAAATGTATCCTAGTAATTTTATCCCTGTTAATATTTCTCCTTGCCCTTCCTCTCCCACTGAATTCCTTGTTCTTCCCTGCCCCGCTCTGACTTTCAGGTATTCTTTATGTGTGTGACCTACTAAGTTTAATTAGATTTGAATAAGCAAGGTTTTCCAAACAAATTAGATGTATGGAACAGTTGTGAGGATAGTGCAGAAAAGCTGCATACCCAGTAATCACCCCTATCATCAGTGTGACATTCTTATTATAATTAACAAGTAAATACCTGTGTTTTTTAAATGAAGGTCAATATTTTATCTGGATTTCTTCCTTTTCTTATTATGATTTTTTCTCTTGCAAGGTTTTACCCAGTATTCACATTACATGTAGTCCTTGTCACGTTCAGCTTCCTGGGGCAGGGACGTTTTACAGAGTATTCTTGATGACTTTATCACTCTTTTTTTTTCCCATTTTTATTATTTTACATATGTATGAATGTTGTGCCCACATATTTGTCTGTGTACCACCTGTGTGCCTCGTACCCATGAAAGCCACAAGCGGGCATGAGATCCCCCTGGAACTAGACAACCAGAATGATCTGCCCTGTGGGTACTGAAGATCCTAATCCCCCCAAAAGAGCATCCAGTGCTCTTGAGTTCTGCGCCATCTCTCAAGCCCCTGACCTTATCAGCCTTGAGGGATACTGCTCAGGTAATAACACGGCCGACATTTAGGCAGAGGTAGTGTTCTCAGATGTCTCCACTGCAAAGTCACATTTACTCTCCTTCTTTAGTATTCTTTTCAGAACAAACAAACAAACAAAAAAAGTCATTGAGCCCTAAGGATTTGGTAGTCATTTGGTAATTATTAATTATTTGATAAGGTTTTTTTTTGGTACCTATTTCTTGAGAATGTCTATAATAGGTACATAAATTCCTTGGAACTATTGGGCACGGGTGATTAGTCACTTCTAAACCATTTATTTGTTTATTTAATCATTCATTTATATTATTTTTTTTTCATTTATATTATTTTAAAGTCTCTGATGTTAATTTCATAATTTGGGCTCTAATCCTGCATGGCTTTACTTTAGCCTTTGACTTCTATATCTTCTTGATCTTATTCACTCCCTCTCCCTTTCCTTATCCCTCTCCCCCTCCCCTTCTTCCTCTCGCTCCCCAACTTCTCCCTCTCCCTCTCCCTCCCCCCCCCCTTCTTCCCTCTCCTTCTTCCAACCTCCCTCTCCCTCTCCCCCTCCCTTTCTCCTTACCCATCCCCTCTCTTTCCCACTCCCTCTCCCTCACAGTAATACCATATATTCTGGAACTATAATTTTCTGCTACTCCATCTTGTCTATTTCCTGCCCAGTACTTAGATTGGCTAGTTTTTCCAGGAGCCCTGATAATAGAATGTTATTTAAAGAGAAGATCTGAATATTCTGTCATTACTATATACTGGTCATTAATGGACATTGTTGCATTTAAGCATCTTCTGCTGACAAAACAAAACCAGAAAAGGGATGGGATTTGGAATGGGAGAGAATCAAAACAAAACAAAACAACATAAAATCCCTAATATTTAACTCAGATGAGTATAGAAAAAAATACACCTTATCAACTTCAACATGGTACTTTTTTGAAGTTTATTTTAGTTTTATAGACACTTACTTTTCAAAATTACTTAGTAACTTTGACCCCAATGTCTTTAGAAAGTTTATATCTGCCTTTTGTCCTCTAGTGTGACTCTTTTGACATAGTCCATCTCAGGATGAAGATACAAACATTAAAATTATCACTTTAAAATTAAAAGAAAAGTAAAGATATGTTGGCCCAGGACATTGGTAAGTTGGCAAATATCTCTTTCAGTCTGTTTATGCTAATTGAGACCTCCACCAGAAAATATTCTTATGCTCACATTGAACCTTCAGCAATGACAGCAAACCTAGTCCAATAATTATCTTAACAAATCCATAAGAGTAAAAATCACTTTCAGGAACTCTTGCAGAGAAAATAAAAGTTAAATAAGTGCAAAAGATAATTGAAATGAAAAATAAAATAATGAGGAGATTTTTAAATTTTTAATAATTTTTTTTCAAATAAAATTTTTAAAGAGTTTAAATAAAATTCAAATAGAAGGATTTCAAAAGCAAAACAAGAAAAAGAGCCTTAACTAGAAAATTATTTTGTAATTTACAACATCAAAGAAGAAAGCATAGAAACAGAAGAAGTATGGAATTGCTATTGTAATTCTTTGCAGTTGATTTGGATGTAAAAGCCAATATATATTATTAAAGCATAAGTACCTAAAACATGTAGTTGTATACCTTGTTAAAATAAGGTATAAAAGCTAGACCAATTTCTTCTTAGCTTTAAGGTTCAAATTTTACTTTTATGATATTAGTAAGGGTGAACCGTGTACAATGGAAAGATAGTCTGTGATGGATAGAAATGAACTAGCAAGCCAAGAGCAATAGAGAACTGTTGGGTTCTTAAAGCTGGCAGGTCTAGGTGGGAAGAGAGAGAGGTCCCAGTCCTGCTGGGTCTCTCTGAAGCTGAGCGGGATGGTGAGTGCCCAAAGAAACACATCTTGCTAGGAGTCTTGTCGAAGCAGGAACTCAACTATAATGTTTTAATGTAACAACCTCTTGTTTATACAAACTTGGAGCATAGGGAGGAGGGGTTTTGGTGGGGTGAGATGGCATAGGGGGCGGGGAAGGGTGATAGAGGGTATGGGATGACTGACAGGGCCAATTGCAAAGCTCTACATCAGCAATAGCTGAGCAGAGGCAGGGCTAAACAGGTCCTGTTGAGTCACTCTGGTAAGGAAGTGACTAAGACAGGTCTCAAACTCAAGCCAAGCTTAGACTCTCCCACAAGACTGCAGAAACTTGAGCCAGGCTCGGTTTTGTCTACAAGGCCCAAACCAGGGCCAAAATGGGGCTCAACAGAGAACTTTAGGTATATAGTGCTAAGTGAAAGAAGCTAGACTAAGAAAGAGACTCAGTCTGATCCTTACTGAGCTTTTCAGGAAAGGGCAAAAGCATAGAAATAGTAATAAAATAAAACTAATAAATAAATAAATAATCAATGGTTGCCAGGGCTTTGGGACAAGGAGGAGAATGCTGAAAGAGCAGAAGTGTTTTTAGGACATAGGAGCTAGTGTGTATTCTATTGGAACAGTGAAAACATGATATTATAGACTTGTTGTAATCTGTGTACTAGTTAGGGGTGTGACCCATTGTCAAATTCTCTGTCTCAGTGATGGGAACCTGTGTGACTTGAAACATCAAATATGTTGTATGCAAACATTGTTTTTCAATAAAAAAAGTCAATGAACTGTTTAACATTAACAAAAGAATAAGCACTCGAAAGTAGGGTCTAAGTCATAATGATCAATTTGGTTCATTGATTGCAGCAAAAAAATATCACACTTATGCAAGACACCAATAATGAGTAAGCCTGTTTATATGTGTTAGAGTGGAAATTCAATATCTATGTAAAAGTAAAACTTTTTTAAAATATTTTTTTCACTTTCAAAAACATTATACTCTAGGGAAAAATAAACTCAGAAAAAAAATCTGAGAAATCTGGATGATAAACCATCAATATGTTTATTACTTACAGATACATAACATTTCCCAAAGAGAGAAGAGTCAGAAAAACATCTAAGCTGGAAATTAACAAAGATAAAACACAGTGGAGGAGTGCTGTCGTGTAGCTTGGAGCAGACCATGAATTTACCACATACAAAGCCCTGAGTTCTACCCTAGCACCAAAACTACAAACAAAAAAATGGGGCATAATGGAATGGTATAAAACATTGTGCCTAAAGAGACTATGGAAAGGTTGGCGTGTTCTAGAATATTTCTCTTAGGGGCAACAGAAAATCATATGTAAATACTAAGCTTAAAGAAAACTAATGTGAGTGCTTTTTAAGGCATTGGGAATGCTTGAGTAATTTGACACTATAATTCTCAAATATGACAGGTACTTACATAAGATCTTAATTTTAACAACCAATGGTAGGCATCTTTGAACTTCCTTGATCTATCTTTTAAAGGTTTTTTTTTTTTTTTTTGTAGATTATTGACAATTGTATATGAACCATTCTTATAAAAAACAATTAGATTACTCAGGTAGGTATAAAGTCAGATATTTATGATAGAAAAGAGGATAGAAGAAATAACTTCAATATGGCCCTCAAAGTATTAATTATTGCTGATAGTCATCTTTTAAAAAACCTACTCATGTCAAGTATTGTGCTCAAATTATTGAGCGGTGATTTTCAATAGTTACTCATAGCAATTTTTCACATGAAGGCTTTTTATTTAATTTGTCCTAAAATATTTCAGTAGCGATTCATTTGATGCCTTAGACACTTGACTGACAGTAAAAGTTTTCTATAATCATTTAAGTGCATCAAAGTGGATGAACAGAGAAGTAAAATCTCTTGTGAGATTACTGTTAAATTATTATTATTTAGTTGAAAGATGAATGAAGCTCCTTGGTTGCTTTTAGATCATCCATAAGCTGCTATCATTCTCCATGTTTGTGCTTGACTCTCAGAGCAATGTGGGTTACCAGTGGCAGCCTGAAAAGTAATTTCTTGTATAAGATATTGGAGGTATCCTTTGTCATTGTTATTTGCTTAACCTACTAAAATTCCATCACTTCGTTTGTGTATTGAATTTGTTACCTTAGTGTAGCAAAATATTCTATCTGTATATTTAGGTAAGAGGAGTTTTGCTTTCTCTTATAACTTGGTCTCTTACATGAATCATATTTCTCACATTATCACTGAGCTTCCCAAGATGAGTTTGATTGCTGTAAGAGTATAGGCTTAATTGACTTTTTTTTCCTGTAAAATATTTAGCTCAGAGCCTTGGGTATTCTACAAAAAGCACTCTACCACTGACCTGTATCTATTGCAGTGTTAAATTGTTTTTGACGTACAATTGTACAATTTGTACTTTGTTTTGATAATATTCTAGTCAATGATGTCTAATCACAGAAATAGACAGCTCTGCTGAATGGTCATTATGCTTAGGTTTTATGGCTTCCAAAAATGGGCTCACTTAATTGCTCAGTAGGTAGAATTCTACAGATGGTACCTTTCATTCCATATGATTCACATTCAGTTTCTCTGAATACTGTGATGCCTTACTTCCATGAATGTGTCATGTTAAGTTAAACGAGTGACCTTATACAGGGCAAGTAATATCCATGGGTGTATCATGATTAATTATACATGCAGATGAAATCAGGGTATTTTCTTGTGCTCATGACAAAAGGAAAGCAGAAGAGAAAATCAAAGTAAAGATTCAAAGTAAAGGCAAGCCTTGACAAGCTGTTGATACTTAAAGTTGGAGGGGCCACCTGAGAAAGACTGTGGTCAGTGTCAGTAGTTTGATGACAGAGAAGAAACTGAAGCTGAGACCTAGAGCGTATAGTGCTGGATTCTGTTGACAAGCTAAAGGAAATACATTCTCCTCTTAGGGTCTCTATATAAGGGCCCAGCAAGTCATCACATTAGTTTTTATTTACTAATTCCTTGACAGTAATCAGCAGAGCTTGCCTAGACTCTGACTACACAATGGTGAGATGTTCATGGGGGCTTTATTATGCTGCTAAGGTAGGGATTATTTTTATTTGGCAATGCAAGGCAAATTTATCTATTAAAAAGGTAGCTATTTATAATTTCAGGCACCCAAAAGGATCTCATTGCAGTATTTGTCATTTCAAAATGTAAGTCCGTTCTCTCCCTTACATTTCATTCATATTATTTTTGTTTGAAAGTGTCACTCTGAGGCATCATGGAAAGATTTATCAATCTAATTGTGCAAGTGTATGAAAACACTCAGTATAATTGGTTATTAGGGAAATGGAAATCAAAGAAACAATGATGTACCATCTTACTCCAGTTAGAATTGGCATTACTGGAAGTACTATGGTAGTGAGGATACAGAAAACTTATACATTGTTGGAGGGAATGTAATTTAGTGTAGCCATTATGAAAAAAATATGGTTGTTCCTCAGAAAACTAAAAATAGCACTATGATATGATTCAGCTATCTTACTCCTGCAGATATATTCTGTGGACTAGAAATGAGAATAACAACAATTCCTGCAAACTCATAGGACTTATGGCAATATTAACAGTAACTATGATATATATCATCCTAATTACCCATCATCAGAAGAATGGATAATACATATGATATATTTACTCATTGGATCATTCAACTATAAAGGAAATTGAAATCCTGCCATGTGCATCAAGCTGGAACTTGAGTTAAAATTGTCATCTAAATAATAACTAAATATTATATGTGTTCTTTCATATGTGGACACTAAAATCAGTTGACCTAATATAGAATTGTGACTGATATATTTGGGGAAAGGTGCAGGATAAAAGTAGGGGGATTTCGTTAGTGCATAGTGCATGGACATGTACAGCCATCACAATGAGCCTCATTACTATGCAAAATGACATATATTAGCAAACAACTAAAAATAAAATTTAAAATTCCATGATATGTATCATAAAACATTAAACCATTCCCAGGAATTGTGTAAGCATGATACAGGTAGCAGGATATGGAGCCGATGACTGAGTACCAACATCCTGGACTTCCAACCCAGCCGTGCTTCTATTGAAACCCTGACCTTTGCATTTAACCAACCCAGGTATATAATCCCAACTCCTCTAACTTTATTTGATTTACTGGGCTAATTTTGTTCAGAGTTCTCTTTATCTGTTAAAGGCAGGAACATTCACTATATTCAAAAAGCAATATTATGATAAGAGTTTTCTTAAAAATGTCCTAAAATACCACAGCAAGCTTCCTTTAATGGACAATTAAATGAAGTCCACAGGAAATAAGCCACTGCCCAAGGGCACTCTCTGAAACTGAGAAAACAGAAATTCATAAAAGTTTCAAGTATTTAGTTTGAATGTTCTCAGAAAGGACATGGCAGAGACCACTGCAATCCAGTGTCTTGATTTCCCAAGTTTTTGCGTACTGAGTTGTGCCATCTTATCAGTTATAAAGGGCTTGGCCTCAGATAATTTTGAGGATAATCTTTAATCTTATTTGCCAAGGTATATACAACTTAGAGCCAAGATGTGAAATTCTCTAGACTCCTAATTTCTGAGTGCTGTTTTACCATCAATCTACCTCCCAGGATTGTATTAATATTGGCTAGAAAGCAAATCTATGGTTATACATACTTAAAGAATGTTCACATGTGTGTCTAACAATTGCATCCAGATGAGGAAAGTCTCCTAGAAAATATGCAACATCCAACAAAACAAAATAAAAGAACACCTCATTTGATACATGGCAGCCTGGACCAGTCTATTTCTGTTGCAATTTTCTCCATCCATTTGGTTTTATTTAAAGAATTTATCTCTTGGATGAGACCCTCAGATCATTAAACATATCCCATTTCTTTGGTTAACAGGCCACTTAGTAGAGATAAATGTGGGCTCACTTTTTTTCTTTCATGATTGTGTTGAAATATGCTTTTCCACTAGGTATAAGGATGACTTTCTTGAAGCTTGCTTGAACTTCAATGTTTTCCCAGCTAAATCTATATCATAATGAGCGGAGACATCAAGACACAATTTCATCCATATAACCAACCCATTGACACTTTAAGCGTTTCAAACAAGTTCAATTGTAAGGGAGGCGGAACAAAACATTTGTTCACCTTGACTGCTAGAAAAAATATATAGTTTTGGTAAAATATTGATTCAATATAAATAAGATTTGACCAGCATCATTTAGTTTTTCTATGTGAATAGTTTAAATATTAGGTGTTATCTTGATTAGACTTTTATATATGTACTTATATGAATCATTAACACATACATATAAATATCATTATATATTATGGGTAGGTGTTCACACAATTAAAACAAACAAGGAAATATTTCCATGATTCCTGATACAAAATCATAATAAATGAATGTGCAGAATTATCACATTGTCTTGCAATCACTTACTAATAATTTTTTAAAGTTTCAACAGCATAAAACATTAGAAGATAGTCTACAAACATAACCACCTGCTAAGGTGATAAATATAGCAGGAAGGAGAGCTAGTTTTAGATATAGGGAATATAAGTAAATATGTCTGATACGTATAATAATTGGCTAGGTAGGCCAGGCTCAATGTTGATGTGATAATAATTGGTCACAGTATAAAGTGGAGAGAGGACATACTGTGACAGAATTGTGTAGAATAGTGAAGGCTGTGACTCACAATGCCAGGAAAATCCATGAGGCTGAGTATTACGTGTGCCTGCTAAGAACCCTGGAACCCCATTCTCTCCATCACTGTCTTCATGTCAGAAGGCACTTGGGAAAGTGCTCACTGCTTCCCTCCCTCTTCCCAAGACTAGTTCAAATATTCAAAACGTCAAGGGCAAGTTATTTTCTAGGGCAAGATATACTGTCTGCAGCACCTAGTTTACGACTAAGTTGATCTGTTGATGATGTCCAGCTTTGAACTGGATCACCTTGGTCGCCTTGGTGAATTGTTCACTGCTTCCTTAACTTTCTTTAAATTTCAAGATACTTTTAGAAAACTCATAGCCATTAATGTAACATCCCAATAACTTTTCTGGAGAGCGGCTAGAATCACATTATGTTCTATGTCTCCTTTACCTTTGTTAGTCCCCATGGATGGTTCATCCTCCTGTTATTTTCAGAAAATAAACCTAACTTAAAAATCTTAAGATTGAGAAACATATTTTATTTCCAGTTGTATAAACAGTAAGTTAAATGTTTTTCATTCGGGTAGTGATTTTTTTTTTTTTTATTGAGTTTCTACTCTGTCTCACACACTTTTGTAAAAGTAAGACATATGAAAAGATAAGAAAATAGGGCATTGCTTTGATGAAATTAAAGTTCTAGTTGGCAAAAGAAACAAATTAATTAGATAATAATGATATACATTGAGAAACACTAAAGAGTCCAAAAGAGGGGAAGGGGGATAGATTTTGGATGGTAAAAGACGTTGAAAGAAATGTTTTAATAGTGCAAGTATGGCTCATTGAGCGAGTGACATTTGAAAATTGAGATGGTAAAGAAATGATTTAGATATATAGGCATAGCCAGTAGCCAGTGCCAAAGTCCCAAGGTGGAAGTCAGCCAGGTGTCCTGGAAGAATGTTGGGATGTCTCCACAGAGATAGTAAAAAGAAGGAGAGTGACTATGGACATCAGGTGATGACATCAGGAGATGAAGGAATGCCTCAGCTGATAGGTTACCCCTAGGTCTTTGAAAGCCAAAGAAAAAACAGGAGTCAAAAAAAAAAAAAAAGAGTCATTGGAGAGTTTGAGTGGGAAGCGATACGGTTTTACCTAAGGTTTTAAAGGGATATTCTTTGGCTATGTAGAGAAAATAATAGTGGACTGGGGCCAAAAGAGAATCTTACCTGATAGATTTAGAATTAGACCAAGGTCCATGAGAACTGATCCTTTAGACCAACATATTATACTGAGGATGATGTATTTCAACAGATAGTGGATAATTTGAAGGTAGAACTGAGAGAATGTACTACTAATGGGTTTGATGTGAGATTTGATTTGGAAGGAGAAGCTAAAGATGACTCTAACATATTTTTTTACCTCTTTGATGGAAATGCTGAGATGCAAATAGACAGATGAAGGCAAACCTCAGTCAAACAAATGGCACCATGAGTTAAATTACTTATAACCCGTGCGTGGAAAACATAACACGCACTCACTGCAGCATCATACTCCATATGTACAAACACATGTTTACTGACTTTGTATTGTAGAGTCTGAGACCTGAGTGAAAGTTTTATTTTCTAGTAGCATTTATTTGATTGTTCTGTCAGTATGCTGTGTCTCTAGAATAATTGTTCCATAATTGACATTCTACAGGGATGGTGTTAGTTTGTTTTACCTGTGATAAAGCACTCAGTTAAAAGAAACTTAAGGAAGACGAAGGTTTAATTTGGCTTACAGTTCCAGAGAGATACAGTTTGCCATGTGTGGAAGATATGGCTCCAGGAAGGGAAGGCATATTATTTGGTGAGGACAAGAAGCTGGCTGGTCCCATTGCCTTTGCAGTCAGAGATCAGATTAAAATCTGAAGACCCACCACAAGTGACCTACTTCCTTCAATAAGTCTCCATTCCCCAAAGAGTCTACAACCTTTCTGAACAGTGCTGTCAAATGGATGCCAAGTGCTGAAGTATATGAAGCCTATGGGAGACATTTGATATTCAAGTCGAGAGATCCAAATTTCTTTTTTAAGATGGCAAATTATAATAGGGTTAATATGGTTATAGATTTTCCTTATGAGAAACCACAAATAATCTTTCATATATTGGATCTGTAGTATATCCAAAATGCCAATGTGCTAAAGGCATGTCTCATATTGATGGATTTATACGGTGGTAGAAATTGGTATGAAGGATCCTCAAAACGCTAAAAAGAGATCTATAAAAGCTTAACCAGTCTTAGATATATACCCAAAGAACTTCATATGCTATTCTTAAGATATCTGCTCATCCATGTTCATTATTTATTTATTCACAATAGCCAGGAAATGGAAACAGCATAAAATAAATTATGAAAATGTTATATTTAACACAATATAATATTATTCATTTACCAAGAAAAAGTCTACTATGGAATGCATAGGTAATTGGTAGAGCTAAAAACAATTACTGTGGGTGGGGGTGGTGGAGATTTAAGAGATGGAGCCTAGTAGGACAGTTTTAGAATGCTGACAGAATGCCCTGTGGGGGCTCATGAGGTTCTCGTGTTTTCCTCCTTACGCTTCTGACCATGAGCTGGGCAACTTTGCTCTCTCACACTCTCACTATGATGTACTACCTCAGTAGCAGACCCAAAGCTATGGACTAGAGATGCTGTAGTTCTTAACCTATAGTGTCAATAAGAATCCTGACAAAAAGGCAAATATACCATTCCCTAATATCCCTTGGACTCATTTCTTTTGAACATTATGATTATTTCATATATTCTTTTGTATATTATGTGCATAGTCATAGGCATGCAGCTACTGGGTTTTCCTCCAGTTCTAGACAGTTTTCCAAGTTCAAACTTTAAGAGAATTGTCGGTGACTTAAATCTCATTTGTATATTTGTCTCAAAGTCTCAAATGAAAGCAACAGGCTTTACATACCTTGTGATTAAAAGATCAAACTCCAGCCTATTCTGTAAGGTTAAGCATTCATCACTATGTCAGAATGATCAAACTATAACGTAAACACCTTTTAAAGGCCCTCCTCTTTAATCTGTACTTTTTCTTTGACTGTGTGCCTTTATTTTTGCAGAGTGCTATTTTGTGTCATAAAAATATTGTACCATTTATCAAAATTACTTTCTCTCCAAATTCTCCGTGGAAACACAATGCTCCTCTGCTGACTGTCACAGTTCTGAGCACCATTCTCTTCTTTGTCCAGAGTTTTCAGTTAAAGAAGAAACAGCAGAAATTCTGGGGAGTATAGGAAAAGCTGATGATTTCTTTAGGCTTATATTCCTAAGAACTGGAGGCATGAAAATTTACCTGAAGGCCTCCAAGTATAAGGAAATGAGGTTACCTCTATATTGTGTTCGTTCTTTATGTCTGCTTTTAGATGAGCTTGTGTTTTCTGAGTTAATGGTTAGTGAGAGCCTGATGCAGCTGAATAGCATCCTATCACCTTAGTAATATAGTAGACAAAAGAAAATAGCTAGTTTTCAATGAACACACTATTTATATAGATCAAGTATGAGAGAAATGGGGGGGGGGGATTTGCTGGATAAGAAATAATGGAAGGTTGCACTGCCTTTCTTAAGCAGTTCCCACTCCTGGGTCTGAAACTTAACTTACTGCATCAGATGGATTCACCTTGGAGAAATAAAGAGTGTTAACACCAAAACGCAAGAAATCTCTTTTTCTAAATTTAATTGCTTGGAAGTTTCTCGAAGTCCTGAAACTACTGACGTTCATTCTGTTTTATTGAAGCTGTTGGCTGCTAATGGTTACTTATGCCAGTTACAACCCGTAGGCATGAGTAATGATTAGGCATTGGGGCACTATGAAAAGAGTTAGTCTATGCATACAGAAAATGAGTAGGGGTGACCTACTGCAGGGGGACAGTGGCAGATGACACTTGGGACCCTTAGAAGACCCACAGGGAAAACACTCTTCAAATACTTAAAACTTTGTAGACTGAAGCAAAGAAAAGTAGAGAGCCTGTGGGTTTAGGGTTTGGCAATTTATAGGCAACTTTGGAATAAATTGGCAATTACCAATAACAGACTATGAGAAAGATGGTGTCTTTCTTCTAAGGATTACTTTCCTCCTTATAAATATGTGACAAATGTTTTATTTAAGACATAGGGACACGATTAAATGAAATGATATACAATATTACTAAGTATCTGAAACCATGTTAAACCCTTACTGCATGCTCAGGAATTTTATGGACCATTGTTTAATTAAGGTGATAATATGTGATGGTAGTTGTGTGTGTGTGTGTGTGTGTGTGTGTGTGTGTGTGAGAGAGAGAGAGAGAGAGAGAGAGAGAGAGAGAGAGAGAGACAGAGAGAGACAGAGAGAGACAGAGAGAAGGGGAGGGTGTAGGGAAAGAGAGGGCTTTCTCTTGGCATTTTTGTAAATATATAACTTTCCCCCATTTGAGCTAAAGCATCCATCATAGAGAAAGATGATTTAGGATTGTTCCTGAAGAAATGCAAAGAGAAAGCCGAGGAGATGAAATCCAGCCATTATCATCCCTAATGGGAATATTCAATGCAGATCTAGACAGGAGACATGAAAGCCAGACTCTGCAACAAGGAGAAGCTTTATTAAAATCACTGTCGAGATGCTTGGTGGATAAACTGGATCACAGAAATTTACATAAGAGAGGTCCTACTCAGGTAAGGAAATATTTGAGGACTATAAGCAGAGAGGGGGGATAGGCAAGTGGATGACAAATCTTCCTTCCCCAGACGTTTGTTCAGGAATGTCAAAGTATTTTATATTGAATTAAAAGAAGTGAGCCGATGAATCTGTCTGTATGCTACTGGGAACGAAAGAAAACGACATGGGAGGAGAACAGGTAACAGTGTGCAGGCAAACCAGGAATTCTGATGCTTCCATTTCTAGAACATTGCTGCTGTTGATTGTCTTATGAGTGAGATGGAAAAGTCCCTGTGTGCCCTTGATGAAGATAGATAGGTGGCAGCTTCTAAACTATGCTAGTGACAAATGAAAAGACCAGAGTACTACAGGGTCATTATCTCTCTGCCGCCCTGATGGAGCTCTAAGACTCTTGCTGGCAATTCCATGTCAAGCAGAGGTAGAGCCTTGTACAGAAGCTACCTCCATGGGAAACATACCCAGTCCCTCAAAGAGTTACAGACCCTTCAGTCTACTCTCTTGTGGTCCTGTCACTTACTGTAGTCTCTGCACAGCCCAAACTTGAAGGGAAAAAGGGAAGGAAGGGAAATGTTCATAATTGAAATTACTAGGTAGAGTCAAACTAACATGGCTGTGCTCATTTTAGATGTACCTTTTTTTTTTATCCAAATAATATCATCTATACCACATAGAAAAATATATAAGAGGGAAGGGGGAAAATGCTGGCATCTTTGAATAGTCAGGTTGAAAAAGGAAAGGTCTGTGATCCTGTCATGATTTCTATTACCAGGATCATCATAGAATCTAGTGGAGAGCTGGCCCACCCTTTTCTTTGATAAGACAACATGTAAAAGCTCTGAAGTTAAAGAGTCTGTGCAAGTAAAGCCAATTTATCTGCCTTTGTCTCAGCTGTCTTCCTTCTTGATCTAGTACTTTGAGAGCTTGAGATAGGAGAAGAGCCCAGTGATGTTCCAGAAAGCAGAGATAGGAGAGAGAATGTGTAGCATGAGTTAGATTGAGAAGGCAAAGAGGAGCTCACCTGATAGAAGAAATAATGCATAGGCTTTGAAGTCACATGAACGTGACTCTTTTCTCCAACCTGTCCTCTCTTTCTGCAGCCTATGTCCTGGGCTAAGTTGTATATTTTTCAAAAGATACTGAGATCCCAAACCCCAGAGCAGGAGATTACGACTTTATTTAGTAATAATATCTTTGCAGATGCTGTAGCTAAGCTGAGGTAATTAGGATGTATTCTGGTAGAACTTGATCATGTTGTTATAAAAAGGGAATTTTGAGGGCAGAGAAGGGGCAGAGCACAGTGCAGCCCAAGGACTTGGGTTCTGACTTCTAGCACCCATGTAAAAAGCATGCTCAGTGATGAGCTCCTGTAATCTCAGCACTGAGGAGTCAGAGAGGCAGGAGGATGCTGTTACTTGCCAGCTACTCAGTCTAGGCAATCAGTGAGTTCCAGCTTGAGTGAGGAATCTCATCTTAAAATAATAATGTGGAGCACAGTTAAGGAAGATGCTTTATATAGATCCTGGTCTCCATGGGCACATACACATACTTGATTGTATACATTAACACAAATGAAATGCATGTGCACATATACCCCACACATTTGTGCACATATGAACACACACATAAAGGAAATTTTACACAGGCTAGATAAAACTGTTACAGAATGAATTTCTGTTGTTTTAACAGCCCATTTCTTGGTACTTACTATAAAGCTCTGGCCAGCTAGTAGTACAACCTCTTAACCTACTTATCAACAATTATTTCAGGTATCTTATGGGATTACTCAAGCAATAAAACCATGATAAAATTAATACTTCAGGGGATATAGGGCATGTTTCCATTGGTTGAAAACTATTAGAAAACAAATTAAAGTCCACTTGTTTAGTTGATCAGTTCATCTCTGAGCCTACTGTAGACCTAAGTGAATGAGCTAGGTTTGATCACAAGCACCTGATTATTACAAAGGAGAAAGGATTATATAGTTCCTGAGGAGAAAATTCCTTTCTTGGCACCATGTCCTTTCTACTAGTATATATTAATTTTACAAATTAATGTGTCCAGTTGTGATATTTGTACATGCATTTAGTATACTTTGATCATAGTTATCCCTCCATTAGCCTCTATTATTGCCCCCTGCTTATTTGTTGAATTATTAACACTTTATTATTAACTGATATGGAAAAATGTAAAATTTGTATGTATTATTTGAGTGCCTTGTGGTGTTTCACTGTCCAATGTATACAGTGTCGAATATACAAACAAGGTTAAGTGCATTTATCTGTACAATCATGTATCAACTCATTATGGTAAATACTATAAAAGCTCTTCCAGCTTTTGAAAGGCACAGTAGATGATTCTGCTGAGTTGCCCTTCCATGCAATAGCACACCCTAGATTTCTTACTCCCACTAAACTGTAGAACAGACAATAAATCCACTGATAAATCTGTCCAGTTCAGTACATAACCCACACTCAGTTACATGGGGGTGACAAGGGAATGCAGCTCCCAAGTCGAAGTTGGTACTTGTATACATTTTCCTATTTCTTATATTTCTTACATAAAATCTCTTAGACATGGGAACACTAAATAAGCATAGCAGGAAATAAAAATCAGGTGCCTTGCTTTTGTGAGTGATGGTCCAACTCGTGTGACAAACCTTCCCTGATGAGGGCTGGACACTTGACTCCTCTTCTTAAAGGTCCAAAAGACCCTACCAAAGTAGGTCAATGGCTGCCTGCCTCACAGTTGAAATAAAGGTCCCTTTTGTTTTCCTTTACATGATTCTGACTTATTTGCATATATCAGTCAATTTTATTCTAAATGTGCATCACATCTTTAAACAAAGCTTTATACTATGTCTGAAATAAAGTTTCATTAATAACCATTCTCTGTGCTGGATATTACAGCACTGAGTGTGAGTCCTGGATGCAGTGTGGGGAGCTGAAGGGGAAGCAGACTTTGTCTGTTGTCCTCTGGGAAAACCCAATACACAATATGAAAATTGGGTATAACAGTCAGATGTCCAGGGACTGCAATCCTATTTAGAAAGCCAGGCTGTTGGGGGTATAAACAACTCTATCAAAGTCTATTGTTAGAAAAAGCAGATGGTTTGGTTTTTCTTCCTGCAACTTCTTGATTCTGTCTTCCAGAGCCATACAAAATAATGTATGTAATCATTTATTTTGAAAAGTGAGTCATTCAACTATTTTAAGGAAGATATTCAGAAAATAATATCAAGCTGTTCTGAGTGTAACAATCAGATGCAGCTTAAACAATATTCCATGGGATTTCCTAAATCATTTTGATATAATAAAAACAGAGTAAACATATGCTACATGATCAATTTTGGGTCTCTCTTTTGTCACTTGAGATGATGATGGAAAGACTTTTGACATTTTCTTTATACCACAAATTATGTACTTTCTCAGTGCCTCTTCTGAGTCATTGCCATCCGAAATCTATCTTTTAATGATGGATATAATAGCCAGGCCAATGAGTCCCTAATTTTATGACTAATAAAGATAATTATTTTAAAGAAAAGAGCTCAAAGATAGAGATGGATATCAGAACTTGGTAATAGCAATAAATGCCTACAATCAAAAGCTATTGTGAATCTGTCTAGCACAGTTACTAATCTTTGTAGTGGCCCTCTGACTTCAGTGCACTTCAAGATTTATTTATAATTTGTGATTTTATATTGCCCCACAGTATTTTCAAGAGAAATGGCATTCAACTTATCTATGTTTGTTTGTGGTGTTTCGAATGCTAAGAGACACCTTAATGTAGAATATATTAAAATATTGTTGGAGGATGCTTAGGACCATCTCCTAATTGTTTCCTTTCCTTACAGTTGAGATTAAGAGATTAAGTAAGATGTAACTCTTTTTTCTGTCTCTGTCTCTTTCTGTCTCTCTTTCTTTCTCTGTCTCTCCCTCTTTTCCTCCACTGTCATTTCTCTCTCTCTTTCCTCACCCTCTCCCATCCCTTCATCTATAAGGACAAATAGAAACAGATTTGGCACATTAAGTTACACCAGGCATTATAGACACACATAATGGTGCAATTTTCCTAAATGAAATTTAAAAGTATTTCAACCTATTTCTCTTGTTTTACCCTGTGATTCTAGTGTCATTTAGACAGCAATCACAGGAGAACAAGTTGGAGTGCCTTCTTTCTTCATGGTACATTGTTCATATTAAAAAAATGCACCGATATCTGGTAGCGTGCATTGTCTGTTTTTTACTTAATAGTTCTATATGACTACCACCCAGATCACAATACAAAGAATGTCATTGCTCTATCTCTTCCCCGGTGTTCTTACCAGAAAGAAAGTCTTCTGTGAAAGGTGAATACTCTTGACATTTATTTATTTGAGTATATGTAATCTCAAGAAATTGATTTAGAAATTATTTGTTTTGTTCTTTATCTGACTGTGCTTTTTAAATTTTATCTGTGCTCTTTCATGGATCAGCATTTTATTAATATTTTGTATTAAATTATGCAAGTGAATGACATTATTATTGCACTCATGTTGTTGATACAGGTATAGGATGATACTAGTCTGGGGCCATTGTTAATAAAGCTTCAAGGGGCATTGTTGTATATACTTTAGATGGTCATGTCCACTTATTCCTTTTGGGTTTATCCTGGGAAGTAGAATTTCTATAGGTCAACATGTACCTTAACTTTGCTTGATACTGCTGGGCTGTTTCATAACTGGTTGGCCACAGTTATGTTGACGGTGATATTGCATAAGAATTACAGATACTCCACATCTTGATATTAATATAATTAGGGATTTTCCTTTAGCTCTTTCATTTTCTGCGTTTGAAATGGCAACTGCATCTAAGCCTGTTCTCCTGTGTGCCTGTTACTTCCTGCTATGTTCTGTAGTCCATCTCCTACTTATATTCGGCTTCAGTTCCTCCCATTGTCTAATAACACATTCGACATAGTCTTGGTTGTTATATATCTTGCTCATTTTATATAAATTTTTGAGTCAATTTGATAAACTCCTCTTTATATGGCTTAGAAAAGTTCTAGACAAAGAACAATGGACAACTAAGCAATGTGGAGGGTGGGATAAATTGTGCTCCCTGGGGAGGAGCACATTTGTTGGTTATCCAATACCAAATGGTCAGCCCTAAAATCATGTACAAACAGTAAATCAACTGAACAGGTTTTAGGTCTGTATTCATCTATATGTAACAACAACTAAAGAAAAATAAGGCATGACTTAAAGGGGAAAGGCACTGGAGGGTGTATGGAAAGGGATGAAGGGAGAAAAGGGCAGGGGAAATTATGTAATTGTATTTTAGGGGTTTGCAACCCCATAGGAAGAACAACAATATCAATAAACCAGACCCCCCCCCAGAGCTCCCAGGGAGTAAACCATCAACCAAAGAATACATATGGAGGGACCAGGTGCATATGTAGCACAAGATTATCTTACCCGGCATCAATGGGAGGGGAGGCCCTTGGTTCTGTGGAGGCTAGATGCTGAATGCTAGAGGGGTAAGGTAGGAGTGGGGGTTTAGGGTAGCGTCCTCATAGAAACAGGGGAGAGGGAGGTAGGAAAGGGGATTTCAGAGGGGAAACGGGAAGAAGAGATAACATTTGAAATGTAAATAAATAAAATAAGCAATAAAAGAATTTTAAAAATCTCTTAGGATCTTGTATGATATTTTTATATAACTTATAGATAAGTTTGTTGGAAGCCAATATTTAAAGACTATATTGAGTTCCATAATCTATAAGTTTAAAAAGCTATCTTTTTTATCTTAATTCTCTAGTAACTATTCCAATTTTGAGGCAGAGAATTTAATATAGTTTATCTAATTTTCCCTATATATTTAATGTTTGATTTTAATAAAAATGGTCTTTTCCTTTATTCTAATTTTATTGTTATTATATGAAATGAAAATAAATTTTATATATTGTGATAGCTACCAACTTTGGTAAGTTTACTTAATCATTGCAAGTTCTTTTGTGTTTTCTGTGACCATGTGGCATGCGAACATTGGTAGTCTTACTTTTCTCACTTATAAATTTTCTTTCTTTGCCTTTTGCACTGGCAAATGCTTTCAGGGTTATGCTGGACAACCTTGTCTTATTCCCCACATGAGGAGCTTCATTTATCATCTATTATCCTCTTCTTAATTTGCTAGTAAAAACATATTTCAGTGTGTTTGGTCCATTACAACTATAAAGTAGTTTTCCTGACTACTTAGAATACAATAGCTCACTCTAAGTATTCCTTAAATTTTAAAGACACTTAACTTTAGGTTCTACTGTTGGGTTACTTTTCTGTTCTTCATTGACGCAGAGCTCTTTCAATCTCAGATCCTCCAAGGATTGTGTTAGGAAACTGGTTATGAGGAGGAAGGGATGAAAGATAGAAACAGAGGTGAGAATAATCAAAATATAGTATACACATGAATGCAAATGTCATAATAGAACCTATCACATATAATTAGTATATTTTATTATTTAATAGTGTATTATTTTATTAATGCAATCACTAATAATTATTAATAAAAAGTTTATAATTATGAAAGAATAAAGTCTTATTTTATGCATTTGGGTGTTTGGCCTACATCTATGCATATCTGGTGCTCAGGGAGGCCAGAAGAGAGTGTCAGCTTTCCTAGAATGGAAGTACAGACAGTGTCAAGCACTATGTAGGTACTGGGAATTGAACCTGAGCCATCTGGAAGAACAACCAGTGCTCTTAACTCCTGAGCCATTTCTCCACACCCCAGTCTCACATCTCACCTAGAATACTAGAAAGTATTTGTTGGAGAGGCAAAACGTATAAACTCCTATAATATTTTATATGTGTACATTTATTTATACAGCTTGAAGTTATAAGCTAATTGTCCATAAATATTTTCTTCCTTATATTTAGAGCCTAATATAAAAGAAAGAAAGGATCTATTTAAATTTATTTGAATCTCTTGAGGCAGCTAGTATAATGGTTTGCTTCAATAGATGTAAGTTGATTGCTTGAGAGAAAACAAGTCCATTATCATCCGTGAAATTGTGTTATCTGTTAAAACTCCCACTTAAACAGCACTATGTTTTACTATATGGTGTTGCTGTACACACAGAATAAATATGTCCATATTTTTTTTTTGAAAAGTTGTGATTGCAAAAGTTCTAGCAGTCATGCACTAATATTCAACCAGGTGGATGGACATGTTTTAAACCAGCGAGACACTTGGAAACTCTCCAAGTCTCAAAGAAAAATCTGTCAAACTCAGTGCTAGCCCAGATTAATACTTGACCACATGGACTTTTGAACTTTAAATATAAAGCAGAGCAGATTGATATCATTTTGGTAATTATTAGACACAGAGAAAATACTGATAAATATGAATATAAATGAAAATAAAGACTCTTAGAGAGTCTTTCCTGTCATTTCTATTCTATTTTCCTTATGTCTATAATTAATCTAGTTGCTTATTTCTTCTACTTAGCAATGGTGACTTGAAGGGACTTGGGTGAGGGGAGTTGAAGGGGAGGTGGTTAGAGATATTGTATTTCTGTAGACTTAAGCCTGAGCATTCTTTATTATAAGTGAAACTTTATTGTTTTGATATTATATCAAGCCCTGACTAAAACCTTTATAAATTTACTTTTGATCACATATTGATGGTACAGTTGATGAATATTCTTATGGCTGCCTAGAGATAAAATCTATGGATGCTATGAATGACCTTTATGGCTTCTATTAAAAAATACATTTCTCACATGAATTTGGGGGTGGAAATTAGGTAAAAAGAGTGTATTTTACTTTACCCATTGCCTAAGTTGGAGACTCTCCAAAACTGTCTCATTATGAATTTGTTTAAAAGCATATATTGGGTTGATGAGATGGCTCAGTGGGTAAAAGATGCTTGCCACTAAAGCTAATGACCTAAGCTTGATTCCAGAACCCATTTTTTATGTCCACAGGCATGTCATCACACACACAGAGGAATATACACATGCATATGCGCATGTGCACATACACTCATACATGTACCCACCCACACACAAAGTACATGGAATGAAATTAGTATCTTGTTCAACCTATTAAGTAGATAGACAGCACTGCTTTAGCTAGCCTGCCAGTCACATTAACAGTTTCTTTATGTGAAGCTCCAATTCAGATGATTTATTGAATAAGACATATATGCAGATAAATCTACAAACAGGGACTTTGATGTTTAAAAATAAAACTACTGTTGGAGCTCCCTTAGGTTATCTAAAGTATATTCATATTATAATACACCCAAGTTATGCTAAAAATGAGTGCAGTCTAATACTAGCAGCAAAGAGGGAGCTGTTCAGGATAAACAGAACACTGTTTATTTATCTAAAAATAAAATTATTGACAGAGCATGTGATTGCCATTCATTTGATAGACATGCATCATCATCATCTGATCTTATATATCTGCATACAGATCAGAACAATTACAGCTCTAAATCTTACAATTGCATAGCTTTTTATCACTGTACCCAATATAATAATTTCTTGTATGAAATGAGTGAGTCTAGAGTATCTCAGTGCTGTCATTGAATTCACTTAGCCACTGGACCCGAGAGTCTGTGCTAAGTGTTATTACCACCACACTCAACAATAAAGAGATTGAACGGAATCTCAGCCTAGCATGCATGGGAGCATAGCTTTCAAAATTTGTTTCACGGCATCTTCTTAGATTATCTTATTACACTTGTACCTTCTCCTTTGTACCATATTGAGACAGTGCATATGGGTATAATCATGTACATTATTTTCAATATTGGAAAGTCATTTATCGTCACATTTATCAAGGGCCTTAGGTGCCCTACTGAGCCTTATCTCAGGGAATCACTAGAACATATTTTGGAACATTTTAACCAATTTCAGTTTTATGATCAAATTTTACACATGCTACTGATAATTTACCTTCAGATTCCTTTAAAACTTCCTGTTTTCTTGATCACATAGTTGATGGTGTGTCTGAAACATAGGAGTGGAGGGTGCTATAAGACATAAGAGTTTCCCAGCTTTTATTTAAAATTCAGAAAGCACAGATTCCAAAACAACAACAACAGGGGGCGGGGGGAAGGGAAGAAAACTTGATTTATAGTGCAGTAAGGAAAACCCTGGAATTTGCAAGGAAGGAAACAAGCAAATTTGCTAACAGCTGCACTGGAACATGATGGACGGCCCCTGCTGTTGCTGGCATTGCATTTTGCTCTGTGCACAGCTGTAGGGCAAAGCATCCCCAGATTTCCATTCAAACCAATGGTGGCAGTTTAAATGTTGAGGCAAGCTCACTGGTGACCAGCTGCTGGGATTCCAAACCCAGATCTGTCCTGGTCCTTGCAGATGCTTAGGAGCAAGGGTGAGGCATTAAATTAGTGTCCTGACCCAGAGGGGTGCCATTGACTCTGAGATTACAGAAGTCCCTGGAGAGGATGCTTTTAATCAGAGGAGCAAAGCCCAGAGTCCTCTAAGTAAAATGATGGAGGTGGAATTGGTAGGTTTCACTTAACTAGGGTAAAATCAGAGATTCTGAAGCAAGAGAATTGCTGCAGAATAGTATTAAGCTTCCTCTAGAAGACATGAGCTCTGAAGGTGTGACCTTGTAGCCATCATTGATCTCATAGCAATATGCCCTCCTGCTCAGACTGCTCGATTGATTGGCATCTAAGACCTAGAAGGAACAACTAAGAGGAAGCAGAACAGGGCACTCATCCTTAGCTGCCAACAGTTACACTAATGGCTGCTTCCGTCTCATGGGCCATTTATGTATTTCTTGGCATGATGCTCAGCCTCACCCATCCTGTTATGAGCAGTTTCATAAGCACTTTTTTTTCCATTCTGTGACCATGTCTAATACAGTAATTTCATTCTGCATTACATGTATTTCTATAAGAGGAAGAAAATTGGCTTTATATACATCCCCCACTCACACCCCATGCAACATTATAAGAACAGCACTGATATCTTAAAGGGAATGAATGGAAAGTTCCAGAATGATCAATTTAGTTCAAGAAATAGATGAAATGAGTGAAGCCTTGGAATTGCAATTCTGAAGTTTAAGTGACAGCTTGGAAGGAAATCCTGTAGCATGCAAAAAGGTTGGGCAAACTAGGTAAAGCTACCTATTATGTTGTAGTACTCTCTAGCATGGAGTTATCAAGAGTGGAACTGATGCTCCTTAAAGCCTTGTGCACTTTAGAAGGTGGTTAGGAAATAGCCTTGGAAGGCAGTGGAGAGTTATTAAATTAAGATTACCTCAAGCTTGATATATATATATATTTACCAAGTACCATAGTTAATTGGCATCTCTGACTCCTGTGAGACCCAAAACAGATGGAAATAACAATCTCAAATTCTGAAATAAATGAACTGAAAATCTGAACTGAGAGCCAGTTATATAAGACCAAGAAAGAAAAACCTTCATATGCATATTTTCTTCCTACTGAGCAAAAGGCACTGTTCCAGAATTTCATAGAAATTGGAAATAGAAGTATCCAAAAACTGGAGAGAAAATAAACAAGAGTAAACAGATTAATTCAGTTCATAAACTATTTTTATGTCATTTAGAAAAATGGTGAAAGCTTTGATTCTGGCAATAATATGTCTACATATGTATATGTGTTTACATATTTATATGTATTATATGTGTTTACATATATTTATATACTACACACACACACATATATATGTATGTATGTTTATTTGCGTGTGTGTATGTGTATGTGTGTGTGCAGGTATAAAATTTGGGTATAGTCAGCTCTCTATATTGTATCCATGGGTTTCATAGCCATGCAGTAAAAAAAACACAGTTGGGAATATTTATAAAAATAATCAAAATTGTATCTGAATATATGTGAGTTTTCCTCATTATTATTCCCTAAACTACAATGTAAGTGTTGCTTATGTAGCATTTATGTTGGATATTATAAGTGATCTAGAGAAATATTTAAGTATATAGGATACCTTTATAGGTATTTATATAATATTTGCATGATTCATGCAAATTTCTATGCCATTTTATAGAAGGTGAGTGAGTGTGCCTGGGTTTTGGTCTCTCCAGGTAGATTCTGCAACATTGCCTATTGAAGAATGACTGTAGTGAGGCACACATATAAGAACTCTAAAAAGAAAGGCACAACCGTGGTTCTGCTCTGGAGAGAGGGAGCTGGATGCTAAAGATATAAAATCTGTCACTTTTCACTTAATATTCCTATGCAATATGAACCAACCAGACACCCCGCAGAGCTCCCAGGAACTAAATCACCATCCAAGGAGTACACATGGAGGGACCCATGGCTCCAGCCCCATGTGTAGCAGAGGATGGCCTTGTCATACATCAATGGGAGGAGAGTCCGTTGGTCCTGTAAAGGCTTAATGTGCCAGTGTAGAGGAATGCCAGGGCAGGGAGGCAGGAGTGTGTGGGGTGGGTATGGGAGCACCCTCATAGAAACAGGGGGAAGGTGTATGGGATGGGGATTTTTGGAGGGGAAACCAGGAAATGGGATAACATTTGAAATGTATATAAGGAAAATATCTAATAAAAAAATTTAATAGAAAAAAAAGGAGACTTTTATTTGAATGTTTAAAAATGTGGGGAATAGGCACCGATTAAAATAAAATTAATTCACATTTCTTTTTTTTTTTCAATAATTAAATCACTAGAATGAGATTTGTATACATTTTTCTAAGAGTTTATCGTAATTTGTTTTCTTTTTATGAAACCTATATTCAGGTCATTTTACAGTGCTTTTTGTTTTTCAAAGGTTAAATGTTAACTATACAGTGAAGGTAATTTGGAGGAAATATGATAGCTAAATGATAACTAGAGTTTGAATTCATAATTTATTTATCAACATTTTAAGGATTGATATCCTTATCCACTTAAATTGCTAAGATCATTTTTGCATTAGAAAAGAGAACAAGTTTATTAAGTATATTAAAATTGCTACCTTCAATGAGGACATTTAACATCAACGACCTTGCTAAGTAAATGGCTAATAACTGAGGAAAGGCATTTCAATAAATGAATTTTACTGGAACAAAATAATTATGCATCAGCACTTATAATTTCAAAATATCAACCTGGGAATGATTTCAACAATGGAGAATCACATTTGCTTATAATTGTAGTCATTTCAGCAAGATTTCGTTGGTGCAGCACTTGTAAGAAATCACTTCTGAGTTATTCTATGGAAGTTCGCTGTTTTCATTTTTTGATCAAAGGAAGCAAATCACTATTTGTGTACTTCATTTTGGTCTAATACATTTTTTCTTTGTTCTTCTCACGTCCCTTGTTATGTCCTGATCAGAGATTATTTAAATGTTGTACATAATTCTACCTTTCCTACTGATAAAACCATGAGTTATAAAGTACACACTCCGCCATCGTTAATTTATTCTGGCATATATGAAGAATTCCAAAGCAGGAGTTTGTTTTAAAAGACTCCTGACTTACTGATATAAAATACTTAATAGCCAAATACAACTCTAGAGGGTAATTATGTTTAAACTTATAAATGCTTCATGAAATTTTTCATATATAGAAAATTGTCATGCAATCTATTACGATTTATATAAATTTTAAATTAATGTATACTTGCTGAAACCTAATGTATTTTCTTTTAAAGTTATCTACATATTCAATTTAACTGTTAATCTGTTTTCCTTCTTATTTCTACTGAAAATCCTTAATGATTGCTCTTTGCTTTAGCAACTTTTATGACTATCATTAATTATTATAGCATTTGCTGCTTGAATAATGAATATACACATCCCGGGATACATTTCAAAATGTAGTAACACGCAAGAGAAAGTATTCATTGACTAGCTTTTTCATGCTCTATATCAAGACCCCTTTGAAGAGGGAGTCACATTTCAGATATCCTGCATATCAGATATTTATATTATTATTCACAACAGTGGTAGAATTCCAATTATGATGCAGCAATGAAATAAATTTTTGGCTGGGGGTCTCTACAATATGAGGACCTGTATTAAAGTACCACAGTGTTAGGAAGGCTGAGAACCAATGCTCTGTCTGAACATGAGTTCTTGAAGCATGACAGTAAATTCCAGTGGCTGCCTGCTATTTATTCCTGGTGTTAAGAGTCCATAGATAGGGACTTATATCTTCATCAGGTAACTCTTTGAGTATGTGAGTGTCAGAAGAAACCCCAGTGTAGGAATTTGGCTTTTGAGATTCCCAGAGGCTATCAGTGATCTTGAAGATAAAGCATGGGATTTGAGAAGCACAACATACTCTGTAGGCAGAGTGGGAATAAGATCACTGAGATCCACTTTGGGGTAGTGATAAATAAAATTGCCCTTGTTTCTTTGGAGTGAGGAAAAGAACCAGATGAAAAGTGCAATGAGGATCCTTCCTTTTGTAAAAGCACAATTCTAGTCAGTGATCTATTTTTAAATAAAACAAAAGCTTTCCCACCCCACAGTACAGTTAACCTGCTAGCAGAGAGCCAGGTATTTTCCTCTGGTCAACCAATCTTTGCCAGGCCTTCTAGCAGAACAATGGACAGCCTAATTGCTACATTAAGACTTTTTTCTAGGTTTCTGAATTGTTTCCTAACTTCTGGCAGCCATTATATTGGGATGGGTCTATGATCTGGTGGAGCCTAGAGAAAAGACTCAGCCTCTGTGTTAGGAACATCTTGTAACACTGCCAATATGAAAGCTTCCTTCCAATCATCCAGTTCTGTGTCCTGGTGCAGCAGCATCTCAGACAATACAGCTCAACACCTCAGATCCATGTCTCTGTCCAAAGATGACCAGATGATCTTTCCCAAGTACCCAATGCTCGTGAGCATCAATGAGGGCTATCCCAAAGATGATAAAGACTGCAGTTGCATAGTGTCTCCAGACTGATTTTAGATTAGATGCTTGCCCCTGCAGCTCCTTGCTCCTGAGGTGATAGTTCTTCCCTGCAGTATGTACAGAGGGGCCCCCTTCCCCACACTGCTGATGTATCCCTTTCTCTTTGCATAGCTGGGCTTCTACAGATGGCAAGACAGTCTCTGGGATTCTTATTGTAGGGTTGCCTTTATAACTAGTCAGCAAACTTCCTCATATTTAATTGCACAAATCAGTAAATTATATTTACTTAACTGAACTCTGCTCCATGCAGAATGTCACACATGAGAAGAACTTACACTCTAGTGGAGGCTATATCATAATTTATGTTCTTACGTTGTTCATCACATTTTATTTTGGTTCCTAATGGGATTTAGATGAAATGAAAAAATGTCCATCAAGTATTTACATATACCAAATAAATTGATTGCTCCCGCATAGTTTCTAATTATGAAAGTAGGAGCCTAAGTTTTCAAACTCTGAATCAGTGTGAGCTTTGGAAAGAAGGGATATTTAGGAGCTCATATTACTGTCACAAAGGCTGCAGGATGTGGAAGAGGTTGGTGGATGTGAGAGCATCCTCCTTGCAGCATGGATCTGCATCCTGCCCGGGGCTGATGGAAAGGAAACTAGCCCCACCTGTTGTTCAAATTCATTTTACTTGCATGGAAGAGAAATATTCTGCCTAGAAGCTCCACTCTGTGTAGTTATTTCTTCAGTTCAGGACCACATTAAAAAATAAGCTGGGTCTTCGAATCAAGCATTTAAGGGTGAGAAATATCCCAAGTAGAATTTTACATTGCCTGGAATACTAACCAAAAAGCCAGCGTGGGGTGAGTAGTTTAGAAAACACTGCCAAATTCTAAGATATTTACTTTTCTTTGTGTTAAAGTTATTGCTCTGAAAGCTAAACACTATACCTAATAGTTTTATTCTTTAATTAATTTTCCATTCTTTTCTCAGGCTTTAATTACTAGATGTTATAGCTTACTTACACATCACTAGTCTAATTTGTAGAATCATAAGGAATAATCCAGAGAGCTATACCCACCCAAAAAACTAGGATATTTGCTGACATCATTCTATGGATGCTTAGCCTGCTTTTGTTTCTCTTAGTGTTTGGTGGTTATTTTGACCTAATTCTCAAATAACCTAAATCAATGAATTTCATTTAATGTCATGAGTTTAATAGTTGGGAACAATAAATAAAGCATTTACTGGGGCAAACCACCTTAGCCTTTCAGATGTTTCCGCTTGGAACTGCCATCAAGAAACTGAAAAACAAAGAAGCAAACATAGGGTTGTTTATTGTGTCTTCTTTTTTTCATACAATTCTTATAGAAACTATGCATGGTTCAACAATCATTATTAAGCACCTTCCCTGGACCAGGCACTCATCTTGAAAAGAACCATCCTCCAGACTTATTAAGACTCTTTCTAGTCAGTATTAAAATGCAAGGTCTAACCAGAGTCCAGAATTGAATAACAGATTTTAATTATGGAGAAAAACATTTAAAAACAAACCTTAACATTTAAAAACAATTAACCTTTTAGGTTTTATAACATTAATAATTCTAAGGGCTGTCCCAAGGCATTCACAGATAGTCTTAGACATTTCAGATTCATAGCTATTACTTTAAGTGGGTAGCTATTTACATGGTTTAAGTAATTCACATAGTTTACCATTATCTACATAGTTTACCATTATCTACATAGTTTAAGTTCTCATATATAGCGTATCAATTAATAGGTTAATTCTTTCTTGTGTTTTAGAGCAGCTCATTTTGTTTTTAAAATACAAATACTGTCAACTGTTAATTCTAGAAAGCCTGATTTCAGTGCAGCTGAAGTGGAGAATTGGCTATAACTAAAATATGCAATCCTTCTATTATCGGTGTGATAAAATTTAGAATTTTTAGACTTAAGCACCAAGAGGTTTGCTCAGAAGTGATGGTTAAGCAATGAATGTGGCCAGTCTTTGGGAATGATGCCCTTTGTTTAGAAACTACTTAGACATAGATGAGTAGGCACAGAGTCTGAGGTTTTATTTCCTGGAGAAAAGACAGGAACTTTAAAATTGAATTCCATTTTGGGTGGTGCTGTTATTATTCTTGTACACAGATGAATGTTGTTTCTGCAAAACTCCTGGTATCATTGGACAATGTATATACATCATCTCAGATTAACTTTAGAAAATATTTTTATAATGTAACAGACTCAATTATTTAGAAGGTTGTTTATAGTTTGTGACAGTTTAATAGGAAAAAGTACTAAGTAAAAGTTTGTTAAGGCTAAAGTTGCTACATAATGGCTCAAAGTCTGGATGCTTTGTATCTCCTTAGTCACTTTCTCTATCCAGATAACCAATAAGCAGTAAACAGTTGATATTTTTAATTCCCACATTTGTTATGGTATATTCTTACTCAAAATTCTTTAGTGAAGCTATGTTTTAGGTGATATGGAGAAAATAATGTTGAAACTAGAAAAAAAAAAAAGTGCTTGCATTTGGTTCTGTTGGAGTTCTATAGAGCCAACAATAGCAGATAGAGTGAGAAGTAGTATTGGCAATATAGCAGAAGGTGGAAGTCATTTCTCATGTCCCTCACCACCTGCCCCCCAAAACACCCTCGGAAGATACTGAGGTTTGACTTGAGAAAACTTAAATTGTGACTAAGAACTTCAGAAGAAGCACATCAGGTAACTTAGAGATTTCCCAACTGCCAAACTCTCAGTAAGATCTTTCTTCTAATCAGGAAGGTTATAAAGACCCTATTTTCTCTCTGTTTCACCTGCCTTGGTCTACAACCTAGAGATTATTACAAAGAGTTTGCAATGGAGAGAACAGAGAACACACACAGCTTTCTCATTGGAGAACTGAGGAGATGAGTCGGAGGTAATGACACAGCATCTAGGATGTTGCAGGGAAGGACTTTAGGAAACCAACCTCAGAAGACTACTTATTTGAAGGGAGACTGTTCTCATCTCTAAATTGTGTATGAATATATTTGATCCTGGGTAGCTTTTAGAAGACTTTGAAAAATAAACTTTGATATGTCACCACTAAGGGAGTGACAACACATATTGGGTGACATCCAGGATATAGTAATTGTGCTCAGAGACTTCAAGACTGGAAATAAAACAAGCAACAATTACTAAACAGGATACTAATCACAACAACAAATCCTGGGAGGTTCCATAGGACATGTGGGCTACACTTCCCTGCACTAATTCTCTCGAGGAAGAACATAAAGCCAACATTCAGCATCAAACTAAAAAAGAACTAAAGATCTCATCACATAAATCATAAAATGAGCATGATGTAATCCAGATTGCCCAGCAAACCAAGAAATATAAAAGTTTCAACTTGTAATGCAATGCTGAATGACAGATTTTGGCATCCTGTGACTGATTTTAAGCACCTGTTATAAAGTGGCCCCAGTGAGTAAAGGCAAATATTTTAGATGAAGTAAGCAAAAGAGAAAGTCACAATGACATCAACAAAAGATGTGAAGATATTTAGTCATATTTTAAAACACATGTAAAATCATTGAAATTAAAAGTAAATCAGTTGAATACTATAGGATGAAGTTGGCTAAGAATTAGTGAATTTAAAGATACTTAAATTGAGTAGAAGTTACTCTACATGAGAGAGAAAGACATGATGTCAAAATAATGGATATAGATTTTATTGCTATGGAATGAGAGGAAAATTTACTAGTCATATCTTGGGTAACCCATGAGAATAGAAAGAATACTATAGAATGTGACTATACAATAGCTACACTTGGGTTTGAAGGGCTAATAACTGAGAACTTCCCAACTCAGATATGTCTAGATACCCAAGAAGCTCAAGAAACATTGAACAAAATTGAAAAAAACATTAAAAAAAAAGAAAATCTATAGTCAGAATAATGCAATTGTTGAAAACTGAAGAGGAATTAAAGAGCTTCTGAGAACAACAGAGGTGGCACATCATTACAAAAGAAAAGCCCCTTAAACAATAGAAGATATCAGATGCCTCATGGCCCACGAAGAGATGAAGCAATAACTTTTTGGAGAAATAGAACTGTCAAGAAAAGTATTATAACTAACTAAAGCCTCCTTCAGCAATTAAGTCAGAATAAAGATATTCTTTGATTAAAAACCAAACACTGACCTATCTTCTTTAAAAATTGCTAAAGAATATTCTTTTGGTATAAAGAAATAAAATAAAAAACAAATTGTTAGTAAGAATGACAGAAACAATAACTAAGATTAGAACTACCTGGATGTATAAACTAAGTACTATTTTTCTGAACTGATTTAAAAACAGCAATGAGACATTATGACACTATCTGATACAGTTTCATGAAGTATGTAGATTTAAATATCAAGTTACCTGTAATGTCATAGAGGGTTGGGAGTATATATAATATATATATATATATATTATATATATATTGGATAATATTTCTTATGTTCCATAAGAAGTAATTCTAAACTAATGTAGAAATGAAACATGGATATTATAGCCATTGGAATAGCTAACAAATTTACTTGATACATATACAGAGAGAAAGAGTCAGAAACAGAAAAGATAAGTTTTAATAAAATACTAAAAGAAGATGTAGTGACCCAAGCTAGTTTTTAAAAGGGAAAAGAATAGTCATTTAGACACATGTGAAGTAATGCACTATTTGTGCCTGTTTTCTAAAACAAAATTTATTTATTTATTTATTTATTTATTTTATTTATTATTGTGTGTGTTTGTCATGTGTATCTGTGTATGTATGGGGACAAATGAGTGACATGGCATGGATGTGGAGGTTAGAGGACAACTTGTAGGAGTAATTTCTCTCCTTCTGCCCTGTGGATTCCAGGAATCGAACTCAGGTTGTCAAGGTTGGCTGCAAGCATCTTTAACCTGCTGAGCCATCTCATTGTTCTCTGCCAACTTGTTTATTTAGTTATTGATTTCTAGTTAAATTGCCTGAGATCCTGATATATTTTGGACATTAACCCCTTACCAGACTACAGAGACAGTATCTCCCCTAGGATAGATAGTCTTAATTTCTAGAGGTGGTTTCAGAGAAGACAAGTGGAAGGCTGAAAAGAACATTGTGTGTCTCAGTCACAAATTCCTAATGTTTTCTTCAGGATCAGGCTGTTCTTTTTCCAGGTCAATATTTAAAAAACTCAAAGCCCAGCAAGCTTCTTCTCTTGAGATGAGAGGCAGCTACTTTCCGCTAATGATCTGAATTTAACATCAGCTCACTTAGGGCCAGATTCATTTGCAAAATATTTGCTCAGCTTTAATTCTGGAAAAGTCTCTCCAAAAGCCAGGAAACCCTGAGAAATGGATTATTCATGAGACCAAAAAGCTTGGTGATAGACACGGCCTGTTTTAAAGCCTTCCCTAAGCATTGCTATTCTGAACTCATGAAAAATTTGTGACATATATTCAGCATATTCTGTGCAGTTGTGACTAGATTCCAGTCATCTGAGTGTTAGATGCTGGTCCTTTCTGTGAGCGTTGAAAGCTCTGGTATAGGCAGATGGTGAGATCGCAAACCTCTGACGTCCTTCTTCTCATTAATCTTCTGGTAAATTTCTGATGAGCTATCATGGATTTGAGTAGCTTCAATTTCAGCATCAGCTTGAGGGGAAAAATAATACAGTTTCTTTTGACTACCAGTCAAATACATGAAATACTAGCAAGTATATGATCATTGGTTTGCCCTAATATTTTGAGTATAAGATTTTGTCATTTTCTTTAAAAGTATAGGGGTATCTACAATATGTCAGAGATAAAACCCAATAGCAAGACTCTACAATGTGACCATGGGTTCCTGAGACTTTACAAAGAAAGAAGAAATTCAGCATTTGTAACCTGAAGTAGAGGAATATCTGAAATTGAGTGTTGCTACAGACCCTCTGATCAACTTGTACCTAACTCCAAATTTCTTGTACTCAGCTCAAACTCTCTGATGCTATGGAATATTTAATACAGGAGATGTTTTGGAGTCCAAGATTTACTAGGCATTGAATTAAAGAAGCACCTCATTCAAAGAAGAGATCTACCCTCCATGTAAATCTTACAGAAAGAAAGAACCTATATCTTATTTAAACATAGATTACAAAGATCTCCTTATCTTCAAACAGAATAATTTCTATACTATCATTTACTATACAAGTTACACAAGGTGACTGGCATAAACGAGTTAGAACACAGTAGATTATAAGGTAAAGAGACCCATAATGCCAGCAATAAAAGAGAATACTATTTAGGAGCAAAATTAAAAGGCAGCAGGTTAGTCAATACCTGTTTTTATCAAAGATACAAGATGAACAAATAAAACACATTTTCTCTTCATTCTAGCTAATAATAACAGTTAGGAAGCTGCTGGGGGCAGGCAGTGCGATTCGATCGGTCTTTCAATGAATTAGGGCTTTTATTTTTCCTTGGGAACCCTGCTGCAAAGTGTCTGTCAATTCTGAAATTTTAGTCATTGCTTTTCATTATAGAAAATTGCCAAATAGTTATTTGAAAATCACAGGCAGAAAGAATGGCCATTTCAGACAGACAGGAGAGGAAGCCCAAATTGATTAGCAGGTTTTCCTTCAAAGGGTGTCCTGAAAAGACCTGGTGTCCCTCACTGCCCACACACCCTCCACAGATACAGGCAAGTTCTCTCTTCATTGAGAGAACTATGTAGCATACAGGGCCTTAATCATCCCATTCATTGTTTTCCAGTCCAAACCTGAAGCCACATTGTCTGGCACTTGTGGGTCAGAAAATTAAAGAATAATACACACACACACACATATGTATGTGTGCAGTGTGCTCCTGTATGTGTGTGTATATGTGTGTGCATATATTCGTATGTGTGTGTTTGCAGTAGGTTCTTAAGCAGTAAAAACATCTGAGAAGAGTAGAAATTGCTAGACTCTATCTTGGCATCTTGGCTGATGCATTGGTGTCTTGGTAGGCTGAGGCAGCATGAAACAGCAGAAAGCAGAGAAGGAAATATCAAGAAAATGCAGAAGGCCTTAAAGTATATAATATATGTGTGTGTGTGTGTATTATATAACATAATATATAATATGTATATATTATATAATATATATTATAAATTATAAAATATATAATATAAAATAAACCTTTTTCTAAAAAGAAGAAACAGGGACTTTACTTGGAACAGTCTATGCCATGGTGGGACACAAAGAAATGAGGAGGTAACATCGCCTTCAGATCATTACAAGGGTAGATAATGACAAAAATGGGAGCCTAAAGAAAGGCATCTAACTCAAACATTGTGTCAGCATCAGATGAGATGAGATTCAAAGAATTATGTCTAAGCAGAATCAAGGCATGTTAGCAAAGACAGCCAGGGAAAAACACCGGATAATGTATTGCAAGATCTGTCAGGGGAAAGAGAATGGAGTGTTGGGTATGGAAGAATAGTTCGTCTTCCAGAACCATAGGATGTGAAAGAAGAAATGATGGAATGCTCGTCAGTGAGTTATTTCTGGTTGTAGTTTCTTGTTATGTTTTGCTTATTTGTTGGTTTATCTTTTGTTGTGAGACAGGGTTTCTCAGAGTAGCCAAGGCTGACCTGGAACTCACTTTCAGACTAGGATGGCCTTGAATGCAGAGATCTGTCTACCTGTGTCTCCCAAGTGCTCAGATTAAAGGTGTGTGCTAAGAGGCTGACTCAAGTTCCCTCTGTTTTATCACCTGCTATATAATTTGGACTTGATCCTTAGGACATAGGATTCTAAGTGAAAGAAATATGTTTGTGTTTGTAGTGGGGATCTTGAGCAGTGGAGACATCTTAGGGGAGTAGGAGTCGCTAGACTCTATCTTTGCACCTTGGTCTGTGCACTGGCATGTCGGTAGGCTTGAAACAGCATGGAATTCAGCAGAGAGAATAGGAGGAAAGATCAGGGAAATGCAGAAAGCCTTCAGATGTTGACGTTCAATGCATTGGGGGATGTCAGAGGGGCAATAAGATACTAGAACCAGAACCAAGGAGAGAATCCCACAGGGAGAGGGACTTCACATTCCATCTCTGTGGCATTCATATGTTTAGCATGATGTTCTGACTGTTTATACTCACCCAGATTCATCTGTTGAAACCTGATCTCCAGGATCGCTTAGCTGGGCTTTGCAAAGGTAGGAAGGCACTGTTAATGAGCCAGACAATAGTCATGTCCCAGATGCTGAATTAACTAGGGCCTTAATTTTAGACTTCCTAGCAGCCTCAAGAACTCTTAGAAAGAAATGGCTTTTTATAAACCACCTGGATGATGGTATTTTGTTCTACCAGCTTAAGTGGATTAAGACAGTTGTATGTTTGTTTAACTTTGTGCTGCACCAGGTTGTGGATTTTTTATACGTTCAAATCTATAAATCAGATCAGGAATTATTCACCCTCACACAGAGATCTAAGTGTCTATATTCTAGCAGTTCTATGGTACAGAAACCTAACTTTCCATGAACAACTAATCAAGAGCAAATTCATATATATGAATATTAATATATATATATTAAAGAGGGCAATTTATTTGCTTTTTTTTATTTATTTTTTTGCTTATTCACTTTATAACCCGTCCCAGTCACTCCCTCCCACAATCCTTCCCCATCTCTTCTTTTCTGAGTACCCCCTCCTCCTGTATCCCCCACCCTGCCACTTTAAGTCTCTGAGAGGCTAGGTGCGTCCTCTCCCATTGAGGCTAGATGAGGCACCCAGCTAGAAGACCATACCCCATATACAGGCTGCATGTTTTGGGATAGCCCCCACTCCAGATGTTTGAGACCTACATGAAAACCAAGCTGCACATTTGCAACATATGTCCAGGGAGGCCTAGGTCCAGCCCATGGAGCTAGATCTGTGTAGACTAGGTATGATTAAAAAATGGGGTAGAGAGTTGAACAAAGAATTCTCAACTGAGGAAACTCGAATGGTTGAGAAGCATCTAAAAAGTGTTCAGTATCCCTAGTCATCAGGGAAATGCAAATGAAAACAACACTGAGATTCCACCTCACACCAGTCAGAATGGCTAAGATTCAAAACACAGGTGACAGCAGATGTTGGCAAGGATGTGGAGAAAGAGGAACACTCCTCCATTGTTGGTGGGATTGCAAGCTGGTACAACCACTATGGAAACCAGTCTGGCGATACCTCAGAAAATTGAACATAATGTTACCTGAGGACCCAGCTATACTCCTCCTGGGCATATACCCAGAAGATATTTCAACATGCAACAGGGCCACATGCTCCACTATGTTCATAGCGGCCTTTATTTATAATAGCCAGAAGCTGGAAAGAACCCAGATGTCCTTCAACAGAAGAATGGATACAGAAAATGTGGCACATTTACACAATGGATTACTACTCAGCTATTAAAAACAATGAGCTCATGAAATTTTTAGGCAAATGGATGGAGCTAGAAAATATCATCCTGAGTGAGATGACCCAATCACAAAAGAACACACATGGTATGCACTCACTGATAAGCGGATATTAGCCCAAAAGCACACAATACCTAAGACGCAACACATAAACCTCATGAAACTCAAGAAGAAGGAGGAAGACCAAAATTTATTTGCTTTTGTGTGTTCAATGGGAAGTATTAACTCGCAAGATGAAAAATCCTAAATTACAGTCAGCTTGTCATAATTTTAAGTAGTTAAGTTCCATCTCAGCCCAATGGATAACCTACTCACTGTAGACATCCCTGGAGTTCTGGAGTTCTCCATTTATGTTATTATCAAGTGAGATGAAGATATGGGTACTGATTGTACTACTGCCATGATCCCCACATTAGTCTTGTCTGTTGACGTCTAGTGTCTGATGTCTTTCTACCACACATGGAGGTGAACCCAGAACAAACTTTTCTTGAGAGGGGAAAAAAAACAACACATTTTTTAATGGAAGCATATGAGAAGAAGAGTGAACAATAGAAACCTAAAAACTGATAAAATAATAACCAATTTGCGAAGCCATTTATGTGTAAAGCTTATGGGTTTCCTGTAGGTCGTCCTCGATAAAAGGTGTTTACCGTGCTCCATGTTCGTGTTTGACAGTAAGGTGTGTGAGGGGGATGTTCGCTTCTCTTTCCAAGTTCACATTAAATGTGTGAATTATATTATTGAATTATTATAAATGAATAGAATGAAATTTCTAGTAAATTTAACATGTAAAGAAGCAGGAACTCTGGGCTGAGCTTTACACCTCTGGGATACTGAGCTGTTCCTCTCTGTGTAACTGTTGTGGCGCTAGAATTGAACTGAGCAACCAGGGTATGGGCGGGGTGGGGTGGGGTGGGGAGGTCACTGGGAATTAAGCCTCTTTCCATCATTAAAGCTGCTGGGTGGCCTCTGGTGTGATGTGTTTAGTTATTAAACATGTCAGCTAATACCACAGCAAGACCTCATGTATTAAAAGTGACAGACATAGCAAGGGTCAAAGGTTAAAGGTGAATCACCAAGGGCTTTTTGCTACAACTCTGTTGTTATAACCGTGTCTAGTAGGTTAGATACATGAGCAAAAAGAAATATGAGGCATCCTAGGGAGCAGAAACTCTTTTAGGCTGCTCAGGAATTGGTTTCCTGTTGAGCTAAATAATCTATAAGTAGTACGATTTGCCAGTATTTTCCTGTATGTCATTTGTAGGAAGACACAATTATTCATAACTACTTAAAAGCATAAACATATACATGTGTGCTACACCATGTGTTCATATGTGTATATGTGAATACACACACACATACACATATGGCTGTATGGCTGGAGAGATGACTCACTGGTTATGACCAGTCTGTGGTAAAAAGAATCTAACAGTTCCATTCCCAGAATCCACGCGTACGTAGAAGCATATGTAATAAAAATAACTAAATCTTAAAAGGTTTATATTTTTATATAGTAATCACTCAAAGGGTTTCATTATAGCATTTCCATATAATTGTATATTTAAATTAGTTTTACCCTCTCTGTTACACTTTGCCCCTTTGTAGACATTAATGCTATAGCAGAAATTTATCATGTCAGACAAAAACAGTTTTAGAGTCAATAAATACAGAACCATGTAAGTTTGTACTAATAAACACATAAATAGTCAAGGATATGCTTGGCCCAGAATAAAATTTAGTTAAAAGAAAAAAAAAAAAACTCAGAGAATGCGTTTCCCATAGTGTAGCAGTGGTTGTCACAATTGCCTTGGGAGATTCCCACAGACAGAGAAAGGGTAGAATATGAAGCTTCTGGAGAAAGATGAACTTCAGAAAAGGCAGTTAATTAGTGCTTTATTAATATGCTCGGAGCTCATATTCTGTGCTCCCATTTTTGGCATTTAGGTTAGTGAGCTCTGTAATTTATTTTCTTTCAATTTAACAAATAATAACTGTATATTTTATGAACACAGTCATACATACATACATACACACACACATACATACTACACACCATTCTGAGTGTATGCTGATCATAATTATAAAACCATCTTCTAACATTCTTCTTGATTGTCTTCTTTGATTATTTCATACATGTAAGCAATATCTTTGCATTCCATCTCTTCCCACGTTTCTTTCCACATTTTGATTGATCCACTCCCTGTCACTACCTTTCCAAGACTCATGGCTTCTGGTTTTGTTTTGTGACCCATTTACTTTAGCCAAGGTCATCGGTGTCACCATTGGATTGGAAATATTCATTGGAGTCTTACTGGGTTACCAGTAGGTATACAACTGTAGGTGATGATCCCACATCCCCCTGAATCTATAATTAGCAATCAATAGGGTAGGTCCTCTTGAGCCTGATTGTTGATGAGCCCATTCTTATGGAGACCCAGCGCACACACCCACAGCTACTATAAAGCTACAGTTGCAATTGGTGTGTTTGTTTGTTCAGAAAATGACATTATATAGAGCTTTTCCCTACATTCTGGCTTTGGCATTTTTTCTACCTCTTCACTATGATGTCCCCAGGGGTACAGTGAAAATATCTGATTTGAGGCTGAGCGTGGCTCTTCTCGTCTCTGACCTATTCTCAGCTTCAGCAACCATGAGTCTCTGCAGTTCACTGGCAAGAGACTTCTCTGATTAAAACCGAGAGTAGCATGTATATAAATAGAGATATTTGATGCTGCACTATATTTCGATATCAAAAGTGCTAATTGCAAGGATTTTGTTTGCTACTGATAAGTTCTATTCAGAGGTCAAGGCATCTACCTTTAAATATAGTGGACTTCTTTTACGCTTAAGAGACTTCTCCTGTGCTTATGGGACTTGGCTGCACTCTGCCTCCATGTCATTTCTGTAAATGTAGTTCCACTGAAAAGCTAGCTACTGTTTTAAAGATAATAGTTAGGCCAAATATTGCTCAGAAGACAAATATAGAAGAGACTAACGTTACTATAACCACATTTGGCACATTATGTAATCTGGGTCTATTATTTTTCTCTCTCTGCAACCTGTCACAAAGCCTATGGGAAGGCAAACTACATGTTTTGACACATTTTCTTGGTTTGAATGGCTAGCTATGCGCTCACTTGCTGCCTAAAATATATTTTCCTTATATCTTAACTCTTAGGGACAGAAAGGCTTGCCTGGTTCTGGAATGCGCAAATACAGTCTGCATAATGGTGTTTTACTTAGTAATATTCACTAGGGTCAAAATTCCTTAGGACTGCAAGCCAAGAGTTGTGCTTGTGTTAGCCGACTAGGTAGGTGGGAATTCCTTTCTCAGAATCAGATTCATATTAACAAGGTCTCACACATTGTATTTAATATCGACCAGAATGTTATGTTTTTAAATGTTTCAATGAGAAATAAAGCTGTTAAATAAGATGTGTATTCAAGTCAAAAACCCCTTCACAGGTTGCTCTCCCTACAGACAAGTACCATGGGAATCAGAGTGACAATGAGATCACTGAAATATTCATTCATTACGATAAATGGATACATATAATGAGAATATACTTGGGTTGGCCTGGCAAATGTAGTCTTTTCCCATGGATGAATGGCACTGGTTACCAACTTTTCTGAAAGTTGGTAGAAAATAAGAATTCAGTGCAGTGGAAATAAGTTGATATAAATTCTGTTTGCCAGCTAAGCTGGTTTTAATGTCTGTCCTCTGGAAAGCTGACCTCATTGACAGCTGTTAGCTCAAAGGTCAAACTGGGAGAAAAAGTTTTCCTGCCTTTCCTTTTGCTTTGCTTTCTTGAGTAACTCCTCAAAAATGAGGTGCAATACAGTCCACTGGGCTTTTTTCTGGCATACTCTAGGTCCATCATTATCTCCTTATAAACAATATTGTTTATAAGGAGGTAATGATGGACCTATTATATTGTTTATTCACATATTTACACATGTTCAAATCAAATATATTTAGTAAATGGGTCTAATGTACATTGTATATTTGTTTAATCATATTATTTGTTCATTTGTTATATGTAATTTATATAATTATATTAATTTTAAATCCTTTAGTGCAGCCCCTTGACACCAAAACCATCATTACTTCTCTGTGTTTCCTTAAAATGGCTTAAGTTGCTACGCGATATTCAGAGTGAATTAATAACATTGAGACCTCTCAAGACAGTGTGCATTAAAAAAGAAAATAGGTATTTCTTTGAACAAAAAAGTTCCTCCAAAGTTTAAAACCAGACACTTTTTGTACAGAGGAGGTAGAGAAATAATATGAAGAATGGAAGAATTTCTCGGCATTTATTAATGAACCCATTACCATTGTCTTCTGAGTATTTCATGAATAGCTTTAGGATTTAACACCATCTCTACCTGGACAACTAGAGACATACACATAATTTCTGGGTCCCTATGAACAGAAGTGTCAGGGTTGGACCAGTGAAATGGCTCAGCGGGTAAAGAACATGCTGTCAAACCTGATTACCTAAGGAGATAACCAAGCCCCGAAAGTTGAGTTGTCTTCTGAATTCTAAATGTGTGCCATGGCATATGTGCCAGCTCCCATCACACACAGACACACAAAGTAAATAAATAAATGAGATGCAGTAAAATAAATTTTAGAAAAGGATCCTGTACTTGACAATAAAAATGATTAGAACAATCACATTCAATGTTCAATTCATGAGGAAAACAATGACCAATTTCATTTAAAACCAAAGTGATAATCATCTGTATATTGTATGAATAAATCTCTTTTTAGAGAAAACATATGGAGTTCAAGAATTCTGAATAGGAAAATTCTACACAATTGGTTATTTGCATCCCAGTTCACAATTAAATGCCACCATTTCTTTATCTTGGGTTGAACACGATCCTGGGGAAAGGACTGGATATTTTTATCCTGAGTCATGCATATGTGCATTTCAGAAAGGTTCAAAGGTTTCCATATGGCCTAGAACAGTAAACATTTGTCCTAAAGCCGTTCCTCAGCTCCTGACTTGGTGTGTGATTTAATTGCCACCTCATTAACATGGGCCACTGGGTATGAATTTGTGCAAACAAAATTCATCAAGAGGACTGACTACAATGTTCCTGGTTAGGGAATTTTTTTAACCAGTGATGTTCCCCTCCCCCACCACCCCAAGTTCTTAAACCTTTAACTTCAAGAGCCTAGCTGGGTAAACATGCCCTGTCCTCCAGGTCACAGGGTTAAGGATCAGTTCAATCCTTTTGAACTTTTCACTCTTTCTGAATAAATAAAATCTAAGTACTTGGCAGGTTCTAAAGCTGAAAGCCTACAAAGATAAAGGACCTAATTGAATAGCAGAGTAAGCAAATATCTTGATGTCTCCTTGCATTTCTGGGCGCATTGCCTTCCTGTCTGTGAGTGGCACATTGCTCATCCTTAGAGACTCCAGTATTTAGATGTCTCTGGGTTTTATGAATTCAAGAATACAAAAATGCACATAGGCAAGAACTATAACACCTTCATTATTTTATTACTTTTATAAAACTTTATAGGGAAAGTGGAAGAAAAACTAAAAAGTATAACTCAATAGATTTTTTTTTTTTACATTTTTGCAAATTTAATATATGAATTCTTAGCATTCTTCATAAATCTATACCACCTCCAATATTTATCTGGGGTGGTATCATGTTTTTCAGACTCTAGAAAATTACACTAAACACTTACTAAATAATAAGAAAAAATATAAATGCTAGTATTTTAACAATTTTCGAAACACACTTTCATATCATCAACATTCACAAATTTACAACTTTATAGGGTAGTATTCAAATATTTTTACTTGTCTTTGTGTTTCATTTTTTTATTCATATCTCTATATAATTAATTATATATTATATGTATTATTAATTTCTGATAATTTTTCAAAATGTGTTTAGAGTGCATGAATCCCTCTTATATACTCCTCCCAGGTTGACCCCCAATCCATACCTACCTAACTTTGTGGCTTAATTGTTTTTAAGCCCATACAGTCCAGTTGCTAGTTGACTATAGATTTTTGGGTGTGTCACCATACACTAGAGCATGATCAACCTAGCAGAAGCCACATCTTTAAGACAAAATTAACTCCTAGCAGCTATCAGTTACCAGCAGCACCTTGACTAGTGCTAGGGCATCATAGCCACCCCTCCCATCCCTGCTGGGATTCTGTCTGGCTTGAGCTTGCGTAGTTCTTGTTCTTGCAACTGTAACCTCTATGAGTTCTTATATTCTACCATCCTCTCATGTCCAGAAAACATAGTCTCATTGTTGTGATCTACCATCTCCGGATCTTAACAACTTTTCTAACTTCCAAAATGATCCCTGAGCTTTGGGAGGAGTGGGTAGGTATGATATATATATCCTATTTGTGGTTGAATATTTTGAATTCTCTTAGTCTCTGCACCTTCAGCAGTTGTGGGTCTCTGCATTAATAACAATCTATTGCAGGAATAAGCTTCTCTGATGAGGGTTGAGAGATATGCTAATCTGTAGGTATGGCCAGTAATTAGAAATCATCTTAGTACTTTGTACCTTCAGTATAGTAGTAGTAGTTGTAGTAGTCTCTACTCTAGGGCTATGACCTCTCTAGTTCAGGCTCATGGGCCACTAGCAATGCCAAGTATGGTTTTCATCTTATAGATGTTCTTTAAATCCAATCATAAGGTGGTTAACTACCACCACATCTATAACATATTTTGCCAGACCTGCTATTACTGTAGCTCACAGGGTTCACAGCTGGGTGAGACAGATGCTTACTTTTCTTCTCTGGTTACATAGATAGCACCTTCCAGTATTGTACAAACTAGCCAGTAGAGATGAAGGTTCCAGATTAATACTAGCTTCCTTTCTCTATGTTCTATGACTCAAGTATGTGTTGTCTTCAGCAATAGGGTCTTACCAATAATCCTGTAATGCTTGGTGTGTGTGTGTGTGTGTGTGTGTGTGTGTGTGTGTTTGTGTGTGTTTTCTGTGTCAAATCCATCTATTCTGTCCTCCCTCACCCTAATAAAAACCCTTACCAAAGTCTTTGTATTCCTTTTGCACAGATACTTTGACTAGGTTTGTAGCTTAGCTGAAACCCTTGGTTTAGATTTACCCTTCTTCTTGATTAAATATTATGCTTTATGTCTCCCTATTTCTTACTTTATTTTCTTATTTTATTATAGCATATCATAAAAGGACTTCCCAAGAAAAGGTATATGAAAGGTACATTTTTTTTATTCTTACTTTCTTTCATAGCTGTACAATATCTCAATTGGGCATAAAATTTTGTTTTTAATAGTATTTTTCAAATTTTGATGCTCTGTTTCATTGTTTCTCTGTGGAGTTTATAGAGGATAGTTACTGAGGGTTCTTATAGACTAGATAAGAACTCTGCCACCTAGCTCACCCTGTGCTAGCTGAGAAGTCAGGCAGCAGCTGAAACATGGTTCTCCCTTTTCTCTCTAAAATACTTTTAGAATCATATCATTCTGTCACATTTTAAGTGTTTCCAGTGATAGAATGGATTTCTTTGAACTTAAGTACTCAGTGAGACCCTGTGGGTTAACGTATTCTTTTGCTTAAAGGTGATTTGGTGTTGTCATTTCTGTAAGAACCAGAGGCGTTATATGACTCCATGAAGCAGTGCCTTCCAGACAATGCGGGACTGATGCACATGTGAACTCACAGAGATTGTGATCGCACGCATAAGACCTGCACAAGTTCAAATCACACATATCTTAGGGAGAGTAGACCCAAAGTCCCACCTCTAACCAAGAAGCTCTTTGGATTTGATTCCTGATGTTAATAGAAAGTTGCTTTTCACAAATGGAGAGTCACTGGTCGTAGCAACCACACTCTAGTGCATGTCCCATGTTCAGGAGTAGTGGCTAACACAAATTGGATACCATGGAGTTTGTGTATATGTGTGTGTGTGTGTGTGTGTGTGTGTGTGTGTGCGTGTGCTTTTTGTTTCATTTTAACTATTTGCTTTATTTGTCTTGATTTTTGTTTTGAGGGGGGTTTGGATTAAGACAGAGGGAAAGAGAGGAAGATGGAGATGGAAAGGGAGCGAGGGAGAGGGAGAGGAAGAGAGCACACATGAAGTCAAGTAATTAGAAAGACAGGGAGACTCTGATAGGAGTTGGGGCAAGGGAAAGATTATGATCAAAATATATTGTAAGATAATATTTTTGATAAACACTTAAAAAAATCATCTCTTTCATTTCTTCCTTTCTAGGGCTCCTACTACTATTAGGGTTAGCCAGTCATCCTGTCATAATATGTAGCATTGCTTTTCAGTCTGAATTTGTCTATCCTTCCGTGGTGTCTCTATTCTTTTTGCTGACTCACTTATTATAACAACTACCATTTTTGTTTTCAAAGACTCTTTCCTATATCTTTTTAATAAAATTCTTGTTTTATATTTCTGTAGCAATACCTTCTCAAGTTTTTTTTATTAGATCAGGATTTTTATAACTCCTTCCCTACATGTTTCTAAAATTAACAGTGTGTTTAGCTTGACTACCTGAGTACCCTTCTACAATGTTCCAAGGTCTTCTAGCATGTTCTCCTGTTTGACTGTCTGCTTGTATTTAAGGAAAAGTGGATGCCTTCCATGTCCTTCCTTTGATCTTAAAAGGTAGTTTAGTCTGTGATGAATAGAGATTCCCTAGGCTAGAGGAAACCCAGGGAAAGGTAACCCAAGATCACATTAAGTTAAAATGTGATTTCCTAATGGTGGGTGCTGTGATTTGCATATAGTTTCACTGTGTCCTCCCAGGTTCATATTTGAAAGTTTGGGCCCCAGTGAATCTTGGAAGATAATGGGATTGTTAGGAGGAGGAACCTAGTAAGAGGTTGTAGGTCACTGTGAGTACTGCTTCTAAATTGTTATGCAATTACTCTTTTCTGTCAGACTATTTATTGGATTTATTATATGCAAGTAGCACATTTAAATTGGAATTTATATAGTATATAAATATTTAATAGATTCTCTGAAGGGAGAGGAGGCAAAATGCACTTTCTTTAACCACAATAATTATTGTCTAAAGCATCATTAAATCTATATAAATCAATGAGTGAATTCTCAATTCCTTGACCATTTGGGAACTAATCTCCCAACAGGTCTTTGGCTTTGTTTGTATGATTTAAAATTTCTCTCTAAGACACAAGTTAATAGCAATCAACTATTTTTATAATTCTAACTGTAAGAGCTCTGAGTGTGTCAAAACTTCCTATCTTGGATTTTTTTTATATACCTATTTCTTCATATGTCAATTAGTATGCAAGTTTGTTTCTGAGCTTTTTTACCTAATAGGTACATATTATTTCCCAGACACTAAAGATTTCAGGCAGTTCGAGGATTATTCTTCTTCTCTTGAAATCTCTGAAAATATGTGTCCTAGTTTGTCATATACAGAGTTGGACACCATGTACCCTTTCATGGGTGACATTTTATAATAAGCAGTGTAAGTGACCATGAATTATAGCAGACTTAAAATTCCCAGTCATTTGCTGTTTGCTGATATACTTTTTCTCCCGTGTCAGAACTGGGAAAGCTACCTATTAGTGCATTTCATATTGATAAATGCACACAGCCAAGTGAGGCTTAAAGGAAGGGCATAGCAAAGAGCTACTGGCCAGGCAGCCTTTTTGGAAGAGCTTTGCTTTAGAAAAGGTTACAGAACCTGCCTCCCTTGCTGGGTTGAAAACACAAGGCACATTTTATGCCATGTGACTCAAAAATGTAAATCATTGGAAGAAATTATCAAAAAGTATCAAACCAAAAAAAAAAAAAGACAGGTGGAGAATACACAAGAGAGAACAAATCTCAGAGAATGATCTTACACAACGGACATACAAGTACGTTAGGAGATGTGGCATTGTGAAGGACTCTTGACCAGGTAAGGTACACAAAGCATCCCTCAGTTCACACATTTTTGAAGTTTGTCAGTTGGAAAAAGAGCATGATATCGTAGACAGTTGAAACTTTGTTTTGTTCGGTGACCTTTTAATACAGAAAAGTCCTTTCACAGAGATTTCAAATTCACTCATGTATGTACCACAGAGTTTGCTTGCCAGGCAGTGTCATGTTACCACAAACCTTTATTCACGGGCAAGACTGCTTTACTGTGGGAAGAAAGGAGCTTTAGAGTATTTCTCCAACGTTTCAGAAAGAGATCTTACCAGATTTATTTATTGCCTAAGTACATAGGGCAAAGCTTTGCAAATCAATCAAGAAACAATTGTATAAGCAGCCTATAGACTTGATACAAATTTCATCAAAATACCACATCATTTACAAAACAGACAAAAATAGCTAATTCATGTACATAAGTAAACTCTCCTGGATAGTCAAAGCAACCTGAGCAGAAGAAACAATGTTGTTTCATAATATCTGACGTCAAGTCACACTACAGGTTTATGGTAAAAACAGCATGGTACTGACACAAAACAGACACATGGATCATTAGGATAGGATAGGATGGGATGGGATGGGATACAATACGATACAATATGATAGATAGAGAGAATACGATACGATACTCAGAATTAAATACATAGCTACACTACCTGATTATTTTTTTGCAAAGATGACAAAAACATATTGGTGAAATGACAGCCTCAGGGTAGCAAGATGACTCAGAGTGAAGATACTTTCTGCACAAGCCCACTAACTCAAGTTGGATTTCTAAAGCATTCAAAGGCAGGAAGACAAAATCTACTAAACAAAGTTCTGCTCTGACCTCCATACATACACAATGGTATACATGCCACACAGACTCTCTCTCTCTGTCTCTGTCCACTGATTTCACAAACATCCTTACCTGCTGTCCTGGATCAACTGATGCTTGACTCTGGCCTCATTCTTATCATTACATTTCCTTAGAGAGCACTCCCTCTGTGACCATCCGAGCCTTATCTCATTCACTACTTGTCTCTTGCTTGTCAGGGTTTTTCTGGCATCTCCCTTCCATACAACTGCTCATGCGAAGTGATTGTTCTGGCTGCTTCACTCCTTTCAGCCTGGAACCATCAATTCCCCCTGGCACTTCCCCCTGTCAATTAAAAATGTTAAGTGAATACATTATTGTATGAAGTGCAACCTATATTCACCATTTACAAATATGGTAGTAAATAGCAATTCCTTGACAGTTGATAATAATAGTCTTTGTGTATGGAAATTGTCTTTGAGCCCCTCAACCCATGCTTATAGCTCTGTTCTACACTGCTCTCCTGTTAAAAAAAAACAAAGCAAAACAAACAAACAAACACACACACACAAACAAATAGCAATGTGCTTTGTCTGTGCTGCTCACAAAAACTGACATGTTAGAATAAATCGTAGAACATACAGTTTTAAGCTGCTGTTAAGTTCACAGTGTATCATGAAATATTTTCTCTGTGGACTTTGACTTATTTTCCTCTAAAGTGAGAAGTTTCTGTCAGAGCTCCACTAGCTTGGGACCCTCTGGTTCTGTGGTATATATCTAAATACATACCATGTGGAAAGATGCAAAAGGCAGGAGAATTTGAGTCATGAGTAAGACTAAGTTTGACTACAGATAGACAAAGGATCAGAAGGTTGTTAGGACCATGTTAGCAGTACGAAGTCTGGATGGACAGAGTTTTCTGATAATGAAAACCCCATGTCCCTTGAGTTGGAATTTAGCACAGAAATATGGGGAACAAATGGTCATGTCACTGCAAAACTGTATGTAACTCACAAAGGATAAAGCAATTTTTGGATATTTTGAAAAATATCCTCAGCGTGTACAGATACGTGTGTGTGTGTGATATATATCTCACACACACACCAGCCTCTGGAATCTGCAGTTGCAATAAATAGTCTCTGATCCAATATCACATATGTATTTTTCCAATCAAGATGGATTAATAGCTTTTACCCTAATAAAATTGTTTCAATGATTCAATCCCAATATATTTGATGGGTTAGTCATTTATGTCTAGCCTATAAGATGAGCGGACTGGTTTTCAATCTGATAATTTGTTATCCCTGAGAACCGTCTTTTGAGTTCAGCAATCTCCTTGGTTAAAGCACAGTAAAGGGATGAGATAGGGAAACATTAAACTTGGTGAACAAGCATGGGTCTATGTGATACAGGTTTCAAACACTTGGTTATGCATATATCGTCACCAGCTTATGAGATTGCAAATGTTTTCTTCCCAAACAGCATAATTTCAAGATAACCTCTCATATAGCTCAGATATGTAGTGTTAGTTCTAAGTTGCTTTCTAGGAGTAGCAGTTTGATTAATCTTATACATTTCTTGTTTTTTTACTCCAGTGTGATAACCTCTCTATTTGGAACACGAGGAAGGTATTATGAAAAATGTTTGTGATCTCTTCTCCTGACTTTGAATTCCAAGGAATAAAATTGAGCATATTTTATTGAGCTGATCTGTGTACATGTATGTGTTCTCCTTCATAAATCATCTCCCTGCCAAAGATAACATGACAGATAAATTCTGACTGTCTTACAACTTTGTAGTCTATGACTTTACCAACAAGTCACTTTATAGTAACTACAGAGGCCGTGTGTCCTTGGAAACTGCAGGGGTTGGTCTGTGGCTCAGTTTTATGAACTAAAGAGTAGAGATGGCACTTGTCTCTGTAAGTTGTAATAAATGTATTTGTTTCTCACAACAATTTTGGGAGATGCTCCCTAAATGGTAGTCCTTTTGTTTTCTTACTGCTAGAATGTGTATGCTTCTAAAAGATAAGTTCAACTCATTCTTTAAATTTAATTCAAAAGGGAGGGAGAGGGGAAAGAGGAACAAGATCAGGTATCAGGTGTGGGAGGAGATAGGGGAGATGTACAGAAGGTCAGAAAATAGAATAGAGGTGTGTAGCAATAGAGGATGGGGAACTAGGGGTAGCCACCAGAAAGTCTCAGATGCCAGGAAAGCCAGAGACTCCCAGGACCCAACAGGAATGACATTACCTAAAATACCCAACAAAGGGAGAGAGAACCTGTAGAGTCTAAATTCCGAGGTTAGGCATGGCCCCTGGTTGAGGGATGAGGCCACTCATCCACCTCAAAAATATGAATCCAGAATTGCTCCTGTCTAAAGGAAATACAAGGACAAAGAGTGGAGCAGAGACTGAAGAAAAGGCCATCCAGAGACTGCCCAACTTGGGGATCCATCCCATATACAGACACCAAACCCAGACACTATTGCTGATGCCAAGAAGTGCTTGCTGACAGGAGCCTGATATAGCTGTCTCCTGAGAGACTCTGCCAGAGCCTGACATATACAGATGTAGATGCTTGCAGCCAACCATTGGACTGAGCACAGGGACCCCAATGGAGGAGGTAGAGAAAGGACTGAAGGAACTGAAGGGGTTTGCAACTCCATAGGAAGAACAACAATATCAACCAACCAGACTCCTCCAGATCTCCCAGGGACTAAACCACCAACCAAAGAGTACACATGGAGGAACCCATGGCTCCAGCCGCATATGTAGCAGAAATCGGCTTTATCTGGCATCAATGGGAGTGGAAGCCCTTTGGCCTGTGAAAGTTTGATGCCCCAGTGTAGAGGAATGCCAGGGCGGGGAGGCAGGAGTGGGTGAGTGAGTGGGATAGCACCTACATCAAAGCAGGGTGAAGAAGGTGGGATGGGGGTTTGCAGAGGGGAAACTGGGAAGGGGGATAACATTGAAACATAAAAAAATAAAATAACCAATAAATTTTAAAAAAAATATTTAATTCATAGAACTGTATGTCTTTCTTATTCAGCTTCTGCTTTAATGTTTAACTGAGTTACAATGTGTATTAGTTTTATGCAAGTCATTTGATAACACCCTTTAGTTAAACAGCTCTGATTACTATTGTATTCTCTTCTGACTGAAATGGAATCCTTGAGTACTATCTTTGTTTGAATGTCTAGTATAGGAGTTGGGGAGGGTGGATGCAGGAAACCTCTGCTTGAGGGATGTGGGAAAAGGGTACTGTACTGTGTGTAATGAAAGCTGTGATTTCCAGCACTTTTGTAAAAGCAACTGTAAAGCTGTAAATGTTCTTTAATTATTTCTCAGACTGACAGCTCCCACAAAGGTGATTTAAGACAGAAGAAATAAGTGATGGCCATCTCAGGGTGATTAACAATTCTGGGTTGGTTTTTTTTCCACTTGATTAAGACCATCAGAGGTCAAAATGGAATTATATAGGCATCACTAATTACCCCTGAAGTGGAAAGCCATGAGAAAGAACACAGGAAAAGTATTGTAGAAAAAACCATTTGCAACAAACCTGTATAAAATAAAACCTGAACCAAAATCCTGCTAAGTAAAAAGAAAATATTTTGAGTTGTCAGGTTTTCAGTGTGACCAGTGTCTGACAGACTCATTCCACATTGTTGGGTATCTGTAATGGATTGGTGGAGAATAAAATGTTGTGTTCAAACTGATACAAATGAAAGAGGTGACCCTAACAATGATCCTGGAATGACAGACTTTAAACACTGAGACAGCCTTAGGAAGACCAGAATTCATGGATCACCTGGCATTCGCTCAGCCATTAAGCCTTGTGCTGTAACTTCACAAATAACACATTAGAAAGACCATCCAGCGAGGAAAATCATACTCGAAGCTCTCGGTAAAGTTAGGAAGACTCCTTAGGTCATGTTTTTAAGAACTTTAAGAAAGACAGTCTTTTTGCTTCAATGATTAGGACAGACACATGATTGAAATAAAAATTTTTATTGTTTGTACGTTCTACAAAAAGATCCAGGGATCTTTTCGCCAAGAGGACACTTATAGGAGGAACACTGATAGGGACATCAAAGGACTTGTGGAACCTACCCTTTGGTGATCCCAGAATGGGGAATACAGTGTCAAAGAAGCAAAGTAGCCACTGAGCAACTTAAAATAAGCGAGTGCAAAATTGTAAGCAAAATGTCCTGAGAATCCCTTGCCACAAAGTGTTAAGTTGAAATTCAAATATGCAAAATACTAGTTACGATGTACTAGAGCCATAGTTTCCTGCTCTGGAGGCTTGTATTTTTCACGACCTACTTTAATAAGAGTTCTTAAATACTTCAACCTTCTTTTTAGCTCATTATCCACCACAGGTAGTGGAAAGGAAAGGTTATTAGGATATGGGGTAAATGGATCTGCTTAGAAATAGTTCTCTGTGACAATTCTAATCTTTGTTGTTCTCAGTCCAGTCCACTCAGCAGACACCATATGTGAATCAGCAGCATCAGCTCAATCCAGAATAACCACGAGGCTCTACTGGATTAGCAAGAGACTGCAGAAGTGGCAAGAAGCTACTGGTATACCATGAGAAGTTCTTTGGCTAGTATTTCTCTGTAAAGTCACCACAAGTGAAGATTATCAATGCAATGTAAGGCTAACAAATACATGTGCATCACCAGCAAAGGGAATTGAGGTGGAGCAGGGCAAACCAGTGCTCTAACTCTCACTCTCTGTGGGGCCATATTTCTATTTCTTCTAATCATCACATGTCCTTTCACTTGTCTATTAAAACAAAATGTCTTTGTACCTATGTGCCCCAGCAAAACATCATTTGACACAACCGAGTTTCCAAAGAAACCAGAAGTTTCAACTTCACTGACCCTTCCTTACCAGAAGAACTAACATGGTGACGTCATCTAAGCTAGATGAGAATACATAGGATAAATGCCAAACCAACACACAATCATAAGAATTCACTAAAGATGTTCTGGACATGGTACAAGGCAGGGCCTCACTGGCAATTAGGACATGTATAGCAAACTAGCCTCTTGAGCATTCAACTTTCATCTGATTGAAAGGATTCAATTCATTTGACTGAGATGGAACTGGTGTTACCTGCCGATAGTGGCAGTTACTACAGTGATGACTCAGCTTATGACACTGGAGCATCATGTCATTGCCACCCTGTGGCTGTCCCAAGGCCAGCCATGAGTACATTCAGCATACAGCAAACTCAGGGGTCAGGGATATTTTTAAGTTGCTAGTAATGTTTTTGGTTAACTATTAGATGAGAAAAGAATTTATGGCAATACAAATAGATTATGGTAAAAAAAAAATTCCTCAGGACCATACCGAACTTAATTCCTTTGTGAATGACTTTAGATATTTGAGAGGAGTAGATCACAGCCTTCTGCAGTGCTGTCGACATCTCCTTCCTGTATTTGTCTGCCCAGAAGCTGCTTGTATAAGATGTAATAGGGAGGAAAAGTACATGGTTCTAATTTAATAAATTTTCCAGATCAAGAGTACATTTTAAGTACACTGAAATAGCTACAGAGCTAATATCGTTGAAACCTCAATGTGTTTTGGAAAATTTTGCTTTGACAAATATCCATACTCATTTGCACATGATGAAACCAAAGAGAAGACAAAATTAGAATCGGAATTAGAATTAGAAGGTGATTTTAAAGGTGTGTATATGTGTGCGCGAGTGTGCACGTGCACATGTGCGCATACATGGGCATGTGTATGTTTATATGAGTATAGTGCCTACTGTGAACAGAACATATCTTCCTGGACCCGGAGATGACAATTATGAGCCAGTCAATGTGGATGCTAGAGACAGAACATTTGGCCTCTGCAAGCCCGGTAATCACTCTTAACCACCGAGCCACTGCTACAGCCTTCAGAGTTTAGTCATTACCTTTCAGTTAACTTGCTTTAGAATTTTATAGAATTTAGGGTTTTTATGTTAAAAGATATGAAAATTCCTTACACCAATGTACATGCTGCTTTTCCTCAATGATTCTCATGGAGAGGCATGTCAGGGTGAGACGAGACTCTATGGCCACAGATCCTTAATCCTAGAGTGAAGAAATTTCACCTGTGAGCTGTTGGCTGGTGTGTGGCATTTGGGAGACTTCATGCCACACTTCTCAACAACATGCTGGGATGTCAACTTAAAGAAAAGATTAATTTCCCCAAAGTGTTAACCATCTTTTCTCTATTAACCACCCAATAATACTAAGGAAAATGATTCATGTGCTAGTTAATTGATTATAAAGGAATCTAAAAATAAATCAATATTTTCTATCCAGTTAGAATGTTATTTGGCAATTTATGCAGAGACTTTTTAAAATGAAGACACCTGAGTGTGCTTTTCCAAATGATATAGTATCATCTTCCTTCAGTGTCCATGTAGTTTCCTAGAATAGAACCCAACTTCAAGATTAATCATTTGTTCCCAATCTCCAGTTTTAATGATATACCACCTTGAGCTTTCTCTCTTGCTATGCATGTTTTCTAAGAATGTGATAGCATGGTTAATATGAAGATCCTTGTCTGAGTCAGGAAGCTTAAGTTCTACTCAATAATTACCATGCTTTTTGATGTTAGGAATGTCACACAATCTCTATGATTTGTCATCTATAAGAAGTGAACGACAAGCTGAGTTGAAGTTTTGTCTATTTTTAAAGCCAAAATATTTTATCTCAATGACATCAAGTACCATGAGCATCTTGAGATAGGTCTAGCCGTCATATCAACCATGGGAATGTTAGGATAGTGCTATCCATCACAGCAGCTATGGCAATGTGGAGATGGGATTAGCCATCGTAAGAGCTGTGCTCATAAAGTTTTAAGACTTAGCTTGGGAACTATATATCTGAATAAGAACATTGTATTGGGACAAGTTAAGGTGACAGAGATGACTAAGCTTCCAGATATGTGTGTGTGTAAAAGACGATGAAGCTATTCTACCAGGCTCAGACAAGTAGTTTCAATGAGAAGACAAGAGGAAGAATTAGCAAGGTAGAGGATAGGAAGTCCAGAATATTCTGGAGACTTGGAGCACTTCTTTTGAGAGCCAAGAGCACTGATCTGGGTGTGTCCTCACCCCTTGGAATTAAAGAACATTTGTTTACATTATCTGACATGTATTCTGCTCTCCTGTCCCTTCTTCTATGGACATGAGGCATGGACTTTACATGATGATGACAGCAGAGGGGAACCTCAGTATGTTATGGACATTGATGCTCAGGCATACTCCTTAATTGTAGCCCTTGCCACCTCCTGAAGCAATAGATATAGACTCCAGTACTATTGCAATTCGCTCTCAAATGAAGTAATTGGGGATCTTGTTCATTACTATAGGTTGAAACAAGAGGACCTGTTGTTACATAAATGTCTACTGAGAATGCATGCGTGGAATGCTGATGCCTTTGAAGTAGCAGATCTGAAGCCATGTGGTGGATGGAATCCGTGAGGGATGTATTTAAGGAACTATGTTTTCTTGGTAGGTAGAAAGTCAATGAGTGGTATGGGAATTGAGAAATATGGGTATTATTCCCTTGAAGGTAACATGTACTTCAGGATCTGTCTGCCCACAGGCTACAGACTTGCTTAGGACTTATGACTGGTATTAAGGTTTTTAAATGAGTTTATATGAGTTTCACACATACTCTCTCCATGGCAAGAAAAAAGGCCAGTGGATAAAGTTGTGTATTTGGACCCTTTTGGGAAGAGGTCAGTGAGATACAAGTTGGAATGAATATTTTTGTGGGAAGATTGTGTATGTCACTAAGAGTGGGTTTGACATAGTGTTCTCCCTGGATATGAGGTGCAAACATCTTAGACTTAAGGAACTGTGCATTCATGAGTCCTATCATTGACTGATTCAAGGCAATGCTTGGGATGCTATGTGGCTGGGAAATTTTCTTAGTGAAGAGAGAATCTAAAGGAACAAACTGTGTTCGAATCCTAACAGTGACATACAGCTTCCTTAAGAGAAATACCTGTAAGACTATGGTCAATCCATGATAATTTCCAAGTCTTGGACTGGAGGTATTGTCAGGGTTGAGGGATTCAGCTATGTGGGGTACTGTTTCTAAATCCATCTTTCTTAGAATCTCCTGCTATGGTTTTGAGAAATAAAGTCCTAAGTGCGATTTACAATTTATTCTAAATTTTATAAGCATGGTGTCCCATACTTCTTTCTCCAGAAAGGATTTAGAGATAGAAAAATAACTAGAGTAGCAATTCCTCATGTGACAGGAGCTTGTGGGTAGTTCCCAGCTGGGCATTAGCTTAAAGAGAGCTTTATGAATCTGCTCAGAGAACATTAGAGCTTAAATGTCAAATAAAAGGGAGTCCACTTGGGAATCTCTAACAAAATGATACCTAAAAAAGTTATTTAATTTTTTAACATCAATTTTTCTCTCATATAAAATTGCTTTATAACTCACTCTGTAAAACTGCCAATTAAGTTACACAATATTTTAACATGCCTTCTAAAGTAGCTAAGAATGAACGGTAGATGCTTATTAATCAGTAGCTAAGAAATTTTAACTGTTAAAATATGGCCTCATAGGAAGAACTATGTTTGCCTTCTCATTGCCATGGAGTGTATACCCAATGATTCATGCTCATTTTGATTGATCAATTTCTTTTACATTGCATATCCAACCTATCAGTAAGTCCAAATATTTCTACTTCAAAATGTTTCAAATTCATCCATCTCTCTGTGCCCTTATATAGTCACCAGAAGCCCAGGCTGTCTTCATTTCCCACTTACACAGGAATATAGCCTTTAACTAGCCCCCTTGTCCTCATTAGTGCCTTCTGAAACATTCTATACAAAGCAATCGCCAGAGTGATCTCTTTACAACATAGGTCAGCATGAACAACACATGCTGAAATGTGTTGAGGGTGTTGCTATTGCACTTAGACCGAATGTTCACACCCTAGCCATTCTTCTCTGTAGATTCTCACAACCGTGGCCCTACATTCACCGGTAAGCTCTGCTTCCTCCATTTCATGCCACCTCATTGTGTCTTCTTGTGGCAGAACCAGCTATGCCAGCTCCATGAGCTGAGTCTCTCTTCTCTGTTCTATACAGAACAATCTCTTTTCCATCCTCTTGAGTGCTACTCTCGGGCTCAGCCTCCTTCATAGCATATGCCATAACTTATTTGTATTTGCCTTTGTCACCTTCTATGTCACTCATTGGCTACTCCACAGTCTTTTATACTCATTTTAGAATTTCTAATACTTTAGTTAATAGGAAGCATGCACTTTGTTTGCATGGGAATGAAAATTCAGAATGAGATGTCACCATCCCAGTTTTCTTACTGCTCTTAACTCTTCGTAGTTGAAGCTTGTACTGGCCACCTCTCTATTATTGAGTTCATGAGACTTGTTGATCCTAGAGATTCACTTCCAGATAAACCATGTTACTTTCTTTTGTGGTTTGGAAATATTTGAAAATATTTATTTACTTTTATTTTATATCTATGGGTGTTTTTCCTACTTGTAGGCCTATGTGTTACATGTATTGAATGTAGAGGCCAGAAGGAGATGTCAGATCCTCTGAAACTGGAGTTACCAATGGTTGTTAGCTCCCATGTGGGTGCTGGAAATCAAACAGGGTCCTCTTGAAGAAGAGAAAGTATTTTTACTTGATGAGCCATTTTACCAGCTTTGGTTTTGAAACATTTTTACTGTATGTTGGGCGTTATTCAGATATCATGAAATTATAAGTAGTGCAATGAAGAAATAATACTGGAATTTTTCTTTATAAGAAGCATGCCTGAAAACTATGTTGTAATGAGAAAGAAACCTATGGCTCTGTGATAAGTGCAAACTTGAGAGTCGAAATGAACCTAGATTTGAAGCTCAGCCTTGCTGTTTACAAAGAATGAGAACTGAATTATTTAAACTCTGTTCTCTGAAATGATTTTTGGTTATTCAACTAATAATTCATGTAGGACTAATGAATGACTTTAAAATTCTGGTAAACGTAACACACTTGATTTGGTGATAGAACGCCTATAAGGACATTGCTTTGTTAATTTAGTTCTTTGATAGTAAAACACAGCTGATGTGAGGAAACAGTCCTTTCCTTCATCATTTCTCGCACTCCTTCATCCATGAACATGTTGTGACCCATCATGCGGGCAGTTAAACAGTAATCAAATAGAGTTCTCACCAATAACAAATTTAGGAAGTTACTCTAATATCTGAAGAAGTTATATTTTATTTATTCATTTTATTTCATTTTTAGAAGTCCATACATGAGCACAGTACACACTTCATTCTTCCCCTCCCTCTCCATCCACCTCCTCCAATGTCCTCCCTCTGAAATTCATAATTTTCTCTTTAATTATTGTTGTTAAGTGTGTATGTATGTAAAACACACTGAGTTCATTTAGCATTTTAGAATTGCCCATATTTACATTTGTCCAGGGCTGACTCCTTGGAACTGGACAACTATATGGCAGCTACCCCTGGAGGAAACTGACGCTCCTGCTCACATCAGCCATTAATTACCTGTAGCTTTTCATCTAGTGGGGAGGCCATGTGGAATTTCTACTGTCCTACTTTGTAAAGGATGGAGATGTGAATAAGAATAACCCCCATAAGCTCATAAATGTGAATGTTAGTCATTGAGAGGTAAAGCTACTTGACAAAGATTAGGAGGTATGGCCCTGTTGGAGTAGGTACAGTCTTATGAAGGGAGTGTATCGTTGGTAGACTTTGGAGCTTCAAATGCTCAAAAAACAGGTATATTGTCTTTCCTCTCTTCCTGCTGCCTACAGATAAGGATGTAGTGCTCTCAGATCCTCTAGAGCTTCATGTCTGCCTACATACATATTTGGATGCTTCCTTCGATGCTGATGATGGACTAAGTTTCTGAACTATAAGCAAGCTCCAACTATATGCTTTCCTTTCTAAGAGCTACCATGGTCATGGTGTCTCTTCACAGCAGTAGGACACTGAGTAAGACAGAAAGTGAAATGATATTGTCATTATGAAGATTTTGTTCAGGCAACCATACTATTGAAATTGCAAGATACTCCATTGTCATGTCTAGAAGACATAATTCAGCAGCAGACATCCTGATCCTCTGGCTCTGACACTCTTTCCCTTCCCTTATGATGTTCCCTGAGAGTTGGGTATAAGAATTATGCTGCAGATGGATCAGTTAAGGTTGCACACCTACAGTCACTTATCCATGCATTATGACCTGCTTTTTTGTCTCTACAATAGTCTGTGTGTATTGCAAATAGAATCTTATTTGATAAAAAAATGAGAGAAGTACTTATCTGTGGTTATGAGGTTAAGTATTTATTTTTGATTATTTAATTTTTTTACACTCCAAATTTTATTCCCTTCCTGGTCTACCTCTGACTGTTCCCCATCCCATACCGCCTCCACACTCTGTGTCTCCATGAAGATGTTCTCACCCCCAACCTCCACCCACCAGACCTCTAAACTCCCTGGGGCCTCCAGTCTCTTGAGGGTTAAATATTTAGAACAGTTAGAAACTATATTGGTTTAGTGAAATGACAATAGGTTTTCTACTCTAGTTGTGACCTCTTCAGCTACTTGTAGCTGACCAGGTTTATAGTACTAGGCAGATATTCCAGCCTAGTAAGCGTGAGACTTAAATCCAATTAGACAGCTATTGGTTAGCCCGAGAATAAAAATAACTACTATTGCAGGAGCTCAGATATATTTCTGGTCCAGTCATTGTTGTGGTTTGTAGACTTCAGCGCTGGACATGATTACAGATTGCTTCTCTCCTTCAGTTGCCTATATAGTTAGTTAGTTCCTGGAGAGGGCTATCAGATGAGTTCCAACTGCACTTCTTCAAGTTCTATGTCAAACTTAGACGTGTTTGGTGTCTTCAGCAATAGAGTCTTACTTTAGATCTTCTATGTCTCATCATAGATTAGCATTTTTGATTCTAGGACTGTCAGTGCAGAAGAATACCGGAGAGGTATTTGAGAAAAAAATAATGTGAAAAGAAACCCTTCATACATGTCTTCATTTTGGGCCTGTGTCTTCAATTTCTTCTTGGAGGGTTTGATTCTAAGTGGTTATAGCACTGATACAGTGCTATACCAAGCAAGCTACACACCCCAATACAGTCCTCCATCTCTTAGAAGCATTCTTTATCATCTTGTGGCACTCACTAAAGAATACAAATGTTTCCTGCATTCTTTACTTACTTTTTACTCCAGATTGTAAAGTAGATTATTTTTGAAATTTGCTTAATTCATCATATAACAAACTGTCATGAAACCCATAGGTAAAAATAATTTACCAATAGTAGTATGATGTCTAATTACTTTTTTTTAAAAAAATAAATCTCTTTTGTCTTTGAATTGGCAACATATTTAAGCAAGTGAAACTAAAATGAAATTACATCATGGAGATTCATTCTAAATGGAAAACTAAGTTTTTCAAAGTCCTTCTGGATAAATGAAAAATAACAAAGGAAGTAACTGACATAATTTCTGAGAGCTAAGTAACTCTCTGTTGCCAGTGATCACAGAAATAAGTACAAGTTCAGCATAGATCTGTCTCTCCCTGGTACTGGACTTTCAAGCCTTGAGTGATATGATTGAGTTGAAGAGGCAGAGGTCCTTGCTTCTTTCCATGACTAACATCTGTTACTATGGGATGCTAGATGGGAAAGTATGAATGAACAGATGAAAACTCCTATCATCCTAAATATGGTTCCTGACATCCGGTCTGGGAAAATGATTTGCTCAAAATAGATAGCCTGGGGTTATTATGAGGGAATCATATGTTTAGGGAAATTAATATGAAGAATGTTCTGTGTTTTGTTTTTTGTAGATATCCTACTAAGAGACACAGATATTTGGCATCTTTTTCTCATTCCACCCCTTGGGTGTTGTACATCATGGTGTAGAGCACTAAACAGACTCTTGAGCAGAACATCACTAATGCATCCTTTCCATTTGGATCTGTAATGTTCTACACTAAACTTCAGGGGAACAAGGGAAGTTAGGGACCATGGAGAAAACTTACACAGTGCAAAATGTACTAGGGATTACTGATCTTGGATATAGAAAATGGAACACAGGAAGAAATGTAGGTGGGGGTAGGGGGTCGTAGGGGAAAGTCTTGGCAGACTTCTCAGTAGCAGACTTCATCCTTGAAAAGCAGAATTTTTCTCAGGTCTTCCTGGTGGCATGGTTTTTTTTCACGGCACTTAAACACAGCGCTCTGCTTTTATGATTCTCTCTTTATTAAAGCTGAGTTGAGTGCCTGAAAGGTAAATGATGTTTTATAGAAAGGAAACCTGAGACAGAAAGCTGCAGCTACCCTCCTGAGAAAAATCATGTAAGCATTTACTAACACATTTAAACCTCATCTATGCAATTGTACATGTAAGGATGAATGTCAGATGTTCATAGACTGATCCAGGTGTTTCAGATACACTGTTGGTTTATTTATATATTTATTTACTTGGTAAATAATGCATTAAGGTAATTTAAAATTTTCATCTGGGGTTTTATTGCTAGGAAGAAATCATATAAACACTTTCCCTTTTCACATCCTACCTATTGGATTTTCCAGGTGCTTTTATATACTGCCATGCACATACATTATAAGTAACAGTTCATCCAGAAAACACAAATTATTAGATATCGATACTACCAACAAAAAAGTTTACGACAGCGCACAAATCTCAGTAGACAAAGGCATTGCCCAGAAAGTTAACTAAAGCAAACAGAGTTCTCCACCCTCACCCATTAAACTTCCAGTGAGTAGGAGTACTGAGCAGTAGTAATTTCAGTTCCTATAGCTCTTCTGAGAGGTGTTCTATTAGCCAGAAGTGGCAGGAGTTAATACTTCTACAGGCCACCCGGCCACTCCTCTGTATGGACCTGGGTAAATTACCACAATGCAATCTTTTCCAACTTGTGAGGAGAGTTTTGCCTTTTTTTTTTTCCCAGGTGATATTTTATGACTTTTCCAGGTCTGAGGATCAGTCCCTGATCCTTCAAATCTGATGTAAGCAAAGGGCTAACTAATACAGTGCAATAATAATTCAAGGGGCTCATGTGCCATCCTTAAATATCTTTATATGTATTGTTGAAGGAGAATAATCTTTGAGATTCTAATGACAGACCACAGGATGTAGTTTTAGGTAACTGGCCCAGTGAGGCTTATGTGGAGTTTCTTTTTGTTCTGTAAATGCACTGTGCCTGGGAATACCTCCAAGTCTTTATATTATTGCTTAGGATACACTAGAAATGGAACCAGTCAGGAAAGTGTTTCTGGGAATAGAGGTTATTTTGTTTGTTTATCAGTCATTGCCTAGTGTTCTACCCTTTTTAATTGGTAAATGGAAGTAATATAAGGGTCAACAGTTAAACGCATGGGCTGATCTTCCAGAACAACCAGGTTTGATTCCCGGCATCCACATGGTGGCTGGAAACCATCTGTGACTTCAGCTCCAGGGGATCCAATACCCTCTTCTGATCTCTGTTGTAGTACATGTGTGTGGTGCCTGGATATACATGAAGGAAAAGCACTCATATACATAATAAAATCTATTTTTAAAAAACTTTAAAGTATCACAAGTCAGTTACTGTCATGCTGGAAATGAAATTATTGAGGAAGAGGGTAAAGGAGAGAGATGGTTAGGGAGAAGAGAGGAATGGGAGATTATAATTTTTGTTTTCTTTAAAAATATTTAGTGGGATTGGTGAACAAATTATTGATTATTGATGAAGGATCTACTGATTTTCTTCTAAGAAACGAAAACGAGCAAGAGATAAAACAGGTTTAAGTTATAAAAAATAATATTAGGAAAGGACACTGTAGTCAAACAAGTGTCTTTGCTTCTAGACGGACTACATTCCCATTTCAAATATGTCATTCTTGTCTTTGTGGCTTTTAGGCGGGTTCCCCAGGGTCTCTCAACTATAAGGCAGGGATGATAAGAGTGGTTGCTTCCTGGACTGCTGCGAGGAGGGAGCTGCAGTGTGTAATGTGCTGCAGGCTCGAGGCTAGTGTAGGCTCCAGGTTAGGCTTGAACCATTGCAGAGTTTGGTAGACACAGTCCATCAGACAATCTTAAATGGCTAGTTGAAGCTTTATGCTCCACATATAACTTCCTCCCAACCTCTGAATGACCTACCATCTTCTGTTGATCCAAACTACACGATTGAGAGGAATAAATACTACACTTCCTAGGAAACAGACTTCACTGGCCTTCCTATTTATAATTCTTTAGTATTTATAATAGTAAGTAAACCAAAGCTCCCCTGCAAAGAAAAAAAGAATAGAGTGTACAAATTAGCAACTATACAGGGTATCCACAGGAAGTTCTCTTATGTCTTCTGTTACTATCCAATGTGTCTCCATAATGAAATACCTAAGGCTGGTACTCTATACAACAAGTGTACTTAAATCTGAGTTTCAGTGCTTGCAACATCATGTGGCCTTGTCAAGAAACACTCTGGCTGTACCACAGTATGGTGATAACATTATAACAAAAGTATTAATGGCATCATGAGACAAGACAGGAAAGTAGTGCAAGCAGGAAGAACCAGAGAGAGAACTGAGACCCCATGAGAACTACAATAAATCCTTCCAAAGACACTTCTTCATGAGCTTATGAATGGCTTCTCACCAGGTCCACCTCTCAGAGACCTCGCAGTCTCCTAGCAGTACTACACTGAGGGCCAAGCCTCTACAAGTTCCATTCAAACTCTCTCCATTCTTCCTCTCTCCAACCCACCCTCTCCCTTTGTCTCAGTCCCTCTCTCTGTGTCCTTATCACTATGCCTGTCTGTCTTCTTCTCCTTAATTAAGCATATATATTTTTCTGCATGGGTTAGAATGAAGTTGTTTTTATAGTGCTAGTATCCACTCACCATTTTTGTTTCTTTTTCCCTCTGACTAATGATGCATCTACATGTTGTGTATATATGAGCAAACTAACACTGTATTTCTCATCCATTTGGGTAAATATACTAAATTCAAAAAACTATATAATGTTTTGGGAATGTTATTTTATTATATAGCTCAAGGCATTTGTTTTTGTCCATCTGCTGTATATTTGCTTGCCCATGGTAACAAGTTTAGGATAAAATTAATACACCCAAAAAGTAATATAAGGGACAGCCAAGCGTTAAGGAAGTTTACCTATGTCTTATGCCAAGTTGTTCAAATAGAAACCTAGATACTGATTTGGAAAAGCACAGCCCCAGGTTACATTTGAGTAACTTGCTCGGCACAGAGTTGAATACACTGTTTTCAGGAAGTACAGTGTATTTGATACTCAATTTAGAAACTACTAGGGTGAAAGAAGAATTTGGGTAGGCTTCTTCTAGACTAACCAGTGACATAGCTTAATCTACATCCTAGGCTTCTGATTCAATTTTGATATTCTTTTCCTTAGATTTTTCTTGTTGCACATAGTAAAGAAAAATATTCTTTTAAACATATGTTTCAATGTCTACTTCCCTGCATTTCTGAAACTACACAGGGGATATTAGCCAGTGCTTTCGTCTTCAATTCCTGGCATGAAGTAGATATAATAAATATGTTAAGTCAATATATTATACAATTATGAGAAACTTATTTTAATTTGTGTTTTTAGACATTTATGAACTTTTACACTGATCATATAGAATTTGTGAAATACAAAAAAAACATGCTAAATAAATTATAAGAGCTGGAATAAAATATGCTCCCAAATTGTGTTTAAAGGCAATTTTACACTGGGCTTAAAGCTGCTACATTAAGAACTACGAGGAGACAAATATAAGCACTTAATGCTAGGTGAAGTAAATATACTTGAATCTTGAATGTATTTAATGAAAAATCTAAGTGGCTATATTTTCTGTTTTTAAAATAAAGACTAACAGCTTAATTCATAATTAAGGGTATAGCAAGAGCTACAAAGGTCTGTAAATCTAAGGATCTGCCTTGAATTGGGGGTGGTGGTGGTGTTGGTAGTTCTCCTGAGCTCCTTTAGAGACCAATAGGAAACAATATCTCACTTGGAAGTCAGTATACCTGATTCTCACATCAATTTGGATCAATCATACAGAACAATATTTGACTATCTTATTCTTGCTCTTTTTCATCCTTCCAGTGAGAAGCACATGCATGCACACATGTTCACTCACATACACAAGCACATGCATGTAACACACAAATACATGTACACATATGCACACACATATGCACATAAGAACACACACTTGTACATACATGCATATACATGCACATATGTGCACACACAAACACATACACACTGGCATGCATACACACACACAAGTGTATACACACACACACACACACACACACACACACACACACACACTCTTAGATAAATTGCTAAGAGCGTTGGAAGGTCTGACTTAACACATATATTGCTCCAGGGCCAGCCCAGAGTATTCATAGAGGAATCTCGCCCTGGGCTCTACCCACTGTAAAATGATGGCTCCAGGTGATACAAAACTTAAGTTTACTGAATGAAATAGATTTTACTTGGCTAGTCTTTATTAACTAAATTTTTAAATCCCAGGGGAGAAAAAAAGAACAAAATGTGAGGTAAATTTACCCATCTCTCTTATTTCCAGCCCACTCCCCTGACAGATAGACCTGGCTCCTATTTAACTCTGTGAATTTCACTCCAACAGCCCAAACCTAAAAAGCAAATGAGACACTCACTCTTTAGCCAAGGTCTCATTCTGGCAAGCACTGTCCTCTGTGAATGGATTCTGCCAGCAGCCTGAAAGAAGACATTAACTGGCAAGTTCTTTGTTAATTTCCGACAACAATGACTTGGTTATTATGTCAACCATTCTGAATCATTTCAACTCTTGTTTTTCATGTGCTGATTTGAACTGGGCTTGAGAGCTGGGCCAGGCTCATGGAAGGAGGGAAGAGATACCCCCTTTGCTGATGTTGTACAGTTAGAGCTAAGACTAATAGATTCAGCACAGAATCTCTTGTGATTCTGGTCTGTTGGGATCTGTTGATGAGTGAATGAATATCACATGTGTGCGAGCACACACACACACACACACACACACACACACACACACACATGAACACAGTTGGCACGGATATTTCCTTCCAAAGGAAATGCACACTATTCCTTATAGTTTGTTTAAAAGATAAAACATGTCTTATCATTATATTCAATCTAGAAGAGAATGTGCTAAGCAATCACTCCCTGAACAAAAGCAATGTTCAGGCATTGCGAAATTTTACAAAATTATTTCTGTTAATTTCCACAGCAATCCTCTAAAGTAAATAACATTATTCCAATTTACAGATGTGGAAACTAAGGCTAATTGACTTGTTTAAATCAAATTGGTGAAGCCAAGGCAAGAATTCAAGTTTTCTGGGAGTTAGCATTCTTTTCTGTAGCAATGTAAGTGTTCTTTAAAATGCTGTGCATACATAATAGACAGGATTCAGATTCGTCAGGCACAAGTCTCTGCCAGAATTACAGTGTTTACCTAAACTGGAACACACTCATAAACAAAGGGAGAGTGCAGCTGGTGCTTACATCTGGAATGATTAACTGGCATATACAGTATCCTCCCACCCTAACCCCATTCAGTTGTAAAATCAATCCAGCTAAACCTCAGAGCAATGGGTTCGTTTCCACATGGAGGAAGGTGGCCTGAATAATCTGTCAGGAAGATGCTGTATATGGAAACAATGTGTTGAGGATTCATCACGTACTTGTGGTGACAATTAAAGTAATTTCCAGTATCTATACAGGTTGACACTGAGAAGTATATTGCAATACTGCATGAATACAAACCTAATGCAAACATATATTTAGCAAAAGCAATGGGATGTGGGCTTCTATGAAATACAAAACAAACTATTTGCTGGGCAGTGGTGGCGCACGCCTTTAATCCCAGCACTTGGGAGGCAGAGGCAGGCGGATTTCTGAGTTCGAGGCCAGCCTGGTCTACAGAGTGAGTTCCAGGACAGCCAGGGATACGCAGAGAAACCCTGTCTCGAAAAACCAAAAAAAAAAAAAAAAAAAAAAACCCAAAACAAACTATTTAAAAATACTAATAGTGAAAAGGTTAAGACTAAAGGCCAGAGAAAATGGAAGTAAATGAGTGAAACATAGTTAAATATTTCTTGGAAGGTTACAAACACATTTATTGGCAAAATCTATAAAAGCCTTTGTGTTTGTCTATTTTTAATTAGCAGATGAGGTAATAGATTTTGTTATGGAATTGTCATGTGTAATTTGTTTCTGATTCTGATTCCCCTGTGTCTTTCTACTTAAAATTGTCCCATTTCCATTTTTGTGTCACCTGCTGTCCTACCACCGACTCTGGTTTCCTTCTTACTTCTTTTACCCAGCTTGTTTTCTCTCTAGTTTCATGGCCACCACCCATGCTCACATGCTCATACATAAAAATGTAAAACCAGGATCCACAGACGAGGGTGAGCCCAACGTTTGTCTTTCTGAGTCTGGGTTAACTCACTTGATATAATGATTTCCAGATCCATTCGTTCTTCTGCAAGTTTCATAATTTCATTTTTCTTCATTGCTGAATACAAACTCATTGTGTATATGGTGCATTTTATTCTACATCCGCTGTTGATGGACAGCTAAGCTGATCCTACCTTTTTCATATATTGTGAAGGAAATAGCAATAAATGTGGATGTGTCATTATCTCTGTGGTAGGATGTGCACTTCTTTGTGTACATGCCAGAAGTGGTACAGCTGGGCCGTATTTTTTACTCAAAACACATGCAAACACACACATACACACATACAAACAGATTTCCATAATGACTCTACCAGTTTACACTTCAAATGAGTCGTGGATAAGTGTCCTATTCCCACACGTGTTTGCCAGGATTTTCTGTGTGACTTTATGATAATTATTCTGACTGGGGTGAGTTGGAATCTTGAAGTAATTTAATTTACATTTCCCTATTTGCTAAGAATGTTGAAAACTTTAAAGTATATATATATATTTTATTGGCCCTTTGTCATCCTTCTTTTGAGAACTCTTTGTTCCATTTATTATCCCATTTATTGATTAGCAGCTTTGTTTGGTTGGTGCTTAATTTTTCAAGGTCTTTATATGTTATTTTTACATTCTCCTGTTTGAAGTACAGCTAGCAATGACTTTACCTCATTCTCAAGCTTGTCTCTTATTTATGATGCTGATAGTTTTCCTTGCCTTGCAAGCCTTTTGATTCTATATAATCTCATTACCTTAAAAAATAAACCAGAATATAGAGCACAAACTAAATTATCTGTCCCACTTTTAAAGAACAATTTTCTCTCTGTTATTTTATCTAGCCTTTATGGGAAAAAAAAATACCAGAATCCTCTCCTGTGTTGGAATTAATCTCCTATTTGGTTTTTGTATTCTGTTCCTGGAAGTGAGAATTTTACTGATGGCAGGCGTAAGCAGATACGCTGGCAACTCTGAGAATATTCTAAAGAGAATGATGCAAAAAAAGAGCATCCTCACACTCCTTGGTTGAGATTACAGAGCAGAAGTCTCTATGGTGCTGACCCTTACTTTATCCCTCACACTTACCCAGAAACACAGCTACTGTACGTAAACTCAGATAATGACAGTCATGGGAGAAAGCTTTCATGAAAAACAATGATGGAGATAAAGGGGTAATGCATAAGGATATACTTACTTTTAATTATCTACATAAAAACAAAAAAATGATCTGTACAAGAATGGATCCCTTTCCTCTCCTCAGAAATTCCCAAATATCTATTGATGCAAAGCTGTCCTACCAAGCCAGCCAACATAATGGAGGTTGTTGAGTCCAAACTCTGAAGCTCATTGGCAGGTTGGAGACAGCTTGCAGGCTTCCTTCCTATTTCACAGGAGGTCAGAATGTTGATATTTTCAGGCTCTCCATCGATGGAATGCAGCAGAATATATGATGTTGGGTAATCTGACTTACTCAAAAAGTTCAACGGTTTGAATGCAAACCACAGTCAAAAACATCTTTGCTGAAACATTCATAATGTTTGACAAAATATCTAGGTACTGAAGCCTACCCAAAATGACACATTACACTTCATGATGCATTTTAACTCATTAAACCACAATTTCCAAACCAGGCACATTCTGGTGGTTAAGAACCTGGTTTATCATGCAAGTAGAAGGTACCAGAACACTATATGCAACTGTCCTGTTTCTATTGTTAATCTTCATTTTCCCAAGAATGTTGTTGCTGCCTGACCATACACAGATGAATTGCACATAATATTGTATTAACTCTTTAAGTATTTCATATATTCTTACAATGTAATTTGGCTTTATTTACCCTGACTCCACCTCCTACCTTATCCCTTTGTGTCCCACCCCAATTTCATGACCTTGCATTGTAACAGACAGAGTCCAGTTTGCACATACTTTTCATATTAATGGCTGTATTCATTATCTACTGTAAGATCTGACTAAGTGAAATGTAGGAATCTTCCTTCTCCCCAAATTAATGTTTCATATTTCACAATTGTAAGCATAGTCACATTGTGTATTAAGGTGATTGTTGAACTGACACATGGAAAGGCATTTAAAATTTCTAAAGCTCACAATTATTAATAAGTATATGTCAGCATTACCCTGAGCCTAATTCTTTCCATGTCTAAAGTCTAAGTAAAGGGCAAATAAATAAATAAAACAAATAAATAAAAGTTTTCCAATGTCTGACCTCCTGTCGGCAAAATTGATGTGAACTATGTGAATCTGTTTCCCAGATGAAGACCTGGACCCAGACAGGAGTACACTTCCATCATTAACACCATTAAATGCAACACATTCAGAAAAAGCAACTGTGGTACAGCTTGCTGTAATATGTATCTGTGAGAATGTTTAAAAATGTATGTGGCCACACAAATCTGCATTAATTATACCAGATGATGGGAAGGGAATTGAGAAGTCTCACAGCTAACTTCTCCTCCATCTAGTGAGGTAATTAGAGCCTTGCTTAACTGAAATTAAAGGGGAAAATGAAACAATAGCCAAAAAATGTGGCACTTCTGCCAAATTCCTAGGTTATACCCATGAATTCTGTTACAAATGTGAAGTCCAAAGTGTTCAAAATCTGTATGTTTCTGTGTAGCTGAACACATTTAAGTGTCTCTCTGTGTTGTATCGATACAAGAGATGAAATGAACAGAGGGCTGTTTCTGGAATAATGGGCAAATCTTACCCCAAAACTCAGCCTTATTTCCAATGGGATAGTTGGACCAGGACCAAAAATATTGGGCTTCAGGGATTGGAAGATGACTCAGTGGGGTAAAGCATTTATCACACAAATATGAATCCTTGAGTTTGAAATCCAAGTGCAGACGTAAATGCTGAGCAGGTGTGGACCCTTCAGAGGTGTTAACAAGGGGCACTGCAAGCTGGCTAGGGGCCTAGACAATTTGATGAGGTCTGGGTCTAAGGAACCGTCCCTGCCTCAATATATGGATAGCAGAGTGATCAAGGAAGACATCTGATATTTACACACACACACAACACACACACACACACACACACACACACACAAAGCACATGAACACACAAGTCTCCAGAGATCTGAACATGAATATACATCACCCATATAAATAATTCAAAAATCAATTTTCCTAGTTTTAAGGCTCCAAGTTTCATTTGTTCGTTCTTAGCTTTAGCCTTATACAACCTAATCTTCCTTCAAGCCAGCTAGGGTGGATAGTCTTCACACATGGAAATAGATCTGAGTTTGTTGCTGTTGCTAGTTTTATTTTATTATGTTTCCCAAACGTTCTGTTAAGGTTCATGTCAACTACAGAACAAAAGGAGAGGAAAATGCCAAGTGATACAATGTATTACAATTGCAAGCCTTTTCTAGTTTAGTTGATGATTAGGTTAGGTGATTCTGGTGTGGACTATATTGACAGCAGCAGAAAAACATTTGGCTACAAGCTTTGAAGAAAATATTTCTGAGCACAATGATTGATCATGTTTCTTGAATTGATCGAGAGAAACTGAGGCATGAAATTTACTTATGAATAATACTATGGAAAGGAGAGGAAATGATAACTTTTCTTTTCCTTGCAGCCCACCTCTGGAGTGTTTCCATGCCCTGTAACACATAAGCAGAGAAAGTTAATGGCAATTTAGATTGATATCCATGTAAAATATCATACCAATTTAGTGTTATCATTCCCATTAACCTTATGGAAACTCAGAATGTGATGGATGCTAAGAAATTGTACTATAAAATTTGCCTGCTATTTTTAGTTCCCTCCACTCTTATTAAAGACATTCATTATGAATTCACTTATGGAAATGTTATGTCATAGACTTTGGGGGGAACTTTTATGAAATTTTAAACTAAGGTTTCAGAAGCATAATTAGAAAATGGTCATTTAGTTTCCCAGCAAATGTTGATGCTTTTCAGAAAAAAAAGAGAGAAAGAGAGATCTATAAATAAAGGAAGCAAAGCTGGCTGTCAGTGATTTGAAGTAGATGGGTTGGATTCTGAATATTAATGTACAAATTACAGCTTGTGTCAGTTACATACAACCAAGGTTGTGTGCATATTTCCAATGGTTTATTTAAACCATGATTTTCATATAAGTGTTGGTCCAATGCATTTGCAGAAGGATCATAAAAGATGTTGTTTGTTACTTCAAGGCTCTGCCTTGAGACTTTTACATAGGTCAGATCCATCAGGAGTAAACTTTTAAAATTTATTTGTTTTATCTATAGAAAACATGCTATTCTCAGTAATTCTAAATGAAGTGGCACGTAATCTAAATGTCATAAAGTCATATCTTAATAGGAATGTTTTATTTAGGATTTTATTACTGTGAAGAGACATCATGACCACAACAACTATTATGAAGGAAAACATTTAATGGAGATTGGCTTACAGTTTCAGAGGTTTAGTCCATTATTTTCATAGCAGGACATGGCAGCATGCAGGCAGACATGGTGCTGGAGACAGATCTAAGAGTTCTACATTTTGATCCATGGCAAGCAGATAGAGATGGTGTGCCACACCCTAATGGCTTGAACACAGTAGACTTCAAAGCCTGCCTCTCTGTGAAATGCTTCCTCAAATAAGGCCACACCTACTCTAGCAAGGTGACACCTCCTAATATTGCCACTCCCTATGGGCTAAGCATTCAAATACCTGAGTCTATGGAAGCCATACCTATTCTAACCACCATCGGGACCAACCTGGAACATGTCTGGGAAGTTGAATAGATGGTTACAATACTCTTTGGAAGAGAACTAAATTAGGGACCATAAAGGATCAGAATACACAGCTAAGGAACTTTTATTTTTATTATTTATTTGTTTGTTTGTTTTTGTATACATTTATATACCTTAGAGCTTGTATAAACATCAGAAGACACCTTGCAGAAATCATGACTCTCCTTCCACCGTGTAAGCCTTAGGTATTGAACCCAGATTGTCAGCTTGGCAGCAAGCACCTCTCTCCCCAACCCAGTTAAAGCATTTTGTAAGTGCAATGTCAAGGCATGGCAAGAATAGTTAAACATACTTCCCTAATGAGTACTTTCTCTATTTGAAGGAATTCCTTTCCTGAAATAGAGGACATATTTAGAGACTAATTCACCCTCAATTTGTTATTGAACTACATATTCATTATTATCCAGAAAACTTCATGATAAATGCAGATATTTAAAGCCATCATTGCAAGAAGCTACAACCTTTTGGTCACTAGTCTTTTGATACAACACTTAACTTTGTAAAAGGTGTCTGTATAACCACTGGTCAAAGCTCTAGAATTTTAACTGGTACCCTCTAACCCATAGAATCCATCCCACATGGTCTTTCCCTAGTTATTTTCCATTAAGAAAACAAGGCTGCTCGTAGGAATATCTTCAGATCACTTGTGATGTTTGCCTTTATAGAACAGAATTTTCCCTCCCTGTGCCAGAACTATCTTTTAGTTGTAGTGGTATTTTGCGTTAATTTTATATACCATACTGTTGGATAGCAATGTTAGATTATCAATAATTATAACACTGCTTCAGCTTGGGCATTTTCTTATAAATGCTCACAATTTCTTCCTTCTACAGTGGTTCCTGTGTGGAACCACTTCTTAGTTTTAGGTGGAAATTATTAACTTCCAAACTAAGCATTTTAATGGGGGATTTCTCTCTCACTATTCCAAAGGACCCAAACTCTCTATCTGTTACTATTTCATGTAGTTAAATATACCTCTAATTATAATTTATAAACTGTACTCTACATACAATTGTGTTGATTTTAAATTAAATTATTTCTGACATGAGAATTACCATTTACATTTTAAGGGAAGCCCAATGCTACAGGTAGCAATGCAAAATGACAACATCATTGGTGAAAAGGAGTCCTAAACATAGAAGGGGCTCACCGTGTAGAGTTGACTCTTTTGCTATGTATTATAGTGCTAAATAATGGACCCAAAAGCCTGGGTCCCCAGAGATAATCTGCACATACACAAAGTAATTCTATGGGACCTTGCTTCTTAATTTAAAACTATTGGTTGAATAAAGATGCCTGAAGTCTTTAGCTGGAAAAGGAGAGATAGGTGGGGTTTCAGTTCTTTGGCTTGGGGTTCTATGAGACCATGGAGAGGAGAAAGAAAGAAGGTGAAGAGAGTAGAAGACTCCATGTGGTAGGTGATTGTTAGAACATGGGCAAGCCAATCGGAGTTAACAGCTGCCTAGATAGAACAAGGCAAGTTATAACTTGGAGTTATTGAAAGGGGAAGTAAATACTAATAGCTTAGAGGCTAGATACATGCTCTTTTCTAGTGTTGTTTAAGGCATATTATAATAAAAAGTTTTGTATCTTTTATCTCAGAACTGAATGATTAAAGGTGGGGTAGAAACCCAGAATTGATATTAAATATTTACAACAACACACTGAGCAAAAAGATCCTTTCTAAACTGTTTCTCAAATTCATATCAAGAATTAATTTAAGTCTAGAAGGGAATTTAGATGCAGCTTCTTAGTCTTCTATATTTAGAGGAGATTGAGCCAAAGAATAAGATGGCTTCCTTCATGCTAAGCAGACAAAGAGTGAAGTGGGTTTAGAACCCAGGTTTTAACGTCTGCTTCAGATTTGTTTTTCTTAAGCTGTGCTTCCTCCTATACATGCCTATTTGGGGTTCTAAAATGTCATGAAAGCAGATGTTTAGACCTTGTCAAAATGTTTGTACCTTTCTGGGTGCAATCAATGAGTGTGTTTATGTGGTTCTGTCTGTGCTTGTGCCCATGAATAACTGATAGAAGAAAACTAAATGTGATTAGAAGCACTGTACTTCGGGGTACTACTCCCGTTATTCACACTGCAGCAGCCATTCAGCTGCGGATGGTGGTGACAGAATTTTTTGTATGTGTGTTTACATTGGGATTGACAACTGAAAGAAAGCACCTCTGTCAAAAAGCCTTTAGTTTGATCCACTTAGTAAGACAAAATTAATTAACGCATTTGAAGGCAGCTTATGTGCAGGGAAGTTAAACATGAAAGTTTAATCTGACGATTTTGTTCCTGTCTGTAGAACAGCAGTATGCTCATGCCACATTTATTGATTATAACATGTAATGTGTTTTCAGCATTGTTTACAAAAAAAGAAAGAAAGAAAAGGAAAAAAAGATGAAGCATCAGGTTTTCTTTATCTATGCTAATAGTCAACTTACAGGATTCTGAATTTACACTATAAATCTCTCTAGCAAAATAAAGGCTACTGTTGGCTAAGGCACTGTTTTGCTATTTGTAAATATGACACAGCTGGAGCAACAAGGTAGGTAAGCACATTCGATCAGAATGAAAATGTAGACCTCTATGCATAGGTAGCACACATGGAGAGAATGTACAGTCTGCCATTCTTGATGAGAATAAAAGAATGTATGCAGAAGGAAGAGGTACAGGGTGGTAAAGAGAACATTTAGAATAGGAAAGTGCAAGGAGTTCGTTCATCACAAGGAGTGAAAGGTCTTCTATATTTTCAGAGCACAGATCTGTCAACAGCCGGTTCTAGACATGAATTGTAAAAGGTTGTAAAAGACTGAGCAAGTCACTTATCATCTTTGAAATTGTCTGGGGGTCTATGAGATGACACAATAAGCCTGTCCTAAGGAGTGTAAGAAAAGATACAAACACCCAGGAAGGTACAGTCAGCTGTGCAAGTGTCATTTGTAACTATCACTTGCCCCAAAAGTTGATGAACCAGATAGAGGCTCAAAATACAAGTAATCATAACTGTGGAGTAAAGTCAAAGCTATCTTAGAAGGAGGATATTTGTGACATAATGAACTCTATTGTAAGAGGAAGCTGAATTTCAGCAAGTCAGAGCCCTGGGAGCACTCCTGAGCTAAGTCCATCCACTTCACCACCCTTGGGAATTGGGAAGTGGAGAGAAATGACTTCCATCCTGTACCACAATTGAGATATGGAAACAGTGCAGGCTCAGGTCTTCTGGTTCTCTTTGGCTTCTCAGTCTCTTTCTCTTAGCTCTCCAAGCTCTGGTTTTCACCCACCTCTACCATCACCACCATCATTGCTAACCAGCAATTATGAGTAACTTCTGTCAAATAAGTTGTATTTTATGGTACCAATAAAGCAGCTTATACTCGATTTTGTTGTTGCTTTGTTTTGTTTTGTTTTTTGTTTTGCTAAATGAAAAAATTGAATTGGGTACTTTAGAAGAGAAATACTGAGTGCTACTAAGATTGTATGTTTCAATGACATGTGCAGTGGTCTCAGTATCTAGGGAAAGGGAGGAAAGGGCATTTTTTGAAGTCATAATAAAGGGACTGAAATAAGGGATATTGTGGAGTTTAACATTTTTATCATTTTGATCAAAAATCACATTAAATGAGCTGAATTAAGGTTTTGGTTATCAGGTGTCCTGTTGTCACTTTGCTAGACCACATCCAAGTTAATGGGAAAGTGTGTGTACTGGTGTAATAACAAAAGTCAGGTTGGAGTAGGAGCCAATCAGGACCTAGGAGCTGACTTGACAAAACCGAACTCATAAAGATGGAGTAAAGAAAGGGAGGAGAGGATAAGAGTCAGATATGCTGACATCTGTGATGAGGGATAGGCAGAGAGAAAGGAAAGAGGGGGAGAAAAGAGATGGAGAGGAAATGGGTGAGGGAGAAAGCAGAAAGGGAGGCAGGGAGGGAAGAAGGAAATGGAAAGAGACAGAGACATAAAGGAAGAGAGACAGATACAGACACAGACTACCAAGAAAGGGAAATAGTAAAGAAAAATGACAGCAGACTACACTGGACCGATGGGTGACATTATCTATGGTCTTGATATAATGGTCCTGCTTGTCCCTAATGTTCCTCCCAAAATATTCCCCAGGGTTTCACATCTGCGTGGGAAGGCTGGAGATTGACACCAACACAGTAATATTTTCATAAATAATTAACAACTAAAAGATTAATATTAAATATAAATTTTCCCAAATATATAAGACTCTTAAAACATCCTGACACCTAACACACACTTCTGAGTGTCGAAAGGAATAATGCACATTGACAAGAAGCTTAGTGAAGACCATAAAGAAGATTTGCTCATTTTCCAACTTGAAATTGCTTTGCCGAGAGGGATCTAATGCTCATCTCTGGGTGAAAAGGGTTTGCATTTTCTCTGAAGTTCAACTGGAAAGCAGCAGATAGCATGAACTCTTAACTGGTGCGGTCTGCTTACGGAGGTAAATGGCATTTTATTGCAATTTCTGAGGCTGTTGCTTGAGATTTCTAGGTAAGTGTTTGCGTTCCACTTTTCCCTTTTAGATCATCCTTCTCAGAGCTGCAGTTTGGCAGGGCGCACATCTTCTGTCTTGCAATGCAGAGAAAGAGAAGTTTGTTTTTCTCTAAAATAGCTGCTCTGAATGTTTTGGAACAGGGACTACAACAATGATTACTTTAAAAGAAAAAGTGTCCTCAATTTTTTTTTTTTTTTTTTTGCTTAGACGTGTGATTTCTGGTTTTAATTTTCCGTTACACCATATATACTGTGTGTGTGTGTGTGTGTGTGTGTGTGTGTGTGTGTGTGTGTGTGTGATATCAGCTGCAGACTTCTTTTCAGGATAACACACTGAAGAACAGGAGGCAGGACTTATATTGATAGCTGTGGGCAGCAGGCTGCTCTGTCTGTTCAGGTGATGATAAGGGTCTCATTGGGTGGATTTCCCAACATCTGCAAAACTGATGCTTTTGCTGCTGCAAGCCTTTGTATGCACATAAGAAGGCAGCATTTGGGGAATAAGTTTATTGCTCAGTGGCAAGGTCCTTGCCTACTATGTGCAAAGCTCAATACTGATCTACAACAACGAACAACAAGAAGGGCACAGTCAAGGAATATTGCTAGTAACTGATATGCTTCTAAATTATTTCACCGATGGGCCATAAGGACTGGCTTTGGAAAATGTTGTAATACTTGTAGAGTGGTATAGATTTACGGAATATCTTTTTTTATCATTCAGACAGGGAGAATAATATCAAGCAAAATAGTGATACAGATTTATAGATTATCTCTTTAATTGCCCGGACAGGGAGAAGAATATCAAGCTAATCAGATATGTTTTAGTAACATTTCAAAGAGAGTAATGTGTCTTATTACTAGGTTGATACCGACTTATTTGTAAGTCTGTTCCAGACAAAGAATATACAGCAGAATTAATCATCACATGTGCCACTCACTGCACTTCAGATAGAGTAAAATCAACATTAATAAAAATATCAATTCAATACAGAAAAAGTAGAAAGGGCTTTTGTTTGTTAGTGAGGAAGGAAACCTACTAAAAGCCCTGAACTTCCCTTTTTCCATTGGTTAAAGATAAAAGACAAGGTTGCCTGTAATAGAGTAACATAGGAAAGTGATGTGGGGTGGAACTACAATAGTTCAACTGTCCAAGAGAGTCCTGAAATGGAGACTTTTGGAACCGGAGGTCATATTAACAGGAAGGATTCAGTTGTACTGATTAGAACATTGCAGACAGACATAAAAGAAGTGAGTTTATAGGTGAGAGCAACTCCTTCTAGTGTAGCCAGAGGCCATTTGTCACGTGCAGGAAAAAGGGTGACTAAAGGTGTTTGCATTTCATTTGAAATCCATCTTAAAACCAAGGATTGTGTTAAGCAAGAAGTGATTTGGTTGCCATGCTGAAAATACGCTGGTTGTTCTGTGGGAAGGTAAGAGAAGAAACAAGGGCACCAGATGGTTGATTTCCGTATTCAAAATAAGTGAAAAAATAGATTAAAAAAAAAAAAAAAAGCTAGAGCTGAGTTGAAGTAGGTCAGGAGTGCAAATAAAAGGAAGAAAATTATTTTACTAATTGTTGCCCTAGTCCCAGTACTTATTGTAGAAAGTGTGTCAACAGGATGTACCAAAGAATTTGATATTCTTAGAGACAGAAGAAGAGTCACAAAGCTCACACTTGCCCATGATCTGAATAACTGAATAAACAGTTGTAGTGCACTATGAGACAAGAAATGTGGGAGGAAGATTTAGAGGATGGTGAGAATGTGACTAATTCGAGACACCTGTATATCCAATTAAGGATATAAGCTATTGCCTAGAAGGGCTGGGGCTTAATGAAGAAAGGAGATTTTAGAGATCTGCCATTGGAAGAAGTCAGTGGAATACAGATTTATACAAAGCTAATTGGATGGAGGAGATCACCCAGCTAGACTGTAGCTAGGGAGTATAAGAAAAAGCTGAACAAGACTTGAAAAATCCCAAACTGACTGCTGATTCAGGAGGAAGATACAAAGAGTGAGCAATAATGAGAAAGGCAAGAGGAAGAGAAGAAGGCCAGGTATCAGGACATTGAAAGAGGGAGTCTTGATACAGTGAAGGCAGAAACATTCCCACTGAGTTTGGTGATTGGGCAGTATCAGGTACCAGGATGGAATAAATTTAGAAAGTGATGCATTTAAATAACACGATAAGTTAAAAGACACCCGCTCCATTGACTGCCTATAGCAGTAGCCAGAACTGGAATATAATGTGCTTGACACATGTGCCTTGGTTTGAGGCTTTGGGTTTTCCTGTTTGATGATGTGTTGCGGTTCAACCCAATCTCGGGAAGTATGACTTAGTGAGATCTGAAAAACTCCCAAGTATTAAGCATGTCACATTATTGTTCCTTTTGCCTTCTTGCAAGTGTTTGAAATCTCGAGTGTGTGACATATGAGCCCATTTCATTTTCTGACGTTTTAAAGACTTAAACTTAGTGCCAGGGCCACATTTCATGTAAAATGTTTGGGGAAAGGGTCACATTCAATCTGGTTCTGAGACTCTGCGTTGAACTCCTGGACCTCTTTACCAGTGTAAGCTTCTCACTTTTGTTTCTTGCCCAAAGATGGCTCAGAGATCATGGCACCTGGATCAGGACTAGCAAAGCAACCACAAGCTGAGGTTGCTTAGATTTTGAATAGCTAAAGCTACACTAGAAAGGGGCCCCAACACAAAAACAAGTAGAAATGCATGCTGATTTGAAAAATGTAAAAGGCCATTCTGGATTTTCTTAAATATTTTCATTGTTAATTCTAAGCATTATTATGGAGCAGTAGCCTCCATGGGTCTCGGAATTCATATTCATAGACCTCATTGGTAATGGATGGGGGATTGCAACTTTACATGTATATAGTGAGAGCATCTGAGCTATTTCAAAGCATGTCATGGCAGCCTGAGGGCAGCTGGTTTTATTGTATATCAGCTGGGGGTTCCAACTACTCAGCAGGGATGAATCTCCTGACTCCTGGTAAAGGGAATTAAAGAAAGCCAGGGGAACAGCAATGGGCCAAGAACAGAGGAGAACAGGTGCAAAGCAATGCAGGACTCTGAAGCAAACCAGGGAGCAACAATGAGAAACTGAGACTAAAGATTCCAATTCATTGATAAGACCCTTGATCAGAAGCCAAATAGGGCCTCAGAATCTGAAAAAAGATGGAGACAAAGCTGGTTCTGGTCTAAACCAAACAGAGGAAGACGGCTTAAACCTCAGCTGAACAGGAAAAGCAAAAATAAAAACATGGATATGCATGGAAAGCAGCCTCCTACTGTGGGTGTAATGGTGACCTCAGTGGATGAAGAAAGAGTATGGATGCTTGGACCAGAGGATGGATGGCAGTGGGGAACAGTAGACTCATGAGGAGTGTTTCCTTCCAATCTCAGTTCATCTCCATCCGTTCCTCTTTTCCTAGTATGCTCACCTCTCCTCCTTCTACTACATCTAACGCCATTTCTCCCGTCTGCACTAATCCTTTCAAAAAAATAATCCATACCAAAACCACAGCAAGCACAGCCATGCTCGCTCGAGCAGCACTCCTACAAGAGTCAGTGTGCAGCGTTGATAAAATGGTGATAAGCGCAAAGCAACGTTTTTATTGCACTTTAAAATACATAAAGCTCTTTAATGTAATTAGCTCCTGTGATCACTGCCATGCTAGTGGCTGGCAGTGTAAAACTTAGTTACAGATTAAGGAGAATTTCCCATCATTAGATCCGTTGCCAGAGACTCAGTAATTGGCAAAATGAGCCAAGACTTATTGTCAAACCGTGTTGTCCCTTCCTTCTAAATTCTACTCTTTTTTTTTTTTTCATTATATAGCAAGGCTTATCTTTATAAAATTAGAAAAGGCTTTTTTTATGGATACATCATGGCTGTAGACACACAAAGCTATTATTTAGATATGAAAAAAATATCAGACAAATTTAGGCCTTTCTCCATTGACTATAAAGATGCTTGGAGCAAAGGCATCTGGCCCTGGCAGACAACAGTTAAAGAGCTAACCTAAGTGATAAGGTATATTCCAGAAGCAGGCGTTGCCATGTTGTCTCTGACAGTGGGGTCGGAATTGTCTGGTTATTTGTGATACTTGAGGACACTGGTCCTCAGTAATAAAAACTTGGGGGGAATCTGAAGACAATAATAATTTGTTATTTTGAGTTTATTGCCACAAGCAGAAATCTGTGATTTTGTTAGTGGGTACAAGTGACATATTTTTAGGGTCATAATAAGTACAGCAAGAGACAAGTGTCTTTATTAGAACCACCCAATGTATTTATCCACATCATGGTGCTATTTAGGCATTTTCTGATAGCCCATTTCAGACTATTAGATTATACCTCAAATAGAATAATAAACAACTCTGTGTAACTAACCTATTTTGGTCCACTGTAAGCACATTTAAAACAAAAAAAGGAAAATGCAAACAGAAACAGACGTCTGATCTTATTCAGCTAATCTGCTATACAAATGATTCTATGCCTCTCCTCACATGTACAACTCCCTGGGCCTTAGAACCCTGGGATTACTAAATCTTAGTAGAATTTCTGAAGCAAATATCCGTCTATGCAAGACTGCTTAAGTGCACACACACACACACAGAGGCGAGGGGTTGGGGAAGATGGATTGCTACAAAAGTAGGAGTTATCACAAATGTAAAGAGAAAGCATGTCTGTGAGAAAGCAGGAGGAAGTGAGCTTGTTCGTGGAAAACAGGATTCTGCGTTGTTGAGTAAAAGCAGAAGAGAAACACGTGTGTGCGCTTGTATGACTGTACACGTACACACACACTATGATCTAGGTCATGTTTTCTTTGACTGCACCTACTGGTGGTTAACCAGAAGTGAGCTGTTCAATTGTTGACAGAGTAGAATAAACTTGACCAGTCATAAGGAAGCAATAAATTCAATGTTCAGGTAGAGGCAAAATTAATATCTGTCCCTATCCTCACCCCAACAAAAACCATGCAGTGTTTAACATAGAAGACAATCAAAGCAAATAAACAGATACCTACATCTGAAACATATTCCACGACAGACTAAAGAAATCAGAAATATCTCCCAACTGAATAGAGATCATTCTTATTTTCTGTCACTTTATAAGATGTAGTCTTTTGAGGCTTCCTTGTTTGAAGGGCAGTTGAAACAATTCTTTAGCTGCAATGTGCTATTCAGTTGGCCAGTTAACCTTTGGAGGAACAAGTCTGAGAACAAGTCTTTTTGTTTAACTAGGCTTATGGGATTTCATCAGAGGTTTATCTTACAGGTGCTGAATCTCCTAGTAATGTTCTCTTTTTTAAACAGAAGAGTTGAAGAAAAATAAAACATTCTTGCCTTTAAATATATGTTTAATGGAATTCAGGCAATTGACTAAGAATTGAAGGCAGTCTGTGTATTAGGTGTGCTCAGAGTTAGGTGTTTCCACCGTCAAGTATGTGTAGCCTAAAATAGAAGTAAAAAGAGCCTAAAAAGAGTGAAAATCAGGAAAATCTTTACTTCATACACATGGGTGCCTGATTTGAATCTCTAGTACCCATGAAAAAGCCAGGCATGATAGTGCACACCTGCGAACCAAGTGCTATGGGGAAAATGAAGAGCTATAAGGCTTGCTGGCAAGTCAGTATAACTGAATCTGAAAGTTCTAGTAAATACAGTGAGAGACCCTGTGAAGAGAAATAGAGGAAGATACCTGATTGATATTTCTGGCACAAACACACACACACACACATACACACGGGCACACATGAGCACAAATACACAGACACAAGCATGTGTCCCCTCCATGTGCACACATGCACACATGTACATCAATGGAGAAAAAGATAAAGGGGAGAAACAGTCTATTAAAGAAACAGCTACAAATTGTTCTGTGTACAAGGAAAGAGAACAATAGGTGTATGTTATCTCAGTACTTGCCACTGGAAAGCACCCTGCCCATCAGTAGGTCAAATACATATAAGCATCAACTTTCCTTGTGTACCAGGTATACCAAGGACATGGGAGTTAACATCAAGCATCCCCAAGTCAAGCCCTGCCTTTCACTAGCTCAGAGTAAATGTACTTCTGCTCCCTCATGTACAATGAGGGTGTTGCATTAGGTGCTTTCCACAGTTCTTCAGGACGTCATCTAAGATTTTATTGTCTTTCTGTCTTTCTGGAACTTCATCTTGGGGAAGTAAGAGAGGAAAACTTATAATAGTGAAAAGACAGACTCAGGGGTCCTGAAAGATGTCTTTATTGTTGAGGCAGATCTGGGAGGGCTGGGATGAAAGCTGGTGGGTGGAGTTGAGTGTAGGATGTATGCTACCCCAGCCTTTCAGGGTCCTGCCTGCCTTTATCTGTTGCTAACATCAGATTCTAAGGACAACTAGAAAATATCATCCTGAGTGAAGTAACCCAATCACAAAATAACACACATGGTATTCACTCACTGATTATTGGATTTTAGCCCAGAAGCTTGAAATACCCAAGTTTCAACTCACAGACCACATAAAGCTCATGAAGAATGAAGACCAAGTAGGGGGAGGGGGGGGGGCTTCAGTCCTTCTCAGAAAGAGTAACATAATACTCAAGGGAGCAAATATGGATACAAAATGCAGGACAGAAACTGAAGGAGGGGCCATCTGCAGACCATTCCACCTGGGTATCCATCCCATGTGCAGTCACCAAAGGTAGATGTTGATGTGGATGTCAGGAGGTACATGCTGATAGGAGCCTGATATAGCTGTCTCCTTAGAGGTCTGAAAGAGTCTGACATATTCAGAGACAGATGCTCACAGCTAACCATTAAACTGATTATGGGGTTCCCAATAGAGGAGTTAGAGTGAAGACTGAAGGAGTTGAAAGGATTTGAGACCCCATGAGGAGAACAACAATACCAACCAACCAGAGCCCCCAGGGTCTAAACCACCAGCCTGGAAGCCTTAGGGAGGGACCCATGGCTCCAGTCATATATGCAAGGGTGTTATAGGTGGGAGAAGAGATCCTTGGTCCCATGAAGGCTGGATGCTGTGTGGGGGGGAATTTGAGGGTGGGGAGGTGAGGTGCGAGTGGGTGGTGTAGATGGGGGGACACCCCCATAGAAGCAGGAGGAGGGGGATGGGATAGGGAGTTCCTGGGAAGGAGGGGGGAAAATGGAGTAAGGGGAGAACATCTGAAATGTAAATAAAATTTTCAATAAAAAAAAATTAAACCAACGGGGGAAAAAAGGACAATTTTATGTAAAGAGTTCTCTTGGAGAGAAAAGGAGGAACAGTTTTGAAATGAATGCTCTTGTCCTAAGGGATTATTTTCTGGAGCTAGACAACTGTACATTCCAAATACTATCACAGTTCCAGAGTGTTTTAGAAAACTCTAGTCTTCATCTCATTTTGTATAAAATGACATTTAAATAAAGAATCTATGAAATCTTGTAAGACTTATAAATAGGAATACAACCCTTAATGATCTGATTATTTATACTCATCTTTAATGTACAACAATAATGAATGTATTATCATCGATAATATATAATTTTTCAAACATCTGGGTACTGGTAACATGAAGCCTTGGGTGACTTTGGGCACGATCACTTTCTATGGCACCTCCTGTCCTCCTATTTCTGAGGTAGCTGATTTCTTTTAATGGTGGATATTTATCTGGAAACTTAATCATCTCCTAGATAAAGCACAGATCTTGATGTGCTATTAATTATGCCAAAGGGACCAACTTGAAAGTCTCTTAGGATTTAAAATTAGCAAGGAAGGTGGAGTCGTGGAGAGAAAGACCCAAAAGTCCCATGTCCACGTGGAACCTGAATAACTACTTCAGACATGTTTGGTCTATGAACACCTGTGGAAACTTACATGTATCTATTTAGTTTCTCCAGATTTTTCTCATGGGAGAGACACTTAATTTGTACTTTGAGTTGAGCCTTACCATTTAACTTACATTGGATTTAATCATACTAGTCAAAAATTCTTTATGAACAGCCAGACAGCTTGTGAACATAGCTACATACAGTTTTACTTTGGGGTCAATGGGACACCATATGGATTGTATTTTTTATGATTTATTTATTTTATGTGTATGAGTGTTTTACATGCATGCATCTTTTTATGTACCACATGCGAGTGGCTGATGCCTAAGGAGCCAGGAGAGGGTATTGCTAGAACTGTTATTACAGATGGTTGCATGCTGCCATTTGAGGGCTGGGAATTGAACCCAGGTCCTCTGTAAGAGCAGCGGGTGCTGTTAACAGCTTAACCATTTCTCTCATCCTGGAATATATTTTAAACGTTTAACTCTCTATATAGGAAAGCATCTCAGGAATATTCAGGTGGCACAATGGTGAGCAATTTCAGCTTGAGTTAGTTAGCTCAGGCATGCAAATGTTTTTAAGGGCAGACTCTTATATCAATAAGCCTTTAGAATATCGTGTATTTTAGCTAAAACCTTATAATATAAGCTGCGTCTGATCAAAGGATTTCCTGTCCATAACTTTAACCTTTCAGGCATACGCTCCATGACCTTAAGCTAAGTACACTCCCAAATATGTCTGAAATCTTCGTAAATTATGACTTTAATTTGAGCACACTCAGGAATGTACTTCTTCACTGAGGATGCACATGAATATACCTGCTCCTAAGACACTTTCTATATAAATACATAAAGCCTCCCAAATGTAACGTCCAGACTTCTGTTCCCCAGGACCTTGTATTATGAGCAACTCCCATGCTTGCCTTGCTGTTGGAGTGGAACCAAGTTCTAAAATGCTGATGTGGCTGGCTTAGCTCTGCACTAAACCCATCATGCTTAGTTGCAGGATACAGGAAAATATGAATCTGACAGTTGGCATTAATGTTCTCTGAGAAGCCATAAGGTCACCATTGGTGCCTTAGGTTTCTTTTACCTCAGCAAGCCTGTGATCCCTCGTCAGAGTTGTGATTCGTGTTCTGTGAATCTTCTTAGCACTCTGATAACATGATGGACATATTTGTTAATGAGAATGGCAGCAAGAGAGAGGAAAGAGAGAGACAGAGACAGACAGACAGGGACAGAGATAGACAGACAGAGACAGAGAAAGAGACAGACAGAGAGAGAAAAGGACAGAAACAGAGAGACTAATGAAAAACTAGAATTAGTAATTTTAATTGTTGAAAAATGCTTCTCTAGTTTACCGTATTTCTTTTTTTAGTTTTTTTTTTTAATTTTTTATTGGATATTTTATTTACATTTCAGATGTAATCCCCTTTCCACATTTCTCCCACACACACCTAGGAACCCCCGATCCCATCCCCTTCTCCTGCTTCTATGAGGATGTGCCCCCACCCACCCTCCCACTCCCATCTCCCCATTCATGATTTCCCCCACACTGGAGCGTCCAACCTTCACTGGACCAAGGACCTCCTCTCCCACCTATGCCCGACAAGGCCATCCTCTCCTACATACAGAGCTGGAGCCATGGGTCCCTCCCTATGTGCTCTCGGGCTGGTGGTTTAGACCCTGGGAGCTCTGGGTGGTTAGTTTACCACATTTCTAAAACTGGAATTAGGATTTTCTATTTTTCCATGCCCTTCTTTTAGGAATCACATCAGAGAGACTAAAACCTGATACTTCTTCGTTTACTTGTCCTTTTAGTAGAGGCCATTTAAATATTGATAAAATATTATTTTTTGATGGCCATTTAAAATAAAATGACTAATTGAAATTCAATTGTATATTGTGTTTTACCACAAGTAACTCAGGATTTATCTCTAGTCTCAAAATAGGACACATAAGAAAAATACCATACAGTAACAGTAATTTTTTAGGTGCTGCTAGATATTTGTCTTCTGTTTGGCATTTCCTTTCAGTTAACTTTAAAGTGAAGATAAAAATGACAGCTATTTCTCAGTTGACATTTAAAAGACAAAAATAAGAAACCCAACAGCACTCCTGGGGAATTTTATAGAGAAAATAAGCATATCGACATTTTTTTCTCTTCTGTATATTGATTTTTTGGCTCCAGCTGTACTAAGGTCACAAAGAGTTAGGGTTAATCATTCTTGATTTTTTTTTTTTTTTTTTTTAGTCTAAGTCACTTTTCTTATCCAAAAGGCTGAACAATAGCAGTGCTAGTTAGTTTATTTATGCCTGAAGTCACCACCACCGTGAACATCACAAGGTAACTAACTCACTAAAATCCTCGTAGGTGACTTGTAAACTGTGTGGTCTTTTATGGACCACATTCAGATGCGTTTCCTAGAGACAGTTGGTCTTGTGAATCTCAGAGATGGCCCCAAGCTGCTCAAGTGACTGCTCAGTTGAAAGTATCACTCTTTTCCCTGCAAAGTCAGCCTGGAGGTTCTTGACCCACATATGAAGACGCCTTAGCTTTCTGTAACTTAGTAGCCTAACTAGCCATCAGAGAAGTGAGTCTTCAACCTAAGCTAGTGTCTACTTTTACTGCAAGTTTGTAAAGTTTTCATTACTTTATTAAAAAACAATTACATAATTACCTTTCCTTCCTCCATGCCCCACCCTTACTCCCTCTCAAAAGACCCCACCCATAAAGTACTACAGGCAACTAAGGGATGGTAAACTCAGTCGCCATCCCTAGGGAGGAGGCCTATAGTTGGTTATCCAATATCAAGTGGTCATCCTTGAAATTATGTACATGCAAGCAACACCAAATAAACCCAGAAGGTTATACATACATGCATATTATATATATATATATATATATATATATATATATTTGTTTATAAAATAATAATTAAAAAGAGATAATGAATTATAAAAGCTCCTTGAACATTGATATCATAGATAACAGACTCTCCTACCATCCTGTTATGAATAGACAAGTGTATGAACATATCTAGATGAATATAGTAATGTAAATATTTCAAAGCCAGAAAATTCTGTAGAACACAGAATGATAACTGCCTGAAGATGTCAGGGCATTATTACCTGAAACCTGGGAATGAGCTCTATTACCTGACAATAGAGATTTCAGTTATAAGTAGAATCAGAGTTGCAACATTAGTCCCTTTGTACTGCTACAACAAAACACTGGAGTTAGGGTAATTTACAAGAACAAACATTTATTTCCTCATAGTCTGGTAAGGCTGAAAATTTGGAAGAAATAACATGGTATCCTCATGTGACAGAAGACTGAACTGCTGAATATGCAGGAAGGCTTCTGTATACACCGTAATCTTGCAGCAGAGCACAGTAGAGCAGCCCATGAAACCTGATCATTCCTTAAAGACCCCAACTCTTCATTCTCTCACCTGGGGAACATCTGGATTATGGATAGAACACATTCAGACAAGAACTTTATCTCACCTACTGACCTTAAAATAGAGATGAAAGCTTGGAATATCCTTGGTTAGCCCAATGCAATTCTAAAATCCCTTAAATATCGAAGAAGGAGATCGATTAGAAGGTTCAAAGAATATTTCCATTTCTGGCTAGGAAAATGGAGAAAGGAATTTCACTACCCAAAGAACATTGCAACTCTACAAGCTGGAAAAAATACAAGCAAATGTTTCCCCTAGAACATGCAGGAAGGAATACATTACGGCACCCTGACTGTAGACTTTTGAAACCCACACCAGCCCTCTGCATATCTTCAGGATAATAGATTCAGTTGTGTTAAGGCACCCAGTTAGTGAGAAGACAAACTAATACTGGTAGCTTACAATAATGGTACTGTGTTACCCTTCTGTGACCAGACCTGGAAGCAAGGACTTAACTTCAGTTCTCAATGTGGAAATTTCCAACCATGGTCATTTGGTCACATTGCTTTTGGGCCTGTGGAAAGGAAGTGATCTTGGCAGAAACACAAAGATGAAAAGGTTCTGTGTAGCCGTTTATATTTGGTGGGGGTGTGGGGGTCCTGAAGAAATGAGCAGTGTGCTCAAACCTCAAGCGTCTTAATACCTTGTTATCAAATTTTCCATCTTGTTCCAAAGAACTGCATCAAACAGAGAGCTACCAGATCATGACTTATGTGAACAGAGTTGAGCTGCCCACAAAGGTTGATTTGAGATTCTGGACAAAACTTGCTAAACATAAAGATTAGGCAAATTGGGCAACCTAAATTTGATTCCTGGATCCCACATAAAGGTTCAAGGAAATAAGTATCACTACAGAACTGTCCTCTATCCAAGCATGCTGTGGCTCATACACACGAGTATACACACCATAATGAATGTTAATGTTTAAATAATTTAGAATTTTATTTAAAAGGTTACAATCATTATAAGGAACTTTGGATTATCTAGTCCAAAACTTTGGCTTTACCAATGGACAAATCCAAGGCCAGGGCAGTTAGCTATCTGCAGGAGGCAAAAACTAGCATAGAATCCTTTCTTCAGAATTAAGTGTTCTTTCCATTACATATGGAAATCCACTCAGAGGCAAATCTCAGGACCTCAGTTAGCCCCCAGCTAGTCTCACCATCAAGTCAAATGGAAATGTGACATTTTGTTCAGGAGTCTGTAGTTAGTACCTGGGCATGTTCTTAGGGTTGGTTCCCTAAAGCTTCACTATTAATTCAAAGAAGCTCACAGGGAAAATGAAACCTCCACATTCAAAAGTATTTGACACCAACTAGATATGTATGCATTAATAATATGACTCTTTTCTGCAGAAATCCTCAATCACTAGGTCATAAGGAAAATAATGGGCTTGTACATTATTTCATTTAGTATCTGCAATCGCCAATGTGGCATTGTTAAAATATGCCCATGCCTCTCCTTTCACTCTCTAGTTGTGGAGCTTTAGATAAATGATACATCTTCCCTGAGTCGAGTTAGGCTCTCTACCCAGTGCAGTGCAACTCACTCTGCTATGTAGGAGACTGACTGTGAGGACAGGAAGGAACTAATAAGTGCAGAGCCACTGTATTATTTGAAGCATGCTAGTGTGAGATAAATAGTGACCATATATCAGCAGGCATTTATTTTCCTTTAAAACATGCTGAACATTCCTCAGAGCTTGTTCATTCAAATGGGCAGGTATGAGATGATTCTCGGAGTGCTGAAAGTGAGAAGATGTCAGACAACAAATAGCCAGAGGAGGTCAAAGGAAAGAAGAGGCTGAATGGAGGTGGGTGGGGAGTGACTGCATTGACATTGTTTTATGAACGTGATAACTGAGGAAACCACAGGAAAAGGAACAAACTTACCGGGGAGCAATTGAGAACACCAGTTATTTCCCTCTTGAAGAAATGCTTTGTAAGAGAACTCTCTGCTCTTTTGTGTGCTGGTGAATACAAGATGAGAATCTGTCTTCCCTCTTTTCAACAATGACCCTGAACAAGGGCATGCCCTCCGTTTAAAACATCCCTTCATTCTGAAGCAACATTACAATGTGATCAAATAGAGTCCCCTTGGTTTATGTGGCTGATCTGAGTTGAATAGTGTAGCTGACAGTTCCCTTTGAACTACCTCATCTGGGAACTGAACTAAACCCTGATTCTGAATCTCTCACTATGCTTACTGTGACCGTTACCTTGACCTCCGGTCTATACCCTCACTATCCCAAGTATAATGTCTGTCTCATTGGACATAGAGCAGCAAAATGCATATTTCCAAAACTTGTCTGATTATCACAAGCATCTACAAGCATAAATCTCTAAAGGTTCTAATCCTGGTCTCAAAATGATTCTTTTTTAAACTAATATTTTATTAATTCTTTGAGAATTTTGTATGATTTATTTTGAGCATATTCAGACACCCCCAACTCCTACCAGATTCACCTTACCTTCCTAATCACCAAACTTTGTGTTCCCTTTCTTTATTCTTAAGGCAAGTCTTATAATTAGATACTATAATATGCAGAAGCATTTGAAGGAATGAAATAGAAAAGCAGATGATAACAATGAACAATTGCTAGTATTTCTGAGGTGAAAAACCTTTAGTGAAAGTTATCCTGCTGACAGGCAGTTTGGGATATTATACTCTCAGGGTCCCAATTGACTTAGGCAATTTGATGAATAGGTTCAGAATCCACATTCTTAGAAAAGTTGTCTCAGGTGTTTCTGAGTTATCTTACTTCGGTAAGTGATGATGATTTTAGGATAACCTTCTGGTCCACCTTGTCAATGCTCAGGAAACAGCTCTTTCTTCTTGGTCATGTCTTCATTATGCTTGCAGGCTTACTAGCTGTTCCTTTCCTGCCCCATGTCTTGTCTAGAAGTATGACTCCCACTCACACTGTGCAACATTTGTTAATAACCCCTAAGGCTCTGTGCCCTGAGAGGTAGAGACCATGTCTGGTAAATAGTGCTTGTCAAGGGAATGTCTGATGTAGACTTACAAAAATGTACATGGGAAACGAGCCAGGATAAGAACAGGAAGTGGAAGGAAGTATCTGTGACCAACTGGCCTCTCAGACACAAGCACTCTCCAGATACTGTTCCTTATTTATCTACAGTTACCAGAGAATTAACTACTGAGGTCACATTGAGCTTTATTGCTTTTCTTAGTCATAGAAGAAGCTATGGGATGACATGGGGCAAAGGTTTTAGGAATGGCCTAAAAGCTGTAGCCAAGTACTGGCTATAGAGGCTGCCAATTCAACCTTCCTGATTGTATGGCTAGACAATGTTTTAAAGGAGAGCCAATGCATAGAGTATTATTATGTGCTCTGATCCCAAGTGTACACAATGACATGCAGGTGGTGCTAATGATGATTAACTAGTAATGTTCTATATTGTAACATGAAGGTGAACATACCATTTTCTTGTTTCATGAAACTACCTCCTCAAGCCATCGTAAGCAACATGAAAGACAGAGATCTTAGGGCATCCTCTTCATGCAAGTGCACACCATCATCACTGCATGAAGGATTTACAACACTCACATTTGTGCTCCTCTGACTTATGTGTGTTCCCTCAGAAATAACTCCTGCCAAATGGCTTAGCTTCGCTCCCAAATTAATCGTTAGTAAAACCAGAATTATCTAGAGACGGGAAGCCATAGAGATTTTATTATAGGAAACTTTTGTGTCTAAAAGTCTGGACCAAGGGAGAGAGGGCAAGCTGTGGTGGAGCAGAAATCAGCTGTGCAATTCGCTCAGAGGAGCTGATGAAGGAGCTGACCATTGAAGTCTGCTCGGCATACATTTTATTTCCTCTTCCCATGCATTTTGTAGAGCAGGTTTTGAGGAGGAGATGGGAGCTGCTTGTGCAGCAGAAGCAGTGGGAGAAATCCTGTTGCTCTCAAGACTTCTCAGGAAGTCTTCACAACTACCTCAAGGCTGTTAACTCTTTGTGGCGTGAGGTAGGAGGACAGGATTATTGGGAATCACTCTGAGGCTAGCTGTGGGGAAAGGTGTGTGAAACAGAGGGGATATACATGCACAGCCCCCCTCTCTGCTTCTTAATATTTTAGGTGGGTAAAAGGAGTCTATGGCTTACTTAATGGAATATAGACCTTGACCTGAGGTCCTCCATGATGCTTTATAAATTCACTTTATCCATTTTTGTGAGTCTCATAATTTTCCCTCCTATACTTCAGCTTGCCCTTTCTCTGACTGCCTTTGCCCACTCTCCTGTCATCCTCTGTCCATCTGGCCCTCTCAGTGATTTTCACCCCCCACGACCCAATAAGACAGCTATACCAGGTGGGAGTGTTGCATGTATGAACACTTCCCTGACCCACTAGCTGCAGATAGGCAAAGGATCTCCTATCCTTGTGGCAATATCTCCAGGTGACCTGGAACAGAGGCTTCAGATGGCTCCAGAGCTGTAGCCATCACTGCTAAGCACAAAGGCTGCTTTGAACTCGTGCTGTGACTGGATGAGGTTTAGAGAAAAAAGGGAGGTAACTCTACTTGGGTGAGGTAACCAGTCTGAGACTCTAGTAGCCATGTCTATCAAATGGAGTAAGCTTGTCAGACCCTATGCAGTGTCAGAATCCCATGAGCCCTGTGTCTGAATTAGAAGAGCTAGACCTCCGTATCCATTCAGTCTCTTCCTCCTCCCCAGCTTTCTCCTTCCTTTTTCCTTCCATCCCCATCCCTTCCTGTTGTCCTACTATTCATTTCATATACGTCCTCTCCAGGAAGCCTATTTTAAGCCACTTAAACTATATAAGCCACTAGACTCTTGGCGTAACTGGAATAACAATACTTCACATTGCAACGTAATTAGTGGCACAAATTACTCCCAAATGAATACAGGCACTTTTGTTTGGAAGACATGGATAATTTCATGTTTTTTCTTGCCTAGAGTATCAAATTAGGTATGATTTGATACTATGTGTGGGGTTTGTGTATTGTGCAACCCACCAGTCCTACCCAAGGAAGCTTCTCTGACTGTAAAACTGTTTCTTATTGCTTAACCTCAGATACTATTGCTGTTGGTCTCTGTATCAATCCCATAGTTCCACTCACTCATTGCTGAGTAGGCTAACCCAGGGGATAGGAGGCCAAAGTAGGAGTATGGGTAAAAGCCAACTTGGTTGCTTCTATTTCATTCTCCTTTTTTGCAGGTTTTCCATTGATCCTTCTACCTTGCTCAGAGGCAGTTGCTCCCTGAGGTCACTAACATCTTGACTGCCATTTTTGTTTCCCTTGGACATTTAGAGATCCCAATCCCTTTTTAACTAGTGCCCCTGATTGACTGTTCTTTGTGCTGTATTGAATCTGGTATAAATGTGTATCTTAGAAGGTTACTATTTTAAGGAATAGATTTGTAGTATAAGGCAGCAGTTTTTTCAGTTGTCAGTTGCAATTAATTTATGAGTCAAAAAATCAATATAAAGAGTCCAAACCACCATTTTAGGATACAAAATAATGTTGGGTTGAATACCAAATATTATTGTGCATCATGTACTATGTAGTTTTTCAAACCTACAGTTGTCTATATACATATATGTGTTGTGTGCCAGTTTATGGTGCAGCTGGGGTCTAATTGTATAATTGAAATTCAATGGTATAGTGTTTCTGGCACATAATAAGCACTCAATAAATCCTAGTAACTATCATTGCTGTCCAAGACCATGTCATATGAACACTATCCAGTCAGACAGCACAAAGAGTTTACCATTCCAACTCACTTGAGCTCATTAAAATAGCTCCATATAGTTATGTCAGGGTATATTCAAATGGCCAAACCATTGCCTTACATTTGCTTGATTATACCTAGCCATGTACAGCCTGAGTCACCCTCCTTGGCTGAGAGAAGAGGCAAGCAGGTCCAAGGAACTGAAGCATTTTTAAACTTACATTTTATTTTCCTATGAGTCATTGCAAATCTGTCCCTCCGGCATCTTTTCCTATGGCTGAATGCTCTAAGACAGACAGGTTTCTTCCCAAAGCTGGGGATATACAGGAAGAGAGAAGAGAAAGCACCTCCCCAGTCAGCACATGAAGGACAACTTCTGGCCCACCTCCTTTTCAAAAGCATCAAATGGCTTCCTGGGAGCCATGACATTGATAACTAACAAATATTATCAGCTTCCTAACACCTGCTGGTGGAATGGAAGAACCGAAATTCTGTGACTCCTCATTTTGCCACAGCTACCCTTCTTATAAGTGGTGCTATTAACCATGTGATAATGACCACAAAGAGCAAAAGATTGGACAAATGAATATTTAGCTTCTTTACCTTTCAGGGAAATAAACCCAAATGAATCCGTCCATCTCCAAAGGACCAATAATCGGAGGGACAGCAAAAAGCCAAGATTTGTATGAATTCCTTTGTTTGATGCTTCCATGAGACCACATTAAAATCTTCCTGGGACTGAAAGCAGGCACCCTAGGCTCTCTCCTGCTGGTGTGACAGCATCCTGGGCTCTCCCATATTGTGGCTGGTTTTCAGTGTCTAACGTTTGACAAATGTGCACTTCTACTTTTACAACTGATAATGCTTGCCAGTCGCTGCAGTGAAATGGTGCAGAACCCACTAACAGTTACATAGGATTCCCATTGTCTGATTCATCGACTCTTCACAGTAGCCCTGTGGGGATAGATAGCTTCAATGATTATCCTCATTCTCTAGTTGAGCAGACAAATCAAGAAGGCAAACACCTTGCTCAGATTCACACGACCAGTTTGTAGAAACATCAGAATCAGTCAAGGCCATGTAGCCTGCTATGTCAAGTTCAGTATGGCAGCCCTCTGTGTTGGGGGCAGGAACTGGAAGATCTATGTTCTCCTTTTCTCATTATACAGTTTATCTGGTCTGCTGAGAAATCAATTCCTCTCCAATATCTTCCTCTTATCTATAACATAAGGGAATTTTCAGAGTGATTTAGAGTTCTTTTAAATGTTCCTTTTTGTGAGTTTTGAGCATTGGTTGTCTTATTTAGGGTTTCTACTGCTGTGAAGAAATACCATGGTCATTGCAGCTTTTTAAAAGGGTGCATTCAGTTGGTCTGGTTTATAGTTTAGTTCATTATTAGCATGGCTAGAAGCATGTTAACACACTGACACACACACACACACACACACACACCCCAGTGATGGAGGATGGACTGAGAGTTTTGTATCTATAATTGCAGACAGCAGCAAGAAAGAGACTCACTGACCCTGGCTTCAGGTTCCAAAATCCAAAAGCCTACTCAAGTAACACAATTTCTCCAACAAGGCCACATCTACTCTAACGAGGCAAAATTTCCTAATCCCTGTCAAGTAGCATCATTCCCTAATGACCACACATCCAAATATAAGAGCCTATGGTAATGATTCCTATTCAAACCATATCAGTATTTTAAAAATCATATTGATTCATTCAATACCTATTGACCTACAGTATTCCAAAAAGGTCCAAGTATTCCAGACTATCCAAGAAGGGATAATTTGTCTACTGGTCCATATACAAGCTAAAGATTACAACAGCTCTTTTCAGTAGTCTAGTATCTATCTCCTAATTTTTATCCTCTTTCTGTCTTAAAATTGTGTTTGTTCTTGAGTCTCTAGGGTATGAGTCTTAGATTTCTACATTTCAGAGTCCAAGTAGACTGGTGAGATTTATATGTTATAGCAATACACTGAGGGGCTATTAGGGTGAAAATGGAACTTACCATGTTTCCAATTAGGAGTGTGAACTCAGAGAACCACCCACCTGGATGGAGGTTCCTACTGCCCCATGAGCCGATTGAATGTCTTACAACAAAAAGTAAATGTTTACTCCAACCCAGGTGCTTGGACAATATAGAACTGAATCAGGCCCGGGTAATTGGTTAAATTGGCTCACCATTCTTCAGCTGTCATTATGTTCCCTATAAGTGCATGTCAGAGAAAATGTTTCCCTTCTAATGGCTGACCCACAAAAACATCAACTCGATGTGTTAAGTGGAGGACTTACTTTAGTGTCCTCTTCTGTCAAATTTGTATTAAAACGACAGTAGATCATAAGAAGGAAAGCATGCTGTTTTAGCTGGGTAGTAATCAACATCACTGGAATTTGTTTTCTACTTTGTGCTGTTTGTTCCATCTCCTAATGATGGGATTGAAGCTAACCACTGTGGGCTTAGTATAACCTGTGAAGTCAACCACCAGGGTGCCTCTAAGAGACAACCAGAGTGATGCATGATTATCTCCTACTGCTTTTGAGACACCTCTTGAAATACAGCCTACTCTGATCTCAAACTTAAGAACCTCCTGCTTAAGGCATTATAGGCGTAAACTGCACCATGCCTGACTTCACATGTATTTTATGAGTGAATGACTTTGCTCATTCAATATGACATTTTTCAACTTTTTATTGATTCTTTGTGAATTTCACCCCAATCCCACTCATCTCCCTGCCCCTCCATATCTGCTCTCTACCTGTGCAGTTTCCTCTCAAAGAACACAAACAAACAAACATCTTGCCTTGGAAACTACAGTATGTCACAGGGTATTACATAGTAAACCCCTTTGCCCAAAGAGCTCTTCTTGCAAATGTTCATTGCAGTGAGTAATTGGTCTGGTTTGAGGCCTCTGGCTTCTGTTATACTATCAATACTGAATCTTCACTGGGACTCCTCTCAGATATTCGAATTGTGACCTGTGACTTGGAGATCTTATAGCTTTGGTTCTAGAGAAATACCCCTTTCATGCAGCACAGCAGTTCTTAGATGGGGTGGATGTTGGGGTGTTCCAACTCAAAGCTCTAATTCTGGACCTGGGTGGTAGCTGAGTTGCTCAGCCTGATAGCTCTTCTGTTCTCATGCCATCAGATTAGCTCTCCCATACCCATGGCTCCTGGGCCAGCTCTCTAGAATTGCCCAGGTGAGGGGCAGGGCCAGCTCTCCTGCTTCTATGTCCTCAGGTCAGCTCATCCATGCCTCTGTTACCAGGGCTAGCTCTACTATGTTGCCCAGGAATGCCAAGTACTGCAGCCAGTGTGAGGGACAGGGAAAACTCTGAAAAGCCTACAGATATCAACATGGCTCCAGGTGGCAACCCAGACCAGAGATATCCATATGGCCTTACCTGGTAACATGGGCCATAGACATCAACACAGACCCCCACTACTGTAGGACCATAGATCCACACATGGCCCTTGGCAGTAGCATGGGTTAGAACCTCACTATGACCTCATGTGGCATTGCATGCTTCTCCCATCCAGCTATTCCTCACTACCCTAGAGTCTTCAGTTCCACCTTTCTTCATTATACACATATCACACTGCTTCTCTTTCTCTTCCGTCTCTCCACCACTTAACTTGCTCAACTTAGTGGCTCCTGGGACCTCTGGATGTCTTCATGACTCTTGGAGGTGTTTTTTTCAGGTGTGCTACACCTTGTTTCTGCCCTCAATATGACATGCTTAGTCCCAGTTGAGTTTATGCTTCTTTACATTTCCTGGCTTTGTTTCTATAGACTTTACTTTCAAGGCATATCTAATCAATTTAGCTGCTTACAAACATATAAGTTCTCAAAGATGTCTTCTACAACCAGAGAAAAGGGGCTGAAGAAATGGCTCACAGGGTAAAAGTACTTGCTGTACACATAAGAGATCATGAGTTCAAATCCCTAGTGCCCACATAGAAAACTATTTATAGGGAAATGGAAATACACAGACCCCAGGAATTTGCTGGCTAGCAAGCTTAGCTGAAATGGGGAGTACATGTTTAAATATAACACAGACACAGATACACACACACACCACACACACACACACACACACACTCACTCATAAAGTCAGTTCAGAACTCACCCTACTTTTGTTCTCATTCTCCTGTATTTTGTTTTGTTTTGTTAGGTTTTGTGTTGTTGTTGTTATAGTTGTTGTTTTCTATTTCTGTGGCTCTCTAGGAAATAATTTGACTTTGATATGCCTGAGTAATTCAGTTTTTATAACTACTATCAGTAATAGTTTTAAAGACAGTGTGAGGAAAAGAAAAACACAACTTTTCAATGTAATAAATATGAGCTAGTATTCTTCCATGCTTTCAAGTGACATGCATGTGAAAATTATCAACTGGGAAAGGTGTGTGTGTGTGTGCATGTGTGTGTGTATGTGTGTGTGTGTGTGTGTGTGTGTGTGTGTGTTTGTTGTTCTTACCATCTATTTTGTTTTAACCTTTGTAAGATAAATCACAACACCTCAAGTGACTGTATGTTCCAGTTAATTCTATGCTTTATTGAATACCACTTTGAATTCTCTAGTTCATTTAACCTTTGTAGTGAAAACTCATTTGAGATGCTGCTGAGCCACTTTTATGCTTTATTAAGAAAAAAATACTAAGTTAAATTTAATTCTTCGTGACTGAAATTTTTGGAGAATTGTTGTGTTTATGTCGTACACATTTGGAACAGAGCTTATTTTGAGAATATTATTAAGTGCTATGAATAGACCTGGAAACAACAAGGAAGGGAGCCAGGGACAGAAGAATTCTGCAGGCTGTTTGGGAGTCTCTGTAGGCCATCTTTGAACTAGCTGGAAGTAGTAGAACAGAAGCTAAAGTATTACAGAGTCTTTTTCTTTTTATATTAATTTATTTGTTGCAGGGGTCAGGTAAAACAGGGCACACACCCACCATAGCCTGTGTATGAGGTTCAGATTCTTTGATTCAATCATGTGGGTCCCCGGAATCAAACTCAGGGCTTCCAGTTTGCTGCCAAGCATGTTTGCCCTATCACTGATCCCATCTCCTGTCCCTGCCATAGTTTTTTGACAACATGCTAAAAATATAATATTGCCTATTAAAAATAATACAAGGATTTGGCAAAATCCTTTATTATTCTTGAAATTTCAGAATATATTGAAATCATAATCATTTTTCTCATAAATATGTCAGTTGGTTCTTATTTATTCTATCAGACCTTTTGTGTTTATTTACCTTTTTAAAAGCTCAGTGTCAAAAGACTAAGTCTAATTAATCAAGAGTTTGGAGAACAAAAATTTGGGGAGATGGTTCAGTGAGTCAAGTGGTTTGTTTCCACCCAAGTGAGAGGAACTGAGTTAGTATCCCCAGCTCCCACATAATGGCAGGGTGTGGCTAGGCATACCTGTCACAAGATTTCTGTGGAGGCAGAAATAGGAACATTCTGGGAGCTCACTGACTTAGCAATCTAGCTTATCTGATGAGCTCTTGGTTCATGAAAGACCATTTTTTTTTTCATAACTATGGTGGAGATCAATTGAGGAAGATACCAGTCAGACATTCATATGCAATGAACCAAGTGAACATGCATTATACATGCATTACACATGCATTACAAGTGCACATGCATTACACATGCATGTGCACGCACACCTGTTTGGAAAATTGATTCTAAATGGATGAGCAACTGTTTTTCTGACACTGAAGATGAAACAGAGGGAATCACATTCACTAGGAAAGTGTTTTGCTCTTAACTGCGTCTCCCTCACCTCTGGTGCCCACTTAACATTCCTCAAATTCAGCTGTGGAAATGAATCCCTGAAGTCTTCCTTAAATTCACAAAAATAAATATAACTAGTGATACACATTTAAAGCTCCAAATGCCAGGTTCCCTTTGTTGCCAGTCCTGTGAAAGCCCCTCTATGTTCTCATTTTTGGTTCTTTTGGGTTGACTACACCTGCAGGGGAAGCCCTATAGAGGATACAGGTGATTACAAAGGTTAATAGAGATAAGACTGCCCCAAGAAGATGTTTTCTTTTCCTGTCTGCATCCATCCTGGCTTTTTTTTTTTCCTCCACTAGGACACTCACTCTGATTAAAAACAAACAAAAAACAAAACAAAAAAAACCTCTTTATGATGACTGCTAAATATATAACTCTATTTTGCAAACACTAAAACAAAAAACTGCTTATGTGTTTAGATGTAACTCTGACTCTCACATGCATGACTGCCGTGAGCACAGATGGAAAAGGCTTGTTGGGTTCCCCATTTTGTTGGGAAAATTCCAATTCCTCTTTGTTCTATATTTCTGCTGTGCCCTGGGAATAGCTCAAATATATCTCTTCTTGATTATTTGTAAGCTCGCCTCAGCCTGGCTGTAAAATCTGGCAAGAGCCATGACTTCATTGTTGTATCTTCTTAGGACCAGAGCTAGGAGGTGTTACATAACTGTCCTTCTAGTCAGTGAAAAAGATCCCAAGAAATAAACTGTAGAGATGTCTTGACTCTTCTAAACCTTTGCTTCCTGTCTTGAAACAGTGATGGCTATTGAGTTAGGACCTCCACATGCACATCATGTCTCTGAAATGGTAGACCCTGTCCACCTTAAGATGCTACTCTAACATGAAGCATTTTCTTGAGTCTGGAAGCAGGAAATCGAGCAGTATATTGTGTCCTATTCCTCTCGCTAGGGTAAGAGAGGTCAGATTTAAGAATGACAGATACAATAAAACAAAATTGTGTGACTGTGCAAGGTTAATGTCTCTTTACCTTTAAGCAGCCCTGGGGGAATGCTCATCATCACGGTTGTTGGATCTTAAGCTTTCAACTCATACAAATCTTGGTGATATCCACAGAAAGCCATTCCCTGAGGCTGCCCTCATAGGCAGCCTGGCTTCTGTTGGTGTCTCAGTCCAAGTGGTGACATAAGCTCATCTAGAGTCTTTTATTAACGCAAACAAAAGACACAGTGGCACTGAGTCTTGAAGCTGAAGACTTTGAGAAGGAGCCTGATTTTTCCATTGTGCTGATGGGTGTTTTCAATGAGATGTTTACCTCTTAAGTTTTCTCTCTGCCAAGTACACATCAGTGTGTTTCCAACATCCCCGAGCCTTGATTCTGCACTGCTGGCTGCCACTGCTTCTCTTCAATTAATGAGTAACTGCAAAGGAGTTTTCCAGCTGACATAAAGAGAAAACTCTTTAAAGGGAAAATGGACTACATCCCACTCCTCTGAAATTTCCACCAGCCATTATCTTCTATTGGGACAGCCAAGGGGTATATTGAGGGATGGAACATTCTGGGTCAATGAGTAAGCTATGAGAAATTGGATCTGGTCCCATAGATGTATGGAGCTTCCCATTCCAGCAAGAAGATAAAGACTAAGTAAGTTCTGTTTAAGATTCTTTTGTATCTTATTTGACAGCATAGAATATATGATAAGTAAAAAACTTGTGACTTAAGACTTTTCTTCATAGAGTAACCTATTGTTCATTGGCCTCCTAGATTTCACCTTAAGCAAAAATGCCCGGCAACAATAAGTTTGTAGAAGTTTTAGCCTGAACTGAGCACTTTATACCGTCTTTCATTGTGACCAAGGCAACAGAGCTAGCTCTTCTTCCAATGACATTCTCAAAATGGATGACTACAGAATGATTGCTGTACAGCATGAACCGAATGAGGAAGAAGTATAGACACTGGAGTTTGCACAATAGGTAGAGGAAAACAGCTTTGCCTCTCTCCTTCCATCTGCCTCTTGTGTAGACTGGATGCTGTAAGCCATTAACTCTTCCATATTGAGGTAAAGGATACATGTGTGTGCACACACATGCATGTTCATTGGCAAAATCATCAACATGAGATCTTGGGCTTCTCTACAGCATGCTTTTAGCAAAGGCTTTCTTAGCATGGAATGGAGGCCTCTACAATTGTAAAACTTCCCATCTGTGCACAAGTACATAGGCATAATGAAGAGTCTCTTGAGCATGAAAGTCAGGGAGTAGTTTCTCTTTTTAACTTGATAGCTAACTCTAGAGTTAACCACTCCATCAATCAAATGGGGAGATCTGATTAACTGACATCAGTTCTCTTTTATTCTCCCCTTCTCTGGCAGTTTTAATGGCCCATCGTAAAGTAAATAGATTTTATTTTAACTTAGTCAAAGACACTAATATGAAAAGATTATTATAACTCCCAATTCTTCTGGTTTTGCCCAAGTTTACCTGGGTGTCTTCCTCTCCGATCCAAAAGCTAAAATAAAGTATTTTTCTCCACTTGGTGGAGCTGTGCACATATCTGCTTGGGGGAAATAGACAAGCATCCTTCCAGAGTCTCCACCAGCTGTTCCAAATGGAAAGATCTTTCCAGTGTATCATTCTGGCTTTACGTAGTGATGCCTTCCTCCTCCTGATGGCAGTAAAATTTTAATTAGCGGGCAATGTGCATTCCTGTATAATGGAGCCCACACATTGCAGGAAGTTAAGAGATTTCATTGACAGCCAGCTGGGAGATTTGGGGCAAATTCCCTTGTTTTCCAGAGCCATTGTTTGTGAGTAGATAATGTTGGAGAATAATCCCTGGTTCTACCTATCTCTTAAATTTAGTAGAAATTTAATCATCTAAATCTAGATGTGTATGTGCTTGAGAGATTAAAAACAATAGGCAGATGCAACTTTGAATGTTTGTGTGACTCCTTCCTGTTGGGTCAGTGCTCATGTAGCCCCTGTCTAGTTTTTGCTTATCTTCTAGTCCCCTTTCCACACTGTAATTAGTAAGAAAGGCTTTCTCAATGCAAATCAGATCCTATTGATTCATTGTTTAACATCCTGTCTGTCTCCTCCTATCCATGTAATGATGGTTTCAGCTTCTTAAATGGCATGTGAAGCTCTTCACAGGATGTGCCCTTCAGCTCTGCCCAGTGTCATCTCTCTCTGGATGCATTAACGATAAGTTTAATGTTGAAGTTTTCTTGCTATTCACATCTTGGCTATGTTGTTCTCCTCTCAAAGTGTCCCCTTCCTTTCTTTCCATTTCCTGTTTACCTTCTAGATATCAGTGCAGGTCAATTCTCAGTGGGAGACTGTCCCTGACCCATTACTCACAGGCCCTCATTTTTATCTCATACAACTCTCTACAGCCTCCAGAGACATTGTCATGGGTTTTTCCCCACAAAAGCACAGTTATCCTTTGGGTAACTCAATATTGCCATTCTGACATCTATAGTTTATAAACAGAACTCAGGAAAAATTTGTTCTGTGTCAAGTTAGATGGTGCATATTTCAAGGGTTGCCATAACAAAGTCCCACAAGTTGGCTGCCTTGAAACATACCAATTTGTCCCCTTATGGTTTTAGAATTAAGAAGCATGTTACCATGGTATTAGCCTGGCCATCTTCCCTCTGCTGCCCAACATAGCATCGTTCTGTGTCTGTCCCAGGCACCTGGTAGTGTCCTTTAGACCTTGGCACCTCATGCTTGCAAGCACTACTGCCATAATATCTGACAGTGGTATCATGTGCTAGTCATCCTGTGTGTCTTTTTATAGCCATTTCCTACTTTATGCAGGAGTGTCAATCACCAAGGTAATGTCCACCGTGGATACCTCATCTTAACCTGATTATGTTTTCCACATAAGTCTATATTAACAGTAACTGGAAGTTAGTTTAGCATATTTTGGGGTGACAATAGATGACATTTTTACTCTCAGGGTTGACAAAACAGTTTTTGAATAATGCTGAGGATAGAATCCAGAGCATTCTGTATGCTAGGCAAGAGATCAAACTGTGAGCTAAATTGATAGGCTAAAAAAATTTTAATAAAAAAAAATTTTACAGAGAAACTGCTTTTCCTTTATATATAAGATAGTAACTATGTATAAGGCTAATGTATATTGTGTATATATGCACATAGGCATTCATTATCTTATATTGAAAGAAACCCCCAAAGCTAATTATCCCTAGTGGAAAATATTGTTTGGTTCATCTAAAGCACTTAAAAGACATCTGCCTGATTCAGATGTAAATTTCTGGATGGCAAGAAATTATTTCGTTGCTGGCTGTCAAAATACGAAATTATGATAATCCATCACTAAATAAGCTCTGTGCTTCTAGCATTTAAATTTTTAAGAAGTCTGAGGCTTGTAGTGGTTTTAATTATCTTTGCAAGACAGTTTTTCGTTCCATCCATTTTTTCTGATTTCTAACTTAAGGAGATCTCTGCGTAGACAGCTCATTCTCCAGTACCTCCCTTTATTGCAAGTCTACCATCCGCCTTGTAGTAACCTGTTCTGTGTTATTCATATACATATGTGTTTCCCAACCCGCTGAGCTCTAGATTTTAAAACGCAAAGCTAAATCTCAAAGAAGCAAATTATCTGCTAAATTATGCTCTAATTGGTAGCATTCAGTAGCGTTGAAATCAAGTGGGAAAACACAAAAACCTCTGGGAAGTACGTTTTTTACTGATGAAAACTGTACAAAGAAGCACGATAGAAATTTCTTTTTGCTTTAATTAAAAATTTTCAAAGTGGTACAGTTGGTAAACTATTAAGTAAATTGCATGTGTCCTGTAATGTTTGTTGTAATTAGTGCTAATATTGGAGTTAGCTTCTGGCTGCAGGTACTGCCTCAAAATCCAGGTTTGCTTTGTTTGAAACTTTGATTTGCTGGAGCAGTCCCTGCCAAAAGCTAAGAGGAGCCAGAGATTCACCTGAGCAGGAATTTGTCCCATAAACTGAGTCCTGTATCTTAGACAATATGAATCCCTATTTCAGACAGAGGCTTAGAGTTTGTAAGTGACCGGGGCACCTTTCCCAACTCCATTTCTTTGTCCTCTCCCACCTAAAGTTACAGATTTGTTTAATCAAATGCCAGTCTTACACTTTTCCTTATCCTGTCCCCACCCAAATTGTGGTCGAATATGCTTTTACTTTTAGGAATGGAAAAGACATTGGACAAAGCTGAAGGGGGATGGGCCAGACCTTTGCATGACCTGAAGGGAGTTTGTAGATTTACATTCATATTTTCAGAGTCTAACTGACAAGCTTCCAGCACTTGCTGTCTATGTGTGTTCATGCGTGTGAAAGCATTACTCCATATGGCAAAAGGCAGAGTAGCTACCACACCACTGTAAGAAATAAAGAAGGTTAACTGTAAAAGTAATTGAATTATATGCAAGGTAATTAACTGAATTATACTCAAGGTACTAACAGTATCTTAATTTCAACATACCATATGCATGTATACCATAACATTTGTTATAAAACAATGTCTACCTTGATGAAGACATTAGTACCTCCAAGAATCCTAGCTGGGCATGGTTCCCAGCTGTAAAGTGTTAAGCAATGAAGCATGCTTATGAAAATGCCAGTTATAGTCTTGCTCCCAAAAGCATGAATACAGGGATCAGTAAACAACTGGAAATTGAGGCTAAATGGAGGGCTGATGTTTATCTACTCATGTTCTGTTTAGACATTCCTCTCCTATGTAACCTTTCATAATCCACAGGGCAGAAAGCTGTAGCTTAAAGGAAAGCAGCCATAAAACCCAATGCTCAGTAGCCACTCAGGACTAATGAGGAGAAAGGTGTATCAGCAAAGAACCACCAGTCTGCAGAAGCTATAGATCATCCTATCTGTTTCCAAGTTGGAGGCTATGCAAATGAGTCTGATAGTAGTTTCACTTCTGCTAAGGAGAAAGCTGTACACAAAAGTGTGTGAAACACTTAGAATCCACAAGAGAAAGGTCAGGGAAACAAAACCAGGTGTCTGCTATTCCTGTCTAAGTCTCTATCTGTGTTGCAAGTGTCATCTAATTCCTTCGGGAGTTCAAAGGTGGAAACATAAATGTTGATAAAACACTTAATGATCCTGTGCTTTGGGAACCATTTACCCTGGAACAGTCTTGCTCTTCCTGTGTCTTTCCTGAGACTGCCACTCATCTTTGTTCTCTAATAAAAATCCTTCTGTTCTATCCTATGTGAGAAATCAACAAATGCTCAAAAATTAATGTATAATAGGCACTGAAGGGGAAAATAAAAATCTCTCTGTGTGTGATTCCAGCAGTCTAGAAGCTGAGGCAGGAGAACCTGAGGTTCAAGGGAAGCCCAGATACACAGCAAGATCCTATCGTAGAACCAAACAAAGGAAAAGACAGAGGAAGTTGACAGGGTTTGCTGTTGATGGTGGTGGTGTGTGCATGTGTGTGTGTCTCTGTGTGTGTGTGTGACTGTGTGTACATACATTCCTGTTTGCACTGGTTTGGATTTTTTCCAAGATATGGATTAAAATAAACGGTTACCTTATTTAATAATAAATATGAGTAAAATTGAATAATTGTTCTGAGCTAACTGGATGTATTGTTTTTGTTGTTCTGTTGTTTGTTTGGTAAATGAGTAAAGTTATTATTTTCTTGACCCACAAAGTCAAGGATTAATCCTTTACGGATTTTGTAGAAGAAATAAGGAAAGAGGGGAGCAAAGACCTACTGTGTGCCCTTCTCCATCCGGTGCTGCTTTTGTGATGACGTTGGGTAGTACATTTTATAATTCCAACTGAGGGGGAATAAAAGGTTTCCAATGGAACCCCTGTCTTTGTAATATTACCCAACTATACACAGTACCACAGTAGAAAAGAAGACATATGAACCTCACACTGTTTCATAAAGTATCTCAGCAAATGCAGAGAAAAGACTATTCTCTGGCTCCAGCAGGAGTCAGACCAAACAGGAATTGACAGATTTACTCTGGCTCTGTACTTGAATGATGCTGTAATTTTCAAAAAGTCATAAATATTTACATTTGCCTTTTGTTCCCACTCACTAAATCCTGTCCCAGCTTTCTGGTTAACGAGTGTGTGGAAGATACTCTTTGTAATAAATTATGGTGTTTGTGGGTGAATGGATGGAAAGACACGTCAGAGATAATGTAGTGTCAACTGTTTTGCTATTAGCACAATAGGCTCTCTTTATGGAGTGGAATATTCAAATCCATGCACCAATGCTCTTCCAAATAGAGAATTTGTTTCCTGCTTTCACTTCAAACTATCTTTTATTTTAATTAACAGGAATGCATGTTAATCATCCATCTTATAGCTAAAGTTTTACAGGCTTGTAACACTGTCAGACTCTAGGGTATATAAATGAGAAATGGAAAGACAATTTTAGAGAAGTGGATCTTTTTATTTCCCTTCTTTCTTCTTTCCCTCTTCCCTCCCTCCCTCTCTCTTCTTCTGTCTTTTTTCCCTTTCCTTTAACTATGAAAAGACCATGTGAACCATGAGATTTCCATTGATGGTGTGTGGTTTCACTAACTGGATTCCATCCCAGAACATCTGTCAAATTCAGATCTGACTGATGTTTCATTTCAACATCTCTTCCCCAGGGGTCTCTGGAATGTGAAGATTTATATTATATATATATATATAATATATATATATATATATATTATCTTCTGAGAATCAGTGGGTTGAAATAAGTGGTGGATTGCTTTTACAACCAGCTGTTTAAGAGATGGGTAAATATAAGAAGGAGTAGGGGTGGGCAAGGCCCTGAATTTTAGTGCTTTTTGAATTCTGTGGTATAAATAATTCCAAATTATTGGCCAATTTCAAAGTTGTTATTGTCATTGTATGTCACTGGGGCTACATACATAGCATATTGCAAGGAAGAAGATCGTTGTTCAACTTGTTGCTCAACTTATACAAGCCGAGATGGGATTCAAGGAACATTAGTTTGGATACCTAAGTATGTCTTTTTATTCCTCAATAGATAATAAAAGATGTTCATGATAGAATCCTGGAGATAAATCTTATTTTGTCATCTATATAGAAAACTAAATTTACAAAAAAAAGCCAAGAACTTTACATTATTGTAGTATCTCCCATTGGCTTGAAAATTAGTTGTTTAGTATATTAATATGTTTTCTTGATTAAGAAATTAAGACAGAAAGCCATGAAGAGCTTTCCCCCAAGGCAATACAAGAGTAAGCTAGACATTTTCTAATTAAACAGTAGTGTTTTTGTTTTTATTTTATCACAATTTAATCATAATTATTAAAAATTTGATGGAAAATATTTGAAAGCCTTCAAAACAGACTTGCATAAGATTCTTTTGTATTTGGCAGAAATATATTGACATGATCACCCTGGGGATTTTTGTAAAGTTTGATTAAAATTTTTTGAGGTTTATAGACTACAGTGTCCTATTGTGTGAAGTACAATACATGTTTACATGTTAACTGTTTATACTGAGTGAACCAGGACAACCACTATCTCCATCACTTGATGACTGTGTTCCATTTGGAGCTACGGGTTCCTCTTTCAGTCCCTCATAAAATCCATAATAGGTTTGGATGAACTCTAGTCACTTGCTCCACTGTGTGGATGAACACTAGAATGTAATCCTTTCGTCTGTATTTGGTACCTATTTTCAACCGCCTGCTGTCTATCTCTGGTACCCATGGTTGACTGCCTACCGCCTGCTGTCCGTTTCTGGTGCCTATGGCTAACTGCCTGCTGTCTATCTCCCTACCCTTCCCTACTATTCTACCTTCAAGTTAGCTTTGGGGGATTTATTATTATTTTATTATTATTATTATTATTATTATATATTATTATTACTATTGTTTTGTTTGGCTATTTTGTTTTTGTTTTCCACACATAAGAAAGAAAATGCAATATTTGTCCTTTTTTTGGTGAAAATCTTATTACACTTAATAGAATGTCTTCCAGTCCTGTAAATATTGTTACAAATGACAAGTTTTCATTCTTGATTTATGGGTGAGTAATATTCCACTGCATATACTGGTCAAACTGCCTTTGGCCATGTATCTGTTGATAAGCTGACTCTTTATCTGGTTGTAATGAATAGGCTTGCTATTGTCTCTCTGATACGCTGACTTCATTTCCTTTGGCGGTATTCCCAGAATAGAATCACTGAATCATATGGGAGATTTAGTTTTAGGGTGTTTTGAGAGAACTTTGCATTGCTTTTCATAATGGCTGTACTAATTCCCATAACAGCAGTACATGGGTTGATTTTTTTCCCACATCTTCTCTAGCATGTATTATTTATTGCCTTTTAAGGAATATTCTGACTCAAAGGCAATATGGCCTTAAATTGTTTGCTTCCTCAGTTGGTTTGGACATTTTGTTTGTTTTTCAGACAGGGTCTCACGTAGTCCAGCTGATCTTGATGTCATCATATACCTGAGACTGGCTTTACGCTCCTTATCTTTCTTCCTCCATCTTCCAAGTACAATGCCACCATCTTCTTGTGGTTCTGATGTTTTGGTTTTTTTTTTCCCTGATGACTAGTGATATTGAATATATTTTCAAATATTTGGTTGCTACTTTCATTCTTTCCAGAAAAGTATATTCAGCGAGAAAGCTCCCAGGCTTCAACCCTAGACAAAGAACCACATCCAACTAAGAAACGACAGGAACAGAAGAAATAGTCTTTCTTAGGCAAGTGCCCACTAATTAGCTGTCCAATGTGTAATAAAAATTATTAAAGTCCCAAATTTGCTGCTGTAAAGTCTCCTACCCGAATGAGACCAGTAAAAGAAAAACACAACTCAATAATTATGGTATAAATTGCATGCCTGGATTGGGCAGATGTACCACTACACTACTCTAATCCCCGGCTATGAGATCCCTTATAACTCACGGTTCATCCAGGCCAGGTGCTTATCCAGCTCCGGCTCCTCCATCATCGGCTTTCTTCTACTGCTGGCTTCCTTCTGCTTCTATTTCTTCCTGCTTCTACCCTGCTTCTTTTTCTGCTTCTGCCCTAAGTTTTATATCGAATTCCTCTCAGTCTCTCCTCCCCCTAAGCCTTTTTCTCTGCCTCCCCTTCTACTGCCCAATCTCTGGCTCTAGCCTTTATTTTACAGGTTTTAATTGGACAGAAGGTTTATAAGACATCACCTGTGTACAGATTCAATCCTCCTCTGCAGCCCCTCCCAGGAGGGTGGAACTAGGATCAAAATACAAGACTGAGGCTATCCACTGGGAACTAGGATCAAAATACAAGGCTGAGGCTATCCACAATACCAATGTGTAATAGTCAGTGCTGAAATTATGTAAATATCAATATATGGGCAGAATAGGTTGCATTTATACATTCAGAAATATACACACAACCATCAAAGACAAAGAGGCTATGAATTTGAAAGAGACTTAGAGTGTACATGTGAGGGGATGTTGGACACACACACACATACACACACACACACACACACACACACACTGACAGTCTCATTGCCTGCACCAATGGTTTGGAGTACTTTCCCTGTTTTCTTCTAGTAACCTCATAATTTCAGGTCTTATATTTAGGTCTTTGAACCATGTTGAGTTGTTTCTTGTACAGTTCACAGGCCAAGGAAACTTAGCTCCTATCTTCATACAGAACAGTTCTCACTTCTCTATATGGATATCCAGTGATGCTTAGATCCATTTACAGACTATTCAAAAGCAACCAAGATTGAACACTGACATTTTATGAGTATAAACATTCAAGTGAATATTTTATGTGCATTTTTGTAAAGATAGATTTTAGTTAATGAATATATTTTTGGCAATTTCACAATTTGTAAATGAAATAAAAATAATTCATGTTTCATTAAAGAGCTCTAGCCAAATATGAGCAATCACCTCTTTATCTTATATCTGCTCCTTAGGATATACCTATTAGAAAAAATATCTTTTCTGCTATATTCACAGAGCAAATTGCAGGCTTTATGTAGTGGGCACACATAAAAGACACTAAAATTCCCAATCAGCTAACTTAATAAGATCACAAAGTCAAATCTATACCTTAATCATAATAGCATAACCTCATTTTAAATATAAACTACTTGTTAATAGGAAGATTACAAATTGTGTTTATTGGAAAGTGTTTTAAAAATCTTGCTATATGGAAAAATTGTAATCAAAATTGTTATCTTTAAAATAAGTCCTTCCATATGGCCACAGATTGCTGAATACTTTCGGGAAATTATTCAGTCAAATGATGCCAAAAGATAATAAAAAAGACTGCAATTATTTTGGTGACCTCTATTCTCCCTGATCCTCACCCCACTGCTGACATTACATACTGATATCTTTCATCTATTTATCTACCAAACCATCATTAGCTCTCCATTTATGAAAGGAATATTGAATGTTCCAGGTGCTGTTAAAAGAGCAGACATGTTAAGGGAACATGATGGCTAGGGATCCGGATCTATGAGAGAATAAATGGAAATATTAAAGACACAGATATTGGTAAGTGTTTTTTATGTAATTACAGTAGGTTACTGTGCACTATGACAAACATCTTTAATACCAGTACTAGGGAGACAGAGACAGATGGATTTCTGAGTTTGAGGTCAGCCTGGTCTATAGAATAAGCTCTAAAACAGTCAGAGAGACATAAGGGAAACCCTGCCTTGAAGAAAAAATATAATGATCATTTTTTTTTTTTAGTTTTGCATAGCACTTTGGAAGGTACAGTGCTTTGTTTCCAGAGAATAATAATGCTTATTTACTAAAATTCACATTGAAGAATTAGACCTTACATTGTATCTTTATGTTATCAGTACTTGACCAGACCAAAGACTAAAAATTAATTGATAGTGATAATTTATTTTATGTATACATTTTCAGGTATTACAGAGTGATTACATATTTTAAAAGCATATACTATATTTCTATTTTATTATGTTAAGAAACTATAAATATATTCTTTTTTTTCATGGTGCCAGAGAGGTAAGTCAGCATTTAGGAGTACTGGCCGCTGCTCTTCCAAAAGACCTAGGTTCAATTCCCAGCATCTTCATGAGAGCTCAGAATCTTCTACAACTTCAGTGTTAGGGGATTGAATGCCCTCTGTGGCCCACATGGACATTGGGCATACAAGTGGCACATAGACTTATATGTAGGCAAATGGCTATACACATAAAATAAAAATAAACAAACTGTCCTGGTTTGTTTGTTTTCTGGTTTTGGGTTTTTTTGTTTTGCTTTGTTTTTGTTTTGTTGTTGTTGTTTTGCTATCAACTTGACATAAGCTAGGGTTATCTGAGAGGAGAGAAACACAACTAGGAAAACACCTCCATAATATTGGTCTGTAGGCAAGAGCCTGGGTGATTGATATCAGAGGGCCCAGCATCTGGTTTCTGCCCTAACTTCCCTCAATTATAAACATTTACCTGAAAATACAAGATGAAATAAACCTTTTCAGCCACAAGTTGCTTTGAGGCAGTGTCTTATGTCAGCAATGAAAGCTCTGAGATAAAAACAAAAATATTAGCATATGAATTGAAGGAAATCCCTCTACCAGCTGATTGTCAAGTGATGATGACATAATATGAGGATTATCTTTATAGATACTTGTTTGTGGAACAAGGTCATGGAGCAGCTACTGCCCTGGGTATATATATAAAGTATCATGGAGGCTAGTATTTTAAAAACCCACTTCTCCTATACATAGTTCACTATCCAGAGGTGCAACCCCAGTCTGGATTCTAGGCTTATGTGAGGTTTCTCTTACTCTCACTGACAAGAATAGGCATTCTCATCTCCTTGGTTCTGGTTGGTTTATCTCTACTTGGGTACCAAAAAAAAAAAAAAATGGCTTATGCTTCTCTCTATAAACTGCTGCAGACCAGGCAGTATTTATTCAAATCCTATTTTAATTCCCTTGCCCATCCCTAAGTGTGGGTTTTGAATGTAGTTCCTTGACCAAAAGGAGCCTTATATATTGATTGACAATTTCTTCAGCTTACCAGATCCTTAAAATTCATCTCCTGTCTACTAGAAATCTTAAGAAACTGGAGGATATGATTGTAAAAAAGAGCATTTTAATAGTGTGGAGAAAGTTCAGTCTACATTGAGAGAAGTGGAAGAGCGGATATCTATATTCCCATTAAGTGTTCTTCCTCCTCCTCCCCCTTGCTCTCCTTGCTTCTTTCCTTGTTCATATGCAGTAGCCTGACCAGGCAGGGCCCCACAGCAGCTTCAGGTTGCCAATTTTGATCATTGCCCACAGACTCAAATGTCAGGGCCGTGCACAGGTGGAACAAAACAATGTGCAATTGTTGTGATGAGGACCGAACACGTGTGTTCTCTCCATAAGCATTCTCATTTAAACCCAAAGTCCAAGAAATGCAAACAACTAAAGCTCAGCACATGGTCTCTAAGGCACAGAGGTGACAGTGCACACAGGGTGTTTTCTTCACAAGATGCAGGTTTTAGGGTTTTGTGTTAAAGACATGCTGCCAATGAGAAGATTTTTTTTTCCATTGTCTGTATGTATCCTGAAACAGCAAGCAAGGACCATTAGTATGCATAATTCAACTGTCCCTAGCCACAAACAAACTACATGTAAGCACGTAGGAGAATTCTGGTAAAAGAATAAAATTTAATTTCTTTAAACTTTTAATGCAAGAATGTTAGACTATTTTAAACGTTTCCTTTCTGAAACTTTGATCAGGTAGTTTTCAAATGAATGAATATATGATTGAATGGATGGATGGATGAATGAATGAATAATTCCTTTTAGTACAGGATAAAATAGATCACAATATTTTGACCTTAAGCAGCCATTCTTCCTATACTATCTTCCATAATCCACTCTTAGTATCTAGGCAAAGCCATAGAAACAAGTTTTGGGGACTCTGCCCTTTCTCATAATTGTATGTCTTGGTGGGAAATGTTCTTTTGGTCATGCCCGTTTATACCTTGTGACATTTCATTCATCATTCATGGTCAAGTTCAACTGAATCTGTGAATATTCTTTCTGGTCCTTCCTCTTTCTACTCTACAGTGTCTTAGCTGTCAGAAAGAATAAGCTTGAGGTCTGTTAAATGGCCCGGCTGAAAGACTGAGACAAGGAATGTTTACCTACCAATAATTTCTCCAGGTACAGTCATGAAGCAGCAATGAAAGGGGACTTGGGTTTTACTTAATCCTAAAGCATCTTGAAAATAAAATGGGATATTATCAAGCTTTGACACTGGAAAAAAAAATGCTGAAAACAAAGATCACTATTACATATATTGAGAAATATTAGCCACGTGATACTTGCGGGTTATAAAGGATCTTCTGAGAGCCCTTCAGAGGTGACCGCTTGAGGAATTTGCATGTGCCTGGATCACTTGGTGTCAAGAATTCTCATATCCATTGCCTTAGAACTCTGTGTCTGTTTACAGTAGGATAACAATACATTGACCCTAATTTGTACACTAGCACATATTTAGAGGTTCTCCAAGGAACCTCTGGAAATGAATTCCTTGAATTTGACATTTTAGCATTTGTGACAATAACCCTGGGTGTCAGGGAAGTCTCTCATGGAGATGATTTTCTGTCAGTCATATATAGACATCTATTTAACATGTGTACTATTGCCAGGCAGTGGTACATCTGCTTTCCCTGCACACATAAACTTGGCTGACACTCAAAACCTAGGATCTTCTGAATGCTCTCTGTCTCTCTGATTTCAGTTGCCCCTTGATAGGATAATTCTGTCCTTTAATCCTGGCGGTACCCTCTCTGCCATCTAAGTTCTTCTTGCTGCTCATAACCTTCTCACTGGTGAATGCTCTCCCTCCTCCTCTCTAGCCAATCCAGTACTTCAAGGAAAGATCAGAGTGCACATGCATAGATGTCACGTCTATTAATTTCTCAGAAGTATGTCAGTCCAAGTTCTTTAACTCTGTTTTGAACCTGATTAGAATGTATACCCTGATCATCTCCCCACACCTTTCCCACTCTTTCTGCCTGCCCTCTCATTTCTTTCTCTCGTTACTTTAATTATGACCATAGTGACTCCATTCTAGAACACAATATAGGATAGATGTTATATTCTGTATTGTTAGGAGAGACACTGCTGCCTCTCCCTTCTTTTATCAGAATACTTTGTTTTGTTGTCTGCAATGTTAGTGTGTTTAATAGACATGTGGGAAACAGGACTTGGAAGTGAACCCCAGAGAAACTATACAAATGTTTCCACTCTCTACTCCTCAAAGGAATGGACCCAGGGACAAGAACTCTTCCAGTCCCCAAACAGGTGGGGGCCATCCATCTGCCATCCCATAAAACCCTCGAGCCTCCTTTCGATTTAAAAATTTGAGAGCTCTTTGAGATGGAATATCTACTCCATTCTCCTCAGGCCCACAGTGGAATTTTTTAAAATGCCTATGTAAAAGTATAACTTGTAAAAATATAACATACACTCCACACTGAGAATAGAGACAGCCTGTGGAGAAGGTACACAAAGTGGGCAACCTGGGGCCTAGTCACCTTCCCTCCGGAAAGGGCCTATTAAATGGTCTCAAAAATAAATCTACATAAATCCTGGCCTTTCTCTCGTGGGTTTCCATAAAATTGTAAAGCTGCCACAGGCATAATAGAGAGAAATTAGTCTCTTTCTTTCCCTAGTTTAGTCAAACTATAAATAAATCCATTTTCCTTTACAGATTTCTATTTTCTAATTCCTTTCGGAATACAGAGGAACAAAGGCTGTAGCCACAGAACTCAGTGTCTGGCAACACATCATATGCAATGCCTCATGACACTTAATGTTCCTCATTAGGTTTTCTTGAGCCTGGGAAATTGCTCAGAGGTAGAATGATTGCCTTGCATGTGCAAGGCCCTGGGTTCAACCCCCAGAACTGCAAAATGTATTCATGCCCCCAGAGAATTGCAAACTTTGTGGTCTTGCTTTTGTCTCTGCAATGAAATAACTTTTGGTCAGAAAATCAGTTTTTTAAAAGTCTTTTTAAAATCACCTGCCAGCCTAAGTCTTTAGGTGTGTTGTTTGAAAGATAGGATGTTTGCTTGAAGCCAGGCATGGAGGGGCATGCTTATAATCCTACTATTCAGAAGGCAAAGGTGGGAGATTCTTATGAATTCAAGGGTAGCCTGGTCTATACTGTAAGTTTGAGGGGAAAACCAGCTTTAAATGATCTTTTGTGGCTAGACAGATGGCTCATTGGTAAGAACATTTATTGATATTCCAAAGAACTTATGATAAGGTCCCATAGCCAATATAAGGTGGCTCACAAAGCCCATAACTCCAGCTGTGATTTCTTCTGGCCTCCTTGGGCACTGTATGCATGTGTGCACAGTACACATACACATAAATAAACAATAAAAATAAGTGTTAAAAATATATATTTGCTTTTGTTTAGTATACTGTGTTATGCACACAGATTTAGATATCAATCCGCATGTCCAAAATATTCACCATATTTCAATGAGTGCCTGAATAACACTTCCGAAATCTTACTTGCCTCTTCTACCTAGAACCAGCTTAAACCTTTTATTTATTCCATGGAAACATATGACAACACAAGGTGTGTTGCAAAATGAATAATAAAAAATAAATTTACAGTTCCAGCTAATACAGTTCATAACTTCCTGTTTGAAAGTAAAGAATGGTCACTTACTTTCCATGCCTTGTTTGCTGAATGCTGAAATATTGGTCCAGTGTAGTTCCCCTTGTTGGAGTCTTGCTAGTAATCTCCAGCTTGGCGTGTGCCTTTGGACTCTGTTGCCATCCCTGGAAGGGGCTGTCTTTCTCCATCAATCTCCTGGGCAGGGGATCAAACCAGTGATTAGGTTTCTGCTTGCACTGCAGGAAAACAAAATGCAATGTAAAAAGACTTAGCATTTCCCTGCACTAATGCCCTGGGAGTCTCATTCTGTCTGACCCCAGGTTGGTTTTGAAATGATAGGGAATATATAATATATATGCCTTGGTGGGTCTGTTTCACCAGCTCTTCACAGTGTGATGAGTGTTCTCCTGACTATTGACTGAAGTCAGGGTGGTGACTTGTATGTACACATGTCCTGCTGTTTCATTGTTTCTCATCACAGAAGAGGGCAGCTGTCCATTCTGGTAGATGTAAATTAATAACTCTACTATGTTAATGCTTAGACTGAAGAACACATAAAACATGGCCCTGGGAAAGCAGTTTTTGGTGTGATCACTCTTTCTCTCATGTGTCCTCTCCTTTATTAAAGATCACCATCAGGTCCATTCTACAAGCTTCAGGCTTCCAAATATACTTTATTGGGAGAGTTGTTTGTTTGTTTATTTTCTGGTTGAAGGATACCAACTCCTTGTGCAGAAAACGTCTTTTACACTTGAGTGTCTCAATGACTTATCAAAAACAATATAGTTACCCTCTCCCCTTTTAAAGGAAAAGTATTGGAACATAATAAAAGAAAACACAGGCTATTCATAAAAGGAGTGCTTAATTTCTTACAAAGAAATTAGCAGTTTACAAATTGTATGAAAATATAGATCAATACAGAACCATATCAGGCATCTGTTTTCTAAGATTTAAAGTTCAGAAAAAAAGGATGTGTGTTAAAGTATGGTACAGGTAACTGATGGAACATGGATGTTTGTTTAAATGTTTGTTTAAAGCTTTTTTTCCTTTTTCTTTCATTTTTTTTTGAGACAGGATTTCTCTGTATAACAGCCCTGACTATCTTGTAACTTTATAGACTAGGCTGGCCTCAAGTTTACAGAGATCCACCTGTCTTAGGTAGTAAATATAAAATAGGGCTCATGTCAGCTCAATGCCTATGTAAGTAAAGCCCCTAGACCAGCAGTTTTCAATCTTTGGGTCAAATGACCATTCACAAGGGTTGCCTAAAATCATTGGTGCCCCCTGTGATGGCCATGATGTAAGCCAGGTGACTTACTTGCTACTTATAGATCACAGAATCGATGTTCTACATCTAGAATACACATTGCTATGCCTTTTTTATGAGAGAAAGAACTTTGCCTTCAAAGGAGTTACATCTTTGCTAATATCTCTGGATCTTAGTACCAACAATAGAACATACAATTGATTTATGGGAGGGGACAAAGGAGCACAGTGAAGCTTTTGCTACTAGGTTCCTCTGTATTTGCATAGTTTATATTGACTAACAACCGCTGATGCAGGTTGTAATAGAAATGCCTATTCTTTGTGTGATTGTCAGCCCCATGGATGTGGGTTCCGTTGCACCCATATGCTGCTATTTCCTAGTACTCATGAACCTCACCCACATTTCAAACTCTTAGTATCCCCACTGAAGTGAAATTCATTTGAACAACAATGACTGAGTTCTACATCAAATCCCAGACAAGTATTTTTTTTAACTCCTAGGGGCTGCTGTGGTGTCGACTCAAGAGCAAGCTGGAGATCTATGAGTGGTTAGAGCAAGTAGTTGAGCCGGTCACTGTCTCAAGCTTACGCCCTACAGGCATTCCATTCAGTGTGATGGCTGCATTCCCTACCTTCAAAAGTTAACATGTCATACACACTCAAAGTAAACACACACACACACACACACACACACACACACCACAAACCTGTCCCTACACACGTCTGCTCCACACATGTACATCCATTCCCACAGGCACACAGTCATTTCCAGATGCCTATGTATGTCCACATGTACATGTATGCTGGTTTAGCCTCTGTAGACTCAGTAGTCAGTTGTATTTGCTGCTGCTTATGACTTTAAGTCTAGACTGAATGATGCAGATTTCCCACCTTGCACCTGGCATTGTGCGTATTTTCTGTTTCCTGTTGGTTTCCACTCACAGAGGACCACCAGTTTGATAAGTAGGGTTCTGAAATAGGGAACACAAGCTGGAGTGATGAGCTTGGTTGGAGGTTCCTAGGGAGCAAGACAACCATAACAGGCCAGTCAGCAATGGAGACAGGTGCTTTTATCACGCAGAGGAATCTGGAAACTGTGAGAGAGTGGAACCAAAGCAAGGCTGTCAGCAGAGCAGGATCTGCTAGAAAATTCTTCAGGCAGAAATCGAAGGATAGTCACTGTGAATAGTAATATATGCAAAAGGGTAAGGAAGAAGAGAATTGAAGGAGAGGAAGAAGGGAGGCAGAAAGGCAGGCCAAAAGAGAGCCACTTGTATTTGTTGATGATAGCTTTAGATCTAGACTGAAGACTTAAAGGAAGGGCAGGGAGGGTTAGGGAGGGGCAGGGAGGGGCGGGGAGGGATAGGGAGGGGGGGGTGGGGAGGAGGGAGGTAAATCAGTTATATCCTATTAGGGTTTTAAAAAAGCCTTTTATTTCCACAGCTAGCAAAAGGCCTGCATTGAAAGAACAGCAGCAAATGGTATACTTACAGAGAGTTAAGGGTGTATGCATACATGTGCACATGTCACATCTGTGTGTGTTTGGAAGGCAGGGTTAGAGACCTGTGCATCTGCATACAATTCTGGGCAAGATTCTGATTTCATCATTGAGAACCTACCTGGATTTCACCCAGATTCTCTGCATTTCACAGCTGCTTCAAGCCAATGAGGCAGCCTGTCTTACCTGACAAGTCATCCTTTGCTACTGTGTGGCAAAAGCTGTGTGCAAGGTCCATGGCGATTTCATGGATTGATGCTGAAGGCAGGTTTCATTGGTACAATACAAATGTTTGTTTATTTTTAAGTTCAGGTCTGATTCCCTTTACCACCAGTGCCAAGCTTGCATATGCCTACTTGAACAAGTGCACAATGCTTCAAACGGGCTTGTGGAAAAACAAAACAAAACAAAAAAAAAGCAGAAAATGATTGATATAGGTACATTGGATTTTTCAATCTCTATTGCATCCTGTGTTAGTACTTTAAATTTAATTCTAGTTTCCAAGTTTCTTGCTGAGTTTTGATGCACAGAAGTTTTGTATTTGCTTTTAAAACAGAATTTGATTCGAGTGAACTAGACTTACCTTGGATCTCCTTGCATGGTTTTGTTACTCTGTCGTCTCTGTTCTCCTTTATGGGCGTAGAAGTGGTAGGAGAGCAAGGTGGCCAAACCCATCTATTTCAATGGAGTTCAAAAGCCTTTGTAAGAAATCCTCATTTGCCCAGAGAAACCTATATAGCCAACTCAGTTTTAAAAGAACACATAAGCAAAGTCAACTAAACCATCACACATGCACATAGATACATACATCATCATGTTATTAATAATTAATCAATTCATATAAATAAGAGCAGGTCCTGGCATGAGGTTGTGTTTACCCCAGAAGATATGCGTATCTTCAATTCTTATAAGTCTAATATACTGGGAGAGCTTTGGAGATACAGAAAGTCAGTCACCTGATTCTGAGTGATCATTAACCATCATTATAGAATGGCTTCCTCTGACTGAATCGAGTAAGATGGGGTTTTTTCTCATTAATGTATTAGGAATATAAATGAGCTGATATGATTTCTAATGTAATTTCCATGGAATTCAATTATTTCTCTGTAGTCGTTGGAGCATTCGGGCATAGCTTCCAGACCGTGGGACACCTTTGACAGATGCTACCCCTTTTCATAACTCCTATAACTGTTTTCTTTATGGGAATTAATATATCACAGGATAGTTCCAAAGTAGTCTTACACTGGGTGAAGTGTAGCAGAAATGGATTTACTTTCCAATGATATCCTATGTAGAATCAAGCGCAAGTGAGAGGCAAGGGCTTCCTTTTGCTTGGAGTCTCTAGAGTAGTGGTGCTCACCTTTCGTAATGCTGTGACCCTTTGATATATTTCCTTGTGTTGTGGTGACCCACAGCCATCAAGTTACTTTCATTGCTACGTCATAAATATAATCTTTTTACTGTTATGAACGATAAGTATCTGTGTTTTCTGATGGTCTTAGGTGTCCCTGTGAAAGCGCTGTTCCACCCCCGATAGCGGCACAACACAGAGGTTGAGAACCACCACTTTAAAATGTGATTCATGATCAGAACCAAGTAGAATGTTACTCACTGAGATAAGCGAGTCAGAAAAGCCTTGTAATGATAAGAGAACTTCATCTAGCTATTTTAGGAAATATCACAGATGCCATTTTTATATGTTTTGAATGTTTGCATATGCATATAGTGTAGGTTTACATACACCTGTATGAGATATATGCCTGTATATATGTTCACATATGGGGACATGTGTGTTTTCAGATAGGCTTGTGAATCTAGAGACCAGAGGGGAGCACTGGGTGTCTTCCTCTATGTCTGTCTACCTCAGTTTTTCACATGGAACCTGGAGCTTGCCAATTCAGCTAGACTGGCTGATAGAGAGCTATAGCAACATGTGTGGCTGTGCCTATCTTGGCTTTCTCTTAATCATTAAATCATCTCCCCAGAACCACTTACGTGTTCACAGCAGATCTTGTGAATGATGATCAAAAGTCTGGTGAATGACGGTTAAGTGTCAATAGTTGGAATCTGGTCATAAATGCCTGCTGACTGGATAAACATCCAGTACTTCTACTTCTCTGAGGAGGAAGAGGTGTTGACAGGATTGATCGTTGTGAGGATTAATCAGAATCCTAACTCCCAAAGTACATGGTACTCATATTCATAAAGATATGCAAAATGGGGAATCCAACATGTGTAAATGATCTCCAGTCAATTTTAAAATAGTCCATTTTCTTCTGTATGTGGTATTTACTTTTTGTAAGACACACATACAGGTACTAGAAATATTTTCTCTGAAGAGAATTGCCATTAAACATTTGGAACTTTTAATTAATCAGGAAATTAGACTTTCCTGAATCTTGTTTGATCCAAGCACCTGGGGACTGATGAGACCCGTCAAGTTTTATGATTTGGTAGAAGCATTTCTTGTATAAGAAGAATGTGCCAGAATTGTTCATTTTACCTGATATTTGTTTTCTGAAAAAAGGGACCGTTTGCCAATTCCTCAACCTATTATTCTGAGTAAACTTTTAAGTTGTATAAATCTTTTAATTTTTCTATTAAAAAAAGCTATCTGAGAATAGTAAAAATTCCATAAAAAGAACATGAAAGTGGAAGAAGGGGAAAATAATAGAGTATCACAAGCTAAATTATCAAGAATTACATGCCTAGCAATGTGTACAACATGAAGTGAAAGAGCTCAACGCTAATTTCCTTCCTTTTCTCTGCACTTCATCTCTAGATCTCTCCTCATTTTTAGAAAATGTTTTGATAGGAACAAAGTGAGGAAACCAGACAGATTGGTCCTCCAAGAACTCTGTGGTCTTGTGAGAACCGTAGTCCTGCCAACTCTACCTGGACGAGGATACAACCCTTTTGAGCCCCACACAAGTGCTCTGAAGTCTTCTGCTGTGAGTGCATTTCTGTACCGGTGAAGAACATACCTAAGAAGGACTGGGGCCTTTAATGTGGAAGGGTATAAGATGGAAGATCTGATGACTTACTCTTCTTCCACACCACTTATACAAAATTTGAACCTCACTCTGAACATTGAACATTCTAGAAGCTTATTGTATTGCCTGCCCTACTGTGAAGTACATCTAATGTTCTTTAGTGAACCATTCCACCTTTTCTTTTGTAGATTCTGTCCACGTTAGAACTACCTTACTTGCCTTTCTTTAAGCTTCTGAAGATAATCATTTTGTTAAATTGCTCCGCATTCAATAGGCTTGATCAGGAAAAAAATTTTTTTTATTCTAAAAAGTGTCCTAGGTTTATAATGTTTTATATCAAAATATAAACTTGTATTTCAAATAAGTGTGGTTTTAATTAAAACCTTAACATACCCTGCAGTAATCTTTCTACCCTAAAGTAACCAAATGTTTGTTAGTAACTGAGGAAGCAGTTTTCCAAGCTGAGGATTTATCTTCTTTGTGTTTGTTTCCTAGAACAGTCCTATATAGTCCAGGCTGCCCTAGCTTTTGAAGTTCTTCTGTTTCAACATCTGGAGCATCATGATGACAGTCCTGTGCCACACACTCTGCCAAAAGCTGAGGCTATTAATCATCATAATGAATTAAGTCCTGAGATCCTGCTCCCAGACCATATACATAATCTGATCACCTCCAGTGCTATTGCTTGATTCTAGGAGGCAGGAAGATACCCTAATAATCTCGTGAAGAATGCTTACTTCCAGTAAGTTTTTCCCCAGGTTTCAATTATAAAGATAATGTTTTGTGAATTCTATCCCATAAAGTTTTTGAAACATTTTTAATGACAACTTTCTAAAGTTCACCAAAGTTAACAAGAAGCTATACAGAAATCTCTTCACAAAAAGAAAGAAGAGCCCCAATGCCGCTTTCTTATAGAGAGCTTGATGACTCAATTTTATTTCGAGGGAGAGGCAGGGACAGAAACAAGTAACCATTTCTCTTCTAGGAGAAAACTCAGCTTTGACTTTAGGATGCACCCTAGGGCTACACTTGTTTAGAACTGAAGAGACTGCCCCACCTGGGGATCCATCCGATATACAGACACCAAACCCAGACACTATTGCAGATGCCAAGAGGGGCTTGCTGACGGAGCCTAATATAGCTCTCACTTGAGAGGCTCTGCCAGAGCCTGACAAATAAAGAGGCAGATGTTCACAGCCAACCATTGGACTGAGCATAAGGTCCCCAATGGAGAGTTAGAGAAAGGACTGCAGGAACTAAAGGGTTTGCAATCCTATAGGAAGAACAACAATATCAACAAACCAGACCCACCAGAGTTCCCAGGGACTAAACCACCAACCAAAGAGTACACATGGAAGGACCAATGGCTCCAGCTGCATATGTAACAGAGGATGGCCTTGTAGGGCATCAATGGGAGGAGAGGCCCTTGTTTCTGTGAAGAGCGCAATGCCCCAGTGTAGGAGAATGCCAGGACGGGAGGTGGGAGTGGATGAGTGGGTGGGGGAGCACCCTCATAGAAGCAGGGAAAGGGGGATGGGATCGGGGTTTTGGGAGGAGAAACTGGGAAAGGGGATAACATTTGAAATGTAAATAAATAAAATATACAATTAAAAAAAAAAAAAAAAGAACTGATGTTAGACTAACACAATCCAGTATAATTTCTACTATTTATTTGATAAAGGTTGCATAGAGATCAATGCAGCATACTGCCAAGGTTATTGTGCCAGGCACAGAAATTCACTCTGTGTGCCCATCTCTTTACACATGTGGGTTTCCTCCTCTTTAGTAAAGTCATTTTCATAGCCATGATTTGAGAGTCATTTCAAGGGTTTCCTCTGATCAGCCCAGTGACTGTGTTGACTGCAGCCTGAAGCAATCCTTCACATCTGTGTAGTTTGTGGACAGAATATGTTTAGAAAATGTTCTTTGGTAAGTTCTCATGAATTCTTGGCCCTTAAGAATGAATATTGTATGCTTATTTTAATTTATTGCCAGTATCCCAAATGAAGTGGCCTTTTAAAGATTACTGCCTTTTGTAGAGGAACTGGGACACCATTCTTTTTTTATCCTGCATTCCCATATCTTCTAACATGGTCTTGACAGTCACAGGCCTCAACTTCAGACATTTCTTCTCCAGAGATCTGTAACTGAATTAAAGGTGCAATGTCTAACCAAAGTGATATCACACATGGCAAGAGAAAGGTGAGGGCAAAGCCACTGAGGAAGTCTATTTCCTAAAAGAGATTTTAATGCAAACATCAAGGAAGCAATGGAGACTCTGACTGGCAAAACCTTAGAGTTGACCTCAACAAACATTGTATTTGGGCAAGGTCTGAGCTATTTCTGCATAGCTTCTGATGTAGGCTGTAATCTATGACATGCTCAGTGAAGGATTTGAATTTCTTATTTTACTTTTGAAGGATGACTCTTATTATTGTATCAATAGGCAAGCTGAATTTCTTTTAGCGTCTCTAATATAGCGGTGTGATACTACAGGCCATTTCATATTCTTCCAAAGTCATCATTATTGATTCTATTTTTAAATGAGTATTTTAAAATGTTTTGAAAGATCCGTATTATCCATGGCTGGCAAGGGGACAAGACATTGATTAATGTATACTTTTGTGTTCTGTTGGCATAAGCCTAAATTAGTCCAGCTTTTTTGGAGGAAAACTTGACAACACGCATCACAATGTATGCTGGGATACCTTTTGGTGAAGCAATTTCCCTTCCTGGAATTTATTCTAACTAGAGAGTTGAGTCACTTCGGAACCAAATGCCATCATAAAGATGTTCACTTTAGCTTTGCTCTAAATCGTAGAGAATGAGATAAAGCTGTCCAGCTTAAATATTTGTCACTACAGGATTAATTACCTAAATTATTTGTAAAACTACATACACGAGATAGGATGGAGCTGGAGAGATGGTCCAGCAGGTAAGGGTATTTGGTGCTGTCACAGAGTTCTTGGGTTTGGTTCTCAGCACCAACATGGTGCTGTCTTACTACTGTGCTTACTACTGTCTGTAAGTCTGACATCCTCTTCCGGCCTCCTCGGATATCAGAGATGTGCATGGTCCACAAACATATGCAGACAAATATAAAATAAATATTTTTAAAAGAGAAAGGATGATGTACTTTGTCATTGTGTATGGCATATAAATTAATACAGACAATTATAATATACCAACAAATGAATATAGAATGGATTCCAGGCAGTGATGGTGAACACCCTTAATCCCCCATTCAGGAGGCAGAGGCAGGCAGGTCTCCGTGAGTTCAAGTCCAGCCTGGTCTACATGGGGAATTCCAGGAAAGCCAAACACACACAGAGAAAGCATGTCTTAAGCAAACAAACAAACAAAACTAGTTTAGTTTAAGAATGATGCTGTTCTCCTAAGTCAAAGCCATTCTAACTGGCTCTGCTTTATAAAAAGGAAACTTGTATTCCTAATTCCCCTTCTCCTGCTGTGCTTCTTGTTCCTAAATAGCTTTTGAATAATCTATTTCCCTCTAATTCTACCATGGTTCTCTGTAGTCCAGTTAATGCTTGTAAAAAAAAAAGTAGATATTGAATACAATTATAGTAATAACAACACATTGTCCACACATGAGTAAAGAGGCAGCTGCTTAGAGGGCATACCAATAAATTGATGTATTTTCTCTTAGGTGGTGGAATTCATCATCATCATCATCTTCTCCATCATCTTTATCACATAACAGAGAAAATGCATCCTTATTTATACTAGTCAAGTGCCGTACCACTGAGCTAAACCATCATCTTTTTCCATATTCTTTGAAAAATAAATACATAATAACATATTATTTGGAGAGTTACCACTCTCCAAAAATAAAACTATTAAAAAATGAAGATAATGACCATTACTGTACCCTTCTCACTAGATAAACAGAATTACTAGATGAATAATTATGCGTGGTTCTGTAATATAAAAGCAAAGGTGTTTTGGTTACTATAGAAGAAAATAAGTAAGTAGTTATAGTTGCTAAGATTTCTTGGAGACATTTATATTTGCTAAGTGTACACATTAATTTGTTTAAACTGAATAATATTCCCACTTATATAATAATCCTATTGTAATGTAGATGGATATTTTATATTAAAATTCATATTTCAGGAATTTAAAAAAGCAGAGATGGATACAGTAATTTTCTAGTAAACACAGATATTGAAGCATAGCCAATATTTAACCCTGGGGACACAGGCCGTGGATTCTGAGCCCAAAGCATTGTAGTATATTGACATCTTTGATGGGAAGAGACACGGGTCGAATTTTGCTCATGCTTCCTCTCTTAGACCCTTGTGTCTGCAGTGCCATTTACAAAATCACTGGTAAAAATTTGTTTACAGGACTATGAATAGTTTTCCAGTGACTGCATCACTAAACATTTCCCCCATCCACTATGAACTGCATATATATTCTCAGGGAAAAGTAGGACTGCGTGAGACTTTCCTTCTTCTATGATGATGTCAGTGTACATAGTCCTGTGTGGATCCAATGCAGTTAATCATGGATACTGTTAGTTCAGGAGAATATCAACCACGTTGTGCCTGGAAATCAACATACATTACTCTTCTTTCTCTGGCCAGTATATTCTTTCTGTTCTCTCTTTGTCAGGGTCCCCTGGTTCTTGGAACAGTGACTAAAAGGTCCTATTTTGGGCAAGGCATTCAAGAGATATTATTCACAGTAGTTTGACCAGTCTTGAGTTTCTATAGTCAGCAATGATCACTGCAGAAAGAAACTTCTTTGACCTAAGCTGGCAGCATCACTAACCTATTGCATAAACAGTCATTTAGAATGAAATCTGACTGGTACACCATGTTCACTATCAAAGCAGCAACAGTACCCTTCCTATTAGGGCTTATTATCTCCAGAACCATAGGCTATTGAAGAGGTTTATTGTAGCAGATGTGATCAATCCACCACCACTCAAATCACTTCGACTTTAATGCATACCTTTCTGTTCTCCAAGTCCACAATGCTAAGTAGGTCATTTGGTGCAGTTTCTCTTGGGTCCCTTCCTTGCTTCCTTCCCTCCCTCCCTCCCCCTCCCTCCCCCCTCCTCCCTCCCTCCCTCCCTCAATCCCTCCTCCCTCCCTCCCTCTCTCCCTCCCTCCCTCCCTTTCTCTCCCTCCATCCCTCCCTCTCCCTTCATCCCTCCCTCTGTATCTCCTTCCCTCTCCCTCCATCCCTCCCCATGTTCCTTCCTCCCTCTCCCTCCATTCCTCCCTCCATCTGTCTCTCCCTCCATCCCTCCTTTCCTCACCCCTTCCTTTTCTTCCTTCCTTAGCAGTATTGGAAATAAAATGTTTGCCTTACCACTAAGCGAAGTCCTGAGTTCTCCTGGAGTGTGTGTATGTGTGTATGTGTATTCATATATATATATATATATATATATATATATATATATATATATATATATATATATAATCTGCTTTGTTTAAATATAGCTAATAATACAAATTATACCTGGTGCATATTTATTGATTTTTTATTTTAAAGAAAAATAAGAAGCATGAAATACAGTGGCCCCCACCTGTTGGGCACATCATGTGATGATCTTAATGGAAAAAATATGTTCAAATAGTTGTCTTCAGGCAGATTCAGTAGCTAATGGGAGTAACATGACTGATTTACTTCTCAGTGTCACACTTTGGAAAATAGAGCTCAGCTATGTTCCTTTATTCTTACGTAGTTGATATACAGAACATGATGAATGGCTTTAAGTTCTTAGGAAACATAAAATTTGAAGGGAATACTAAGTAAAAAGGCTGATTAATACAGAGTTCAGCTTTAAAAGTCCTTTCATCTGCTGAGGCTAAATTTCTTTGCAATACCATCAACAGCTGTAGTTTAAAACAATTATGTGTATGTGTATGTGTCTGTATATATACATATATGTATATATATTAGATTTATTAAAATATTTTGTTACTGTATCCATTTGCTTATAAGAAGGCATCTTATACATCAAATCCAAGTCTCAAAAGGCAATCAAATAAATGAAAATAATACAGAGCAAGAAAACCTGCTTTGTATTTACAAACAGCGTCTTCATTCATTTTTATGTGCACAGAGGGCAAGAGTAAATGGCTGGAAGCCTTGTAGGGTGATAAATACCACAATCCAGCAGAAAGCACACATTTAAATTGGAGGGTATCTCTCACTGAGGTTACACGTGACAAGGAGGAAAGAGTCCTAATTCTTCACTGTGAATGTATGTCACCCTTCAAAATCCGTATTCTGGGTCCCTGCACCCCGGTGAGAACATAGGCACAGGAAGACTTAAGTCACTATTACTGAGGATACTGGGGAATGGGTTAGAGCTTCTGTGGATGAGGTTACAGGAATACCCTAGGACCCTTTGTTCTCCCATCTTCTGCTAAGTGAGGATGTGGAATAAGGAGCAATGTATAAACCACTCACCAGGAAGAATTTGATAATGCTTTCCTCTTTCACTTCTTGGTCAACAGACTAAGGGAAATAATATTTAATTGTTTATCAATTACCCTGGGTGATGTATGTTTCTATAAACCCTAAGAGACCTAGGATAGTCTACAGTCTCAGTGACTTTGAGGTTGCAAAGGGACTCACAAGAGTAGAAGAGAGAGTTGGGTCTAAAGGAGTATTCTATTCCCATATTCTTTGCAAATCATACTCATTTTTTTTCCTGGTGATTAAAGTTATAAACTTTTCGTGTACTTTCAAAGCTCTGTAGGAAATGATTAGCTCACATGTGGGTGCGGGCATGCATTCTTGAATCTTGTTGGGCTGTTGTGTTTCCCACGGCTCCAAAGAGACTGGAGTGAGGGAGTCTTGACTTAGTTCACTCCGCGCACGGAACTTGGCGGGCTCTATGGGGCCCCACCCGGCGGGGGAGTTCTCACTCAGTCTGAAGTTTTGTACTGGCACAGAGCTCTTGGATTGGGGATCCCTGGGCCAGGAGGTGGCCGGGGACCAACTGGTCTCAAGCCCTTGGGCTCTAAGACACCATTGAGAGTCCACAGAAGAACTGAGACTGGGGGTGTGTGGGCATGAGACCAGCCAACCCACAGCCAAGAGAAATGAGCGGGGGAGAGAAGAAAGAGGCCCCGGCAGCACCCCATGGGAGAGACTCGGTTACTGTACTCGCTTAGCAGACTTGGTGGCCCGGCTAGCTTGCTTGAAGATGTGGGTCCCTGTGGCTGGAACACAGAGAGGTCTTTTAGGCAGGAAGTTAGGTGCGTTAGCTGTGGCTACAGTGACTCATTAAAGGCCTTCTCCACATTTTTCCATGGTGGGTTCCAAAGACACGAGAAAGTCAATGGTTCCAAAAGTTTATTTTCATGGCAGATGTAGATGGATCTGGATGTACCCGCGTGAAATTCAGGCAGACCTGAGTTAAATAGGGAGGGAGAAAGGGAGGAGGGTCTGGTGAGGAATGCTTAATTGACTCTGCCCTCTGGCCTTTAGGTATCTCATTAGTATGTAAATCCCTCTAGGGCCTGAGGCCTGTAGTCACACCCTCTATTTGTGGGAGGGGCTGCAATGGCCTACGTGACTGAACAGTGCAGGTTAATGGAGATGTAGGCTGCATGTGGGGGTCTGGAATCCAGGAGCGTGGGGAGATGCATACCGTCCTCACCAGGCAATGGTCTATCTGTTGGGTCTCCGGCTATCTCAAACCCAGTGCTCTACCAGGGAGACCAAATCATCCTTTGCGGCCCCACAAACTTCCACCATTTGTAACTTGCTCTTGTCCTTTTGATCATTGAGCATGAGGGTAGTGTATTCTGTTTGTTGTGTTTGCAGCTGTAAAATGAGATGGGAAACAGGAATAGAGCAAGAAAGTAAGAATTTCTTATGTAGAAGAGAAGAGGTATCCATGTGAAATAGAACGCGTGTCACAAAGTTAGATGGAAGACCTGCTTGCAGGAGCTCCATACGACCCATGAACCAACATAAGAGGGCATACTCAGATACCAAAGTAAGGGGCATATTCAGAGCTGAAGGTATTCATAGAACTTAGAGGCTGAGATGCGTATCTTAATATATAGGATCTATCTAGATAGAAGTCACAGATGCTACCACAGAAAGGCCAAGAGAAGCAAAAGGACCTGAGAACATTGCCTCCTCACTGATATGATAAGCTAAGAATTGATATTTTATTGGCATGAATGAAAACCAGAGTAATAAACAAACTAAAATCATGTAAGTGACAGTGCTATTAGTAAAGAATCCTGCAAGCTAAAGATGGCCCTGAATCAGCCAAGGGGAGATAGACAAGTACCAGTGGAGTTGGACCAGCAGAAGCCAACACAAAGCAGCAGTTTAGATCCTGAGAAGTATAAATTCTGGGGAAAGCATGAGTGGTGAGCAGAAAAGCAGCCACTGAGGACCAAAGAACAGTGTGTGTGTGTGTGTATGTGTGTGTGTATGTGTGTGTGTGTGTGTGTGTGTGTGTGTGTGTGGTGTGTATGGTTGCTGGGGCAGCTGATTCTTCTGAAGCAGGAATCTGAGTGTTAAGACCTAAAGGCAAATTCTCTAAGCTAGAAGCATGCAAATGGAGCTGATCTGCAGGCCTCAGGCTTTAGTGTCACACAGCCTCTGGGTGGTACTTACAGAATTTCAGAGATGGAAAGCATTTCCGAGATGGACAGTGAAGTCCTGATACATCCAGTAAGAATCCTGGAGTGAGGAAAATAGAAACACTTAGCAAGAGAGGAGGTGGGAATTTTAACTCGTTCTATATTAGATTTGGCATGAAATAAGCTACATGAAGCAAAGTATAAAAATCTACTTATTTATGATTTAGCTATTTGTTTTATAGCCAGAGGACTCTACAACCTTATTTAAGTAATTTTTGAACCTTAAAAATCTTAATCGTGTGTGTGTGTGTGTGTGTGTGTGTGTTTGTGTGTGTGTGAGAGAGAGAGAGAGAGACTCCATCAGAGAGAAAACCTGCTAGGCATATGTAAAATAGGGATACTAGCCTCTGAAAGTTGATGTGTTTGTAGGGAAGGTACAAAACCAAACTCACTCAATCATATCCAAGAATCCAAGTTAAGAAACCCATGGATAGAGAATGCCAACAACCATATATAATAATTTGGGGGAGAGAATACACACTGTATTTCGTCAAGTAGTAGGGGTTTTGCATTCCATGTGGCTGACAAGGAAAGCCATGAGGTTCTGGTTGTAAAACAGCCAGCAATTCTGAATCTCCTACAGAGGGCCAGGATTTATGTGGAAGGATGGAAAGATGAAGAGATGCATAAGAGGTGGTCTCCCATTCCTAAGAACTTATTACAAAAAGCCCTTGGGCATCTTTAATTCTAATGCTTACATTTGTATTTTGTTTATGTGTATGTGCTCTCTCTGTGTGTATGTGTAGTTATCCAGAGACCAGAAGTTGTCAGATGGCCAGGATCTGGAGTTGCAAGGGTTTGAGCCACCCCATGTGAGTGCTGGAGTTTAATGTATAGATAGCTCAATGGTAGAATGCCTGAGGCCCTGAGTTTGCTCCTCAGACCACAAAAACAAACGAACGAACAAACAAACAAACAAAAAACACAGTGAAGGTTCTGGGAAACAACCTTGGTTTCTCAAATTGCAATAAGTGCTCTTAACCAGTGAACTCTTTCCCCAGCCCTCCTTTGGCATTTTAATCCATATGCAAGGCCTTTTCAAATGTAAACACCAACAAGAACTAGTTAGCTTTTTAATCAGCCCATTGCTTTTAACCAACAAATCTACTTTATTTTCTACTAGGCAACCCCCTTTTTCCACTTTACAGAGTAAATGGAGACATCAGTTAGCAATGGTGGGAACCAGTAAGGTAGGAAATAGGTTCTGATGCTGTCCTTTATCTCCCATTGGAGAGTGTTTGAGAAAGATAGAAAGTAACACTGCCAAATGGGAGGCTGAGGATGGGGCTGAGGTTTTGAGACTTTCATCAACATTAGTCATAGGTAGAAGAGAAACAGGTTGCTGAGAAACAGTGATTCTCAGCCTTCCTAACACTGTGACCTTTTAATGCAGCTCCTCATGTTATGGTGACCCCAATCATAAGATCATTTCATTGATATTTTATAACTGTAGTTTTGCTACTGTTATGAGTCTGAATACATATATCTGTGTATTGTGTTGGTCTTAGGTGACCCCTGTTAAAAGATCAATTGACTCCTCAAAGGAGTTGCAGCCCACAGGTTGAAAACTACTGCTTTAGAGTGATGTATGGGTGAAAGTAGGGGACAGTTTAAGGACCAGCTCAGAGCTAGCTATGGAAGCGGGAAAGATTGTGCAGATCATTTACACTTGGTCTCTCCTGACATTATTGACAGCCATTCCCTTTGTCACCTGCCTTAGACTGACCCACTAAGAACAGGAAAGCCAAGTACAGGGTGAACAAGGTGAAATTATAGGGAAGAGTGAGTTATGTTATGGAGGAAGTCAGAAAAAAGTCAGTACCCATTCCACCAGCTAATGCTGCATTCCTAACTTGGACAATTATTGCTGTGCTGTTTGGCATGTATGAACCAGGGATTCCTTGAAATTTCTCTGTTTGGTTACAGTGTTTTCTGTAAATGAATTATTTTAATGAAAAGTTATAAAAGCATATTACCTGCCCCTGAATCACCATTCTTCTGACATGCCATAGGCTTAAGGTTGGAAAACATCAGAATCTATGTGCATATTAGGGAGGAGGTGAGTAATAGCATCTTATGCTAGATGCCACAAGAACTCTAATCCCAGGGACCAAAAAATCCCCTGTAATTTAAAATAATAAGGTAGACAATTCAGTCTAAACACTAACAAGAAGGCTGTTTTGGGGTATGGCTTGCAGACAGCATAATTGGAACATCTTTTCATCCAGCACTGGGAATGAATTTTTTCTCAATATATGCTATAAGACAAACCAAAACCAAATTCTTCAATGGAACTTTGTTCACCTGCAGCTCTTCTTGAGTCTTCTCAGATGCTTTTTCTCTGTGCTGAAGAAAATAGGCTCATGGGTGAGTTAGATGAACAGTGGCAGATTCAATCCATCCTTGCTGGTATGAGACTCCATCCTCAGCAACCTAGAAACCCAGAAACTTTCTGTAAGTCAGACCGAGGATGGCCAATCCATATGGCAGCCTTTCTCTGCCTTCTGCTGCTGCTTCTGCTCTGCCCCCTTCTCTTCCATTCTCATCTTCAAGCTAGTTATCTATCCTCAAGGAGAGGTAGTGATTATAGTGGTGGAATTTGACAATGTATTCATGGTTCCCATCTTCCTTCCCCATCCCTTCCCTTCCTTTCTTCCTCGTTTTTCTTCCTCTGCTTCTTCTTACCTCTCTTTTACTCCATTCCTTCTCCTTCATCAGTCCCTACATTCCCAGCTCCCATCCCTTCATGCTCTCCCCTCCCTCCCTTTCAATGCAAGGTCCTCTTGGCAGTTTCCACCCAGTTTCTCACGTAAAGCACTCTTGAATCCGAGCCATCTGTTAATACAAGGCAGTGAAAAACGTTGAAGTCACATCAAATTCCACTTGCTCTGCCAGTCTGAAGTACAGATGCTTCCTGTTTTATGCTTTCCTCTCACTTTCTCTCGAGTTTAAACATGAAAATATGTTCCATGATAAAAACCAGCACATATCCCCTTTCATCAGGAAACATATTCCAAACAATGAAGGAAGGGGCCTCTTTCCCAAGTCCTGTAAGGGTCCTTGGATTTGGGAGCAGCTGTCCTTAGAACCATAATTTCATATGGCAAGAACATAATTATTCACAACTATCACATTTTGCAGATGAAGAAACAAAGATTGCAGGGAAATGTTCTAATTGTTCTCATGTGTGCTATGTGTCAACTTGCCAAAATGAACATCAGTTTACATTCTTACCTAGCACGCTTGGCCTTCATTTACTGCAGGATTCATTTTGCTGTATTTTGCTTTAAGAAAACGTTTTAGTTTTCTTTTTTCTTTCCTTTTTTTTTTTTTCCTTTTTGACTTCTGGGAAAGGCCAAGTCATTGAACAGTCGAACATTAGCTTGAACATCAGTAAATACAGTGGCAGGAGGTGAAAAAGCAGCTGGACTAAGAGACAAAACTAATCACAAGTCTCTGACTAAGTCCCTGTCAGCCTCAGGACAAAATCTTCTCCCCTCAATCCACAAAGCAGCCAGGTCACGTGATCTCTACATTTCTTTCCAGCACTTTAAATCTTCATTCTTTTTCCCCCTGTTCACTTTACTGCTGACTCAGAGTAGAGAACATTGGCCAAGTTATTAATGCCATAAATCTCCATTTTTTCCTCTAAGTGTAAGGGAAGACTAATATATCCTTTTGTTTTTCTAGCATACAGATGGTGAATGATTTTCAGTTAAGGTGCCCATCTTTGGAAATCTCATTAAGTTTTTATATCTGTAGATAATTAGTTGCTAAAGTCAGACTGGTAGAAGGAGCAGACTGCTGACAGTGGCTCTGGCCAGGGCTGTGTTAGAGAACGCTGCACAGCCTCTCACTCCCCCTTCTTCCTATCATGTCCTTTTGGGTATCTGATATTAAGTATTGAACCAGGGCCAATACTCTTAGCCCTTATCATGCATTTTATATAATTAATATAACATAATATAATATAATATAATAATTATGTAACTACATATATAATATATATATGTATATTATATATTTATATAATATATGTATATATTGTATAAAAGGCATGGTATATACACATATATACACATATACATACATACATACATACATACATATATATGTATATATATATTTCATATAGAAATAGATATAGGTATATAAATAGAATTTGATAGAGAGAAAGAGAGATAAAGAGAGAGAGATAGAGATAGAGATAGAGATAGAGATAGAGATAGAGATAGAGATAGAGATAGATAAGAGGACTGTAGTATGAAGCTTTCTATATAGCTGTGTCTTCTCTGTGTTTCTGGTCTTACTCTGGTATCTCCTAGCTCAGTACCTGCCTCTCACCACCTATGGTTCTAGTACAAGTTGCAAACTTCCTTGTCTTCATGTTTTGCTTTTCACACAACTCTTTCAACGAGTCCTTCTGTATTTTGTCCTCTGCTTTCTTTAAAGCCAGTCTACTTCTCTTCCTCTCTTCCACAGTGTCATAGTCCAAGTTACCCTCATTCTGAACCTCATGTGATGGTCACAAGGATTGCTTTAGATGCCCCATTGGACCATGCCATTCTAATGACTAAGCCTCCCAACTGCTTTTATTTTTCCTTTTTAAATTAAATTTAAATTTTTTAATTATATACTTTACATCCTGCTCGCTACCCCCTCTCTGTCAGTCCCTCCCATAACCCTTTCTCCTACACCCCCTCCCCTTTTCCTGCCTGGCACATCAACTCTGTAAGGCTAGGTGCTTCCTCTCCCACTGAGGTCAGACAAGGCAGCCTAGATAGAAGAACATTTCCCCCAGACAGGCAACAGCTTTTCGGATATGCCCTGCTCCAATTGTTCAGGACCCATATGAAGACCAAGCTGCCTATCTGCTACATATATGCAGAGAGGCCTAGATCTAGCCCATGTATATGCTTTGGTTGGTAGTTCAGACTCTGAGCACACCAAGGGTCCAGGTTAGTTGACTCTGTTGGTTCTGTGGAATTCCTATCCCCTCGGGGCCCACAATCCTTCCTCCTATTCTTCCATAAGAATCCCTGAGCTCCATCTATTGTTTGACTGTGGACATCTGTATCTGGGCTGAGTCAGCTGTTGGGTAGAGCCTCTCAGATGACAGTCATGCTAGATTTCTGTCTGCAAGCATAACAGGGTGTCATCAATAGCATCAGGGATTGGTGCTTGCTTTTACTTACGTCTTAAAAGAAAGCCCAGGACTCACAGGAGGCAATTTCTGTCATTGGCTTACAGTCCATCTTCCTAACCTTCTAGATCCATGCAGCTTTTCCCCAATCCTTTCTTTGGAAACACTGGCTTTGTAGTGAAGTATTATTAGAATGTCCTGGAAGCAGTGGCTTCATTAACAGCTATTCTTCCGATTGCATACTAATGGGAATGCCTCAGAAAAAGTCTCATCCCACCTCTATGTCAATTCCTTCTGTTTTTGTTGTTCTCTACATTTCTAGCATTCATCAAAATTGCTACATTGTTTGAGGATTTTAAAATTATATTCTGATACCTCCCTCAATAAACTGTAAATTCTATAACAGTATTGTGGTTTTTTTTCCCCTGTCACCATAGTAATTCTAGTGCCTATTTCAATAACTAGAACATTGTAAGCATTTGCAATCCTTTGAAATAAGTGAATTAATAAATGGAAGAAAAGGAGATGAACTTTTAAAATTCTACACCTATGCACCCATTGCTTCATATGCAGGATTGAGACCATAGAAAGAACATGTAGTGTTAAAGTAATACAGCTGATAGGTATCAAGGTAGCTCTGTACAAGGAAATTCAATATAATAATGTATCTAATAAGCAATATTGTTAACATAAAATACCCAATGATCAATAGAGCCTCTGAATGGTTTGCAATACACCACACTAACAATTCACATGTCACATTAAGCCCCCTTTTGAAATCAGTGTAAAGAACAACATCATGTTATTCTCCAATGCTTCTTCATGTGTCATTCACCTAGCTCTCCTATATTCTTTATGAGAACATTGACATGAGCTCAATCAATAGGACTCCCTACATGTATCTTTGAATAGTTTAGTTTTCCACAGAGAAAAGGAATTTGCAGGACAAATGGGGATTCCTGTTCATTCATTCTTCTGATCCTTCCTGCTGTGATTGGTAGAAGCTAATTCCTCTTATGAAACACACAAGTTCCAGTCAGATGCCGTTATCATCTTTTAATACAATGGTTCTCAACCTTCCTAATGCTGTGACCCTTTAATACAGTTCCTCATGTTATGGTGACCCCCAACCATAAAATTATTTTGCTGCTACTTCATAACTGTAATTTTCTACTATTATGAATTGTAATGTAAATAGCAGATATACAAGATATCTGATAGGTTATGCCCAAAAGGGTCACAGCTCACAGGTTGAGAAGCATGCTCTAACTGATGGTCTCGGTGGGTTATTCTTTTAGAGTTAGGTTGTTTATGGCTTTCTTTTGCTGTGACTACAGAACTTATCAAACCCCTGGGTGCTGTGTATTTCTAAGCAAGAATGGGAAATTATGAAAAGAAGAAAAAGTGCCTGTTAGCTTGTCAATGAAAATTTTCTCAAACAGAATCTGATTGTAATTTTCTTCTCTTGTTTGTTCAGTTCAGAACATATGCTTTACTTCAAAACTAGTTACAAAGCAGGTGTCACTGGCAGAATTAATCATGTTTCTCTAAGAAAAATAAAAAATACAGTTTAAGAGAATGTAGAACAGCTTCCCTACCAGCGAGGAGCTTACATACACTCTATCAGAAAGAACTTCAGAGAAAATCAATTAATTATAGCTTAGCCCTCTCTACTCCCTTCCCTTTCCCTAGATATAAACAAATGAACTTTGCAATTATTCCTCATATAATGGAGCTGACAGAGATAATTGGAAGGGTTAGGGAATAAAACTGGAAGAAGAGAAGAAAATGAATTTAAGGTACAGGGATTTGGACTAGAGTTCAAGGCTCTCTGTCATACCTATGTTCACTGTTAAGTCCATCTATCTAAACGATGTTGCTTAGGTACCAATAACATTCTTGCCACCAGAGAATGTAGCAGCCACTACTACCCAGTCTTCAAAGAAGCCATTGTCCCCTTCATCTTCTACCAAGCATGTGTGATGAGCATATTGAACATGGATATACATGGAAGCTACCTTGGTAACAATGTTTGAGTTGCCAAGTAGTAAAAGCACTAATTGATCATGTGCAAATCACCATGTCTTTACCAGTGACAAAGCCAGCAGCTTGGTTGGTATTTTGAAGAACTATAAACTTGAAGTCCTAGAGTACATTTGTTAATACATATTCATTGACCATTAGAAATAATTTTTTCTTTGAAAAATTGTCCCAGTATTGTTAAAAATAATTAGACATATGATTGTCAAAAAATACAGAATACATATGATAACTAAAATTATTGAATCTATCATATACATAATATACATCCTTTGCCAGAAGAGGTTACATAATTATAATGGCTGATAGAAGCCATTTTGTTATCATAACACTCTCTGTAATTATAACAGAATGAATTGACTAGTGTTTTGATTATGATTCAAATATCACATGTTCTTATAAATTGACATTTTCATGATGTGTTGAAATGGAATGTGATATTAGAATAGTGATAAGTTTCCCTTACACATTAGAAATTCTGGGCAGAATTCATTATCTTTACCATTGTATTGAGAATAAGTGCCCTATGTCTATCCAAAGTGACTATCAACACATGGCTAGAGAAAGGTCGCTGGGCAAAGCATGAGGGAAATCTATTTCCTCAAAAGAGGCTGTTTAATGCATACATAAAGGAAAGCTTGGTGACTCTGACTGGCAAAACCTTAGAGCTTGACCTCAACAAACATTGTTTTTGGGCAAGGTCTGAACTATTTCTGCACTAGCTTCTGACTGTAGGGCTTAAATAATCAATGACATGCGCGGCTGAAGGATTTGAAAATCTTCTTATTTTACTTTTTGAAGGCAGGGGGGGAGGCGGGGGGGATCATTGACTATTATTTATTGTATCAATAGGCAAGCTGAATTTCTTTTAGCGGTCTCTAATATTGCAGGTGTCCGATACTACAGGCCATTTCTTATTTCTTCCTAAGTATCATTATTGATCTATTCTTTAAATGCCAGTATTTTGAAAAAGTTTGAAAGATACCGTGTTATCCCATGGATGGCAAGGGGGGAAAGACATTGCTTTAATGTATACTTTGTGTTTGTTCGGCATATGCCTAAATTAGTCAAAGCTTGTGGCTAGGAAACCTTGACAACATGCATCACAATGTATGCTGGGATACCTTTTGGTGAAGCAAATCCTTAACCCTTCTGGTATTTTAATTCACTAACTAGAGATTGAGTCACCTTAGGTATTCCAGATGCATCTCAATAAACGATGTTCACTTTAGCTTTGCTTCTAAATACGTTACGAGAATGAGTTAAAGCCTGACCCAGCTTAAATATTTTGTACACTACAGGATTGTTACACTATATTATTTGTAAAACTACATTTACACGGTGTTAGGATTGGAAGCTGGATAGTTCGGATCAAGCTGGTAACGGGTATTTGGTGCTCGTCACAGAGTTCTTGGTTTGGTTCTCAGCACCAACATGGTGGGCATTACTTCTGTCCTGTACACGTCTGGTATAAATCATATTCTGGCCCTCCTCGGATATCCAGTGTAGTGCATGAGTCCACAAATCACTATGCAGGACAATTATAAATAAAACTATTTTTAATATGCAGAATGGATGTTCGTGCCTTTCGTCCATTGTGTAATGGCTTATAAATTAAATAAAGATCTCATTACTAATTATAACAAACACAACATGAATATAGGTGGATGACAGGCAGTGTTGGTGCCACACTTTAAGCCCTACATTCAGGACTGGCAGAGGCAGGAAAGTCTCTCCATGTGTTCTAGTACCAGGCTGCTATACTTTAGCCCCACGGAATTACCAGGAAAGCCAGTAACACACAGAGAAAAACTTGTCTTAAGCACAAAACCAAACCAACAAAAATAGTTTCGTTTATGAATGATGCTGTTCATGGACATCACCCACATAAACCTCTACCTCTTGATGTGGATGTCCAGGATGTACACGCTGTCAGGAGCGCTGATATAGCTGTCAAAAATGTTCTCCTCTAGAGGTCTGCAAGATGTCATGGTCATACCTGAGGCAGAGCAAGCTAACTGCCTAAACAATTAAAATGGTTCATGCGGTACCGTTCCCAAATGGCAGAAGATAGAGTGACGGCGCTGAAGGACGTTGAGAGGATTGCACGATACACATGTGGAAAGCAACAATACCATTCAACCAGAGCCCACCAGGGTCTTAACATCCAGGACTGGGATCGCTTAGGGAGGGACCCTTGCTCCAGCCTTTCATATGCAAGGGAACTCTTTTATATAGTGGGAGAATAGACGACGGAGAGATCCTCGGTCACCATGAAGGCTACGGACATGGGGGAGGGAATATTCGAAGGGTTGGCGTGCGTGAGGTAAACGGCGGGAGGGTGGGTGTGGGGGCATACATCCATATGTGGACCGGAAGCGAGGTCATGGCGGGCAAGGCCGATTAATGAGTTCCCTGGGAGGGTACGGGGGGATATATTTTCACCAAAAATAATAAAAAAAAAAAAAGTTTGATGCATGGTCATCTTAGTCTAAAGCCATCTCTAAAATGGCTCGCTTTATACAATTTGGATACTTCGTATCCCTAATTCCCTTTCCTGCTGTGCGTATTGTTCATATATAGATTTTAGTTTAATGTGATGTTCCCCTCTCCCAATTCTTCCATCGGGTTCTATGGTGTTTCGTTAATGCTCTCGTAAAAAAAAATACAAAAGCCTTGTTATTGTACTACCAATTTATTAGGAATATCCAAAACCATTGTCCACACATGAGTATAGACGGCAGCTGACTAGAGGGCAGTGACCAATAAATTGCTGTATTTTTCTCCCTTTGGTGGTGGAATTTCCATCTCATCATAGGTTCATCATCTCAATAATCTTTATCACACATCAACTGGAGCAGAGGCAAGATCTCTATTTATACTAGTCAAGTGCATGCCGCAGTCACAATCCCCATCAAGATTTTTCCATATGGTTTGATCAATTAAATACATAATAACATTTTATTGGAGAGTTAAACTCACTCCATACAATAATCTAAATATATTTATAAGAAGTAGTTAATGACATTTCATTGTACCAATTCTCTCTAGTATAACGAATTTTTTACTAGATGTAACTAAATTAGGATGTGGCTCTTGCTATTATATTACATAGAAAAGGCCCTCCCGGCTTTTGGTTTGATCTGAAGTAAATAAGTAATAGTTTATAGTTGATAAGTTTGCTTGTGGAACGGTTTACTATTTGCTAGTGGTACACATTAATTTGTTTTTTTTTAATACTGGAATAATATTTCCCACTGATATAATATTCCTTTTTTAATGTATTTGGACTATTTTATATTAAAATTCATTTTCAGGAATTAAAAAAAGCACTAGCAGAGTTGGTTACACCAGTTAACTTTTCTAGTAACAAAGATATTAGTTGCATAGCCACAATTAATTTTAACCCTGGAGACTACAGGCCATGTATGCTGAGCCCATAAGCTTTGTAGTATATTGATATCTTTGATGGCGAAGAGACAGGGGTTCGCATTTTGCTCAATTGATTCCTCATCTTAGTCCCTTGTTGTATGCATGGCTACAATGATTTTATTCCAGGTGCAATTTTACAATAAACTCTGCTATAATTTTGGTTTACAGATTTGAAATAGTTTTTCTAGGACTGCATCACTCGTAAAACTTTCCCCCCAACTCCACTCATGAACTGATATATATTTCGACTGGGGTAAGTAGGACCATGACCGTGAGCACTTTAATTCACTTCTATGATGGGTACAGTTCGCTTCGTAGTCCTGTGTGGATCACAATGCTCAGTTTATCATGGAAACTGTTAGTTCAGGAGAATATCAGCCACTTGTGCCTGGGACAATCAAACATTTCATTACTCTGCTCTCTCCCTGGCCAGTATATTTCCTTTCTGTCTCTCTTTGTCCAGGGTCCCCTTAGGTTCTCGGAACTGTGACTAAATGTCCTATTTCTTGGTAGCGATTCAGGAGATTTTTATTCAATGTAGTTTGGAACCAGTCTTTGGATTCCATATAGTCAGCATTTGATCACTGCAGAAAGAACCTTCTTTGACTAAGCTGGCAGATCACTAAATCCTATTGCATAAACATATTCAATTTAGATTGTAATTGAATGGTTACACCATGTCCACTATCAACAGCTCCAACAGTTACCTTCCTATTTTAGGCTATTATCTCAAGACGACATAGGCTATGAAGAGGTTATATTGTTGCAGATGTGATTCAATACACCACCACTCATTTCACTTTGACTTTATTGAATACCCTTTCTGTCTCCAAGGTCCACAATGCTACTAGTAGGTCATTTGGTGCTGGTTCTCTTGGGTCCCTTCCTTGTTCCTTCCCCTCCCTCCCTCTCCCTTCCCTCCCCCCATCCCTCTTCCCTTATCCCCTTCCTCTGTCTCCTCCTCCCTCTCCTCCCCTCTCCCTAACATCCCTTCCTAGGTTCCTTCCTCCCTCTACACTACCTCTCCCTCTCCTCCCTTACCTCTGTTCCTCCCTCCCTCTCCCCTCCCTCCTCCCTCCCTCCATCCACCGACCCTCATCCCTCCATCCCTTCTCTGTTCCTCCCTCCCTATACATTCTTCCCTAACTCTGATATCTCCTTCCATCTCTCCCACCATCAACTCCCCCTGTTCCTCCCTCCCTCTAGTCTCCCATTTCCTCTTACATCTGTCTCTACCTCCATCCCTCCTTCCTCATCCATCACTTTTCTTCCTTCCTTAGAAGTATTGGAAATAAAATGTTTGCTTTCCCACCTAAGAAAGTCCTGAATTCTCCTGGAGCATGTGTGTGTACTAGGGTTCCATACTATTATATATATATATATATATTTATATTATTTATCTATATCTTGTTTAAAATATAGCTATATATAAAAAAATATACATGGTGCATTATTTATTGATGTTTTATTTTAATGAAAAATAAAGAAGCATGAAATACAGTGGCCCCCACCTGTTGGGCACATATGTGAAGATCTTAATGGAACATAAATATGTTCAAAATTGTTGTCTTCAGGAGATTCAGTTGCTATAGCGAGTAACATGGACTGCTGATTTACTTCTCACAGTGTCACACTTTGGAACAATAGAGCTTGATATGTTACTGTATTCTTACGTAGTTGATATAAAGAATACATGATGTATGGCTATTAAGTTCTTAGGAAACATAAAATGTGTAGGCGCAATATAAGTAAAAAGGCTGATAATACACGAGTTTCAGCTTTAAAAATCCTTTCATCTGCTGAGGCCTAAATTTCTTTGCAATACCATCCACAGCGGTAGTTTAAAATCATTCTATGTGTTATGTCGTGTGTGTCTGTATATATTACATATATGTATATATATCTAGATTTATTTAAAATATTTTGTTACTGTATCACATTTGCTTTTAAGAATGGCTTCTATACATTTAAATCCAAAGTCTCAAAAGGCAATCATAATAAAATGAAAATAATTCGGAGAAAGAAAACCTGCTTTGTATTTAAAAACAGAGTTCTTCATCATCTTTTTATGTGCACAGAGGGCAAGAGTAAATGGTTTGGTCAAGCCTTGTAGGGGATAAATACCTCATCACTGCTGAAAAGAGAAAGACACATTTTAAAGTGGTGGGGATATCTCTCAAGAGGTTACACGTGAACAAGGAGGTAAGTGTCCCTATTTCTTCACTGTCGAATGTGTGTCACCCTTCAATATCTGTATTCTCGGGTCCTGCACCCCGGGTGTAGAAACATATGGCAACAGGAAGACTTAAGTACTAGTTCGGAGGATAACTGGGGAATGGGTGTTAGTAGTTCTGTGGATCGAGGTTACAGGATTTACCACTAGGACCCTTTGTTTCTCCCATCTTCTGCTAACCCGTCCGAGGATGTGGAATAAGGACGCGATGTATAAAAAATAACACTTCGCCAGGAAGTAATTTGATTTAATGCTTTCCTCTTTCATTCTGGTCAAACAGGATAAGGAAATAATATTTGAATTCGTTTATCAATTACCCTGGGGTGAGTGTTGTTTGTTTCTATAATAAACCCTAGTCGTCCTAGGTTTGTCTACTGTCTCAGTGTCTTTGAGTTTGCAAACACGGGACCCTCAACTCAACATGAGCTTGTAAGACGAGTGTTGGGTACTAACTGGAGTATTCTACATTCCCATATTATTTGAGATCATACTCACTTTTTATCCTGGTGATTCAAGTTATAAAACCTTTTTCGTGTTAATTTCTATGCTCTGCTGGAAGTGATTCGCTACTCCCGTGGGTGACCGGAACTGCATTCTTGAATTCTTGTTGGTGTTGTGATTTCCCACGGCTCCAAAGGGTGACTGGAGTGAGGAGTCTTTGACATTTGTTCACTCCCATGCCACGGAAATTGGCATGCCCTACGGGGCCCACCCGTCGGGAAGAGCGAGTTTCCTCCACTCAGTCTGGGTTCCGTAGTGGCACAGAGCTCCTTGGCATTGGGGATCCCTGGGCCAGGACGGTGGCCGGAGACCACAATGGTCTCTCAAGCCAATTGGGCTCTAAGACACCATGCAGAGGTCTCTCGGATGAAATGAGAACTGGGGGTGTATGGGCACGAGACCAGCCAACCACAGTCCAAGAGTATGAAGCGGCCGACCGAGAGAAAGAGGCCCCTGCAGCACCCCATAGGGAGAGACATCCGCTTATTGTTAATTGTAATAGCCTTAGCAGACTTTGATTGGCCCCAGATAGTTTGCTTGAAGTTGTGCCCAGTCCTCTGTGGCGGGAGCACAGAGACGGCCTTTTATGGCAGGAAAGTTAGGTCGCGGTTTCTGGGGGGGGGGGGTTGTGGCTACAGGGGCTATTCTTTAGGCCTTTCTCCAGGTTTCTTAAAGTGGGTTCCCAAGTCAAGAGGTGTACATAAGGCCTACATTATGTTCTATTTTCTCTGGCAGATGTAGATGGTTCTGGATGTACCCTGTGAAATACTCAGGGCAGTCCTGAGTTTAAATAGGCCGCGGGAGAAAGGAGGATCCGGGATCTAAGTGTGGAATTGCCTTCAATTGGCATTGCACCTCTGGTTTATGTACTCGCTCATTAGTATGTAAATCCCTCTTGGGCCTCGAAGGCTGTTGTATTACCACTCTTACCTATCTCTTTGCGACGGCCTGGCTTGGCAATGCCTTAAGTGACTGATCCTGTGCTGTTTAATGGAGATGTAGGCTGCTGTGGGGGTCTGGATACTACCAGAGCGTGGGGAGATGCATACCCGTCCATACACCAGCAAATGGTCTATCTGTGGCTCTCGGCTATCATCACAACCCAACGTGCTCTACCAGGAGTACCAACATCATTCCTTTGCAGTCCCACAACTACACCATGTGTACTTGCTCTTGTCACTTTTTGATCATTGAGACCATGGGCGGTAGTGCTATTCGTTTTTTTGGTGTTTGAAAGCACTGTATCATTTGAGTTGCGGTACCTGGAACCTAGAGCAAGAATGTACAGAATTTCTTATCGTAGATGAGCAATAGGTATCATGTAAAATAGAAACCACATTTCACAATCCCTGGTTAGTTTTAGGATGGAAGTCTCAGTGAGCTCTGCAGGAGCTCCCTTACGACCCATGATCTCAACTATTTTCTTAAAACGCAGGGACATACCTAAGATAAACAAAGTATGGGGAATATTCAGAGCTGTAAGCGTATTCATAGAACTTTGACGGCTCGTGCACATGCGCATCATCCTTATATATAGGATACGATCTGGACTGAAAAGTCACAGCCATGCTCACAACAGAAAGGCCATGAGAAAGCAACATCGGCACCTACCACCCCAGCTGAAACTATACTGCACTCCGCCCCCTTGATCACGATAAGCTAAGAATGATATTTTTTAGTGGCATGAATGATTACCCAGTGTAATTAAACAACACTAAAATCATGTATGTGACCGTGCTGATCAAGCCAGGAAATTTAGTAAAGACATCCTGCAGCTTAAAGATGGCCCCTGAATAAGCCTAAGGGGAGATAGACAAGTACACCTAGTGGAGGCTGGACCAGCCAGATGCATACTCATGCAGCACAGGTTAGATCCTAGAGATAGTATAATTTCATGGCCGGATAAGCCATGCGACCGTGCCCTCCCACCGTGAGCAGAATAGCAGGCCACTGAGACCACAAGACAGTGTGTTGTGTGTAATGTGTTGTGTGTGTGTGTGTGTGTTCACCGGTGTGTGAGTGCGGTGTGTATGCTTGCTGGGGCAGCTGATTCTTTTGAAGCAGGCATCTGAGTGTTAAGACCTTAAGAGCAATTTCTCTAAGCTTGATGCAGGCCAATTGCGAGCCTGTTCCTGCACGGGCCCATAAGGCTTTAGTGTCTCACAGCATCTGGGGTGGTACTATACAGAGCAATTTCCAGAGTGGACAAGCCTTTCAGTGACTGCGACAGTGAGGCCTGATCTGTAGTATCGATTCTCTGGTGTGAGAGCCAAGTATAGAAACACTTGCAAAGACGCGTACCCGGCCCGGTGGAATTTGAAACCTCGGAATCTATTTGACTTTGGCATGAATTAAGATACTTGATGAAATGTATAAAAAATCATACTTATTTTGATTTAGCTATACCTTTGTTTTATAGCCATTGAACTATGTCAAACATCGTTGGTTGTAAATTTTTGACACCTTATAATTATCTTAATAGTGTGTCGCCCCCCCGTCGTGTCGTGTGTGTGTGTGTGTGTTTGTGTGTGTGTGTCCGCGACCAGTACCCGAGTCCAGCAAGAGTAGAGACCCTTATCAGAGTGTATTATAACACTGATTACGGCATATCGTCAAAAACTAGGGATTCTTGCCTCTGTATGTTGTGGTTTTTGAATTAGGGCATCCCGGATACCACACATAACATAACTCACTCAAATCATCATCCAAGAATCCACAGTAGGATAAACCATGCGACAACTAGTGTATGCACATCAATACCCCATATTTAATAACTTTGGCCGGCCCACCGAGAGAATACCACACTGTATTTAGTCCATTGTAGTTGCTGCGGTTTTTGACATTACACATGTGGCTGAACAAGGAATAGCAGGCAGGTTCGTGGTTTAGTCTAAACTCATGGCCAAGCAATTCTGAATCTCCCTACACGCCCAGGGCTACTGACGCACTTTTTGTGGAAAGCGATGGACAGGATGAAGTGAATGCAATAGGGGTTATTGAGGTCTCCATATTCCCATAGTATCTCTATTATCAAAAAGCACCATTGGGCCGGCGGCCATCATTTATTTCTAAATGCACTTACATTGTCACTACTTTTGTTTAGGTGTCAGGTGCGCTCCTCCTCTGTAGATACCTGCTGTAGTCTTACACGAGACAACAGATAAGTTGTCAGCCTATGGCACCACGGAATCGGGAGTTGGCAGGGTACCTTTCCTCTTTGAGCCATACCCCTTGTGAGTGATGGGCTGTGATTTTTGTTTGATCAGCTCAATGGTAGCAATGACTGAAGCCCCTGTCGTTCGGTCCTCAGACCTACAAAAAATACATACGAATGAAAATACTAACAACAAATAATCTACAGTGCATACGGTTATGGAGAAAAATACCCTTGAGTTTCTCAAATAGAGCTCATAATCGTGAACTACAACCGAGAAACACGTGAATACTCTTCCCATGCCTCCTCCACCCCTTTTGCAGACACACTCTCTTTATACACACACTATCGCAACCAGGCTCTATTTCATCATGATCTCGAACATCATAACATATGGATTACAAATAGTTTGCCGTTTTAATCAGGCCCATTGCTGTTACCAACAAATCTATCGTTTTTTTCTTCTGCCCGGTACAACCCCCCTTTTTTCCACTCTTATACTCGAGTTATTGGAAGACATCACGTTAGCCAATGTGTGCGGAACCGAGCGTAGTAGAGGAAAAATAGGTTCTGATGCTGTCCTTTATCTCTCTCCCTATTTGCGGAGAAGTGTTTGAGAAAGCATACGAAAGCACACTGCCAAGCATGGTAGGCTGATCAGTATGGGGCTGAGGTTTTGTGATTTCATCATCTTTTAGTCTTAGGTGAAGAGAAAACAGGTTGCTGAGGAAACATGTGATCTCAGCATTCCTAACCACCGTGACCTTTAATGCAGCTCCTTTGTTATGGTGACCCCCAATCATACCATGATCAATTTCATTGTCTACTTTATAACTGCTAAATTTTAGCACTGTTTATGAGTCCATGACATACATATTATCTGTGGTATTGTGTTGGTCTCTTCAGGTGACCCCTGTTCAAAGAATCATTGACTCCTCAAGAGACGTTGCAGCCCATAGGTTGAAAAATTAGACTAGCTTGAGAGTGATGTATGGCGACGTCGAGATAGAGGACGACAGTATTACAGGACGCAGCTTGCAACGAGTCTAGCTATGGAAGCGGCAAGATGTGATGTGCAGACCATTGTCTCGTGAACTTGGTCTAGATCCCTGACTCATTCAATCTGACAGCTCCAGCATATCACCTTTGCTCACGCTAGCCTGGTGCTGACCGACTAGAGAGAACCAAGCGAAAAGCCGAGAGAGAGTACCAGAAGACAAAACTAATCGAGCGTCAACACAGATTGGATGAAATTTTAGGGCTTATATTATCTCGCATCGATGTATCAAAAGATCTAAGTGAAGACGTTGATGTAGGCGGAAAGTCAGAAAAAAGAAGTGCGTGTGTTATGGATGGAGCTGGAGACATGTGGTGTGTTGTAAGCTCTGTGTCGTGTATTGTGTATTGTTGTGGTGTGTGTTGTTGTGTTTGTGTGCTCATGTCAATGACAGAAATGGACGATTCCTTGGAACATCTGCATCGCTCTATTGGGATCTACCGCGTGGTGTTGCCATAGGAAATGAATCTGTAGTGTGTTATGATGGAACAGTTATAAAAGTCATATTGCTTGACACTCTCGGAGATCAGCTCATGTCTTCTGGAAGAGCCTAAAGCCATAAGCCGATTGTAAGCGCGTGGGAGATCACATCGACATACTCTGATGGATGACGACAATTAATTAGGTGAGGAGCGAGCCGTCCGTGTCGAGTGTAGCATCTTATGCTAGAGGCACGATAGAATACGATTAATCGGAAAGGGACACGAAACAAAATTCTATCACCCTAGTGGGAGTCAAGGTATAAAAAAATAGAGTGTAATAAGTCGATAGACGACATTCAAGGTACGCACTAACACCAAGACGGCTATGTTTGTTGGGGCAGCTGCTGAAGCGCTTGCGGACAGCGCATAAGTGAGTCGATGGAAAGCATCTTTTCTAGTCTATGCACTGATCAGCGAGACAGGAATCTTCTCTTTCACAATCGTGATTGCTATTATGGAACAAACCAAATAGCCTATTATTCTCAATGGGCAACACTGATTGTTCGCTCCTGCAGCTCTTGCTCAGGTGTGCTTCTACAGTGCAGAGATTTCTCTGTGTGGCCTATGAAGAGGAAAAGAGCGGCCGATTCGGGAGAGGATGACGACCCTGAGAACGATCGAGTGTGTTAGATGGACAGTATGTCACGATGTACGAATTCCAATCCTTGCTGTGTATGGACAGACTACCATTCCTCAGACAAGGAGATTAAGGAAAAAGGCCACTAGAGAAACTTTTGCTTGGTTAAGGTCTAGGAGCACGAGGGAGACGCGACGGAATGGTCTAATCCAGCTCAATGGACGAGCCTCTGTCTGCGTGCTTCTGCTGGCCTGACTTATGCTGCCCATGGCTCCGCTATGCTATATCCATTTCATGCATCGATTCTAGAAGGCTAAGTCTATCTATTTCCCTGACTACAGGCGCGATCAAGGTAAGTGATTGATAAGTTGGATGGACATATTGAAGATAGATGATAATATAGTCAGTGGTGCCACTATGTCCAGTATACCCTTCGCACTGTGACCTTTCACCTTTCTTCTCTCTTTTTTTCAATATTCTGCTTCTTCCTTACTCCTCTTCTGTTTTGATTCCCATTCCTTTTCTTTCGATCGAAGTCCCTACATTCCCGAGCTCCTGCTCCGTTCATGCGTAGGCGTCCCACCCCTCGCTACCGATCCGCAAGTGGAGCACATAGGTGACACTTGTATGGCAGTGTGTATCTCACCCGTTCTCACGTAAGCACTCTTGAGTTCCAGAGCCCATCTGTTAATACAGAGTGCAGTGTAAATAAAATAGAAAAAGCAACGACGTTGATGCGAACAGAGTAGCACACTAAAACTTTCCAACCTTGCTCTGCACTGTCCCCATGGAACAGTAAGAAATGCGAGTCATGTTGTTATGGACTGTACGTATCACTTTGCTCTTGGAGTTCTAAACGTGAAAATAGTGTGTCCGATGATATAGTGCAAGGCACATAGCTCGATGTTCATCAGGAAAGCATATTCGACAACAATGATAGAAGAAGGAAGCGGGACCGCTCTTCTGATTCCAAGCTGCTAGCGATTCGAAGGAGTCTGCGGGAGGTAGCCGTAGAGCCAGGCGAGTGGTACTCGCCGAGATCAGAGAACACCATTGAAGTGCATAAGACATTGCTGCGGAAGCCCGAAGAAGAACGAAGTTATATTATTCGAAAAGCTAACTACTCCATTTGCTGATGAAGAGATGACAAAGTATTGCGAACGGGGAGAATGTTCTAAGTTGTTGTCTTAATCCGTGTGCGTAGTGTGTTTACTGGAACTTGCCCTCAGAAATTGAGGATGAGAAACAATCAGTTTACACATTCTTTACCGTAAGACGACGGTATGGCCTTGACATTTACATGGAAGGATTCATGTAGTGCTGTATTTTGCCTGTTATAAGGGAACAAGCGAGTTGTTTAAGTTGTTCTGACTTTTCGTTTGCCTCTTTTTTCTTTAACTTTTTGACTTTCTGGGAGACAGGCGCAAGTCATTGAAGGATCGAACATGATGATGTGATAAGAAACATCCAGTAAATTCTGGGAACGAGGAGCAGAGGCACACATCAGACGTGATAAAAGCCGAGGACGGACGAAGCGAAGACTAAGATAAATAGTCTGTATAAGTGCAAGGTCTGATCTGAACCTGTGAAGTTCCTGTCAGGACTCACAGAGATTGACTAAATGCTCTCCCCTCAGTCCCTACAAAGCGCGAGACACACGGGTCCGATCGGCTGGTTCTGACTACATTATGTGTTCCGACACTTTTTGAATCTTCATTCTTGTGTTACCACCCTGGTTCAACTTTACTGCGTGAGACCTCAGAGAATAGATATGGAGAAGACAGTGATGGGAGCCTCAGAGTATGGTTAATGCCATATAGGAATATCACATTTTTTGTTTTGCTCCTCTATGGATTGTAAAGTAGGAGAGCATATGATTGGCGAAATGCAAACTTGAAATATGTGATCCTTTTTGTTTTGTCTACGAGCATACTAAGCAATGTAGTGAATGATTTTCAGTATTGTGATTAAGGTGACCCGTCTTATGGAAATCTCAGTTTATGGGTTTTATTTAGTTTGCAAAGATAATAGGGTATGCGAAAGTCCAGACTCGATGACGTAAGGGAACGCTAGTGCTGCTGACAGATAGGCTGAGCAAGGGCCCTTAGGGAGCTTCTCTGTGCCAAGGTTAGAGAACGACTGGTCAATAGCCTCTCACTCCCCCTTCTTGATCACTCGTGTACCTTATTGGGAGTCTTATATATATGTATTGAACCGCTAAGGGCAATACTCCTTGAGGGGCCCTTATCATGCAATGTAGAATATTAATAGAAATATATTATAAAGGAGTGTTAAAATAATGAATGATACAGCATTCCAATATTAAAGAATAGATAATATAAGAGAGTATTATGTGTTTACATACATTCTATGATGAATGAATCTGAGACGTAGATATGGTATATTTATATGTATCTATATAATATATCGGATGAATATATAGTTGGATAGTAAAAGGCGAGCATGGGATATACACATATAAGTACACAGTGTGATCACCATACCACTAGAACCATGACACTCCACATGGAATACTATGACAGTACATATATAGATGTTACCAGCTATGTAGAGAATAGATACTAGTGTCAAGATAAGTGTGTGAAAGGAATTTGTAGAATAAGGAGAGCTGTTGAGAGGTGAAACACGAAGAAGAATAATCTAAGGACGAGGGAGCGGTAGTATTCGACAAGGAATCTTGTAGTATGAACGGTGTTGTTTCATATTGTCAGTGTCGTGTTTCTCTGTCTGTGAGATGCTAATAGTGTAGCTTATTACTCTCGGTAGATATCCCTAGAGCTCAGTACCTTGCCTCTAATACCACACCGCTGAAAGGTTCTAGTGAAAGTGTGGACCAGAAAACTTCCTGCGTGACTTCCATGTCTTTGACTTTTCACGCAGTCAACTCTTGAGCTGAGTCTCTGTATTGGGTATCGCTGGGACACGATGCTTGCTTTCTTTAAAGAACCAGGTACTACATTCTGCAGTTTCCTTCTCATGTGTCTGACGCAAGTGTTCATAGGTCAAGGTTCCCTCATTGATGTGAACCTTCATGTGGATGATCAGAAAGGAGGGAGGGAGGACCCCGGATAGCCTTTGAATGCGCCCATGGGACTCGCTCATGCCATGCTAGAGGTTGACGAAATAGAGAGAGCTCCTAAGAACGACCCCGAATACTGACGTGTTTAGATTTGTGTCCTTTTATAAATTGTAGATAGTGATTAAATTGTTTGTAATTTATATATTTTAACCATCCTGCTGCACTACCCCTCTTCTGCTAAGTCCACGTGCCTCATATCCCATAACACGATGAAGAGTCATCGTGATACACCCCCCCTCCCTTGTTTACGCCTACGGCACATCAAGTGCATAGCAGGGGATAGGTGCTTGTCTCAGTCCAGCTGGAGAGGTTCAGGACAGAGGGCTGCCTAGATAGAAGAGATACATAGTTCATCCCGCAGAGATGGCAATCCCAGCTTTTGGCGATATTGCCCGAAGCCAGAGTGTCCTCAACTTGTTCGGATGCCTCGCAGTCGATGAAGAGACACCCAAGCTGATCCGTATCTGCTTAATGAGTACTGCAGAGGTAGAGGCCTCCGATACTAGCCAGTGTATTGTCCCTCTTGGTTGGGCTGAGTCTCAGACTTCTTCTGGAGGACCACCAAGGCGTCCAGGTTAGTTGAATCTGAGAGTGACTGTTGGAGTTCCTATCCCCTCGAGAGGCGCACCAGAAGCCTTATCCTATTCTTCCAGAGTGAAAGAATCCGTGGAGAGCTTCCGTCTGTCTAGTTGTTGTGACTATGTGACGTGAGTGACGTGATTATCTGGGGGCTAGATGCTCCAACGGCCATGGATTGGGTATAGAGGGCCAGCTCGATGATGACAGATCCATGCTAGATTTCCTGTCTGCAGCGCGCATAAACAGGACGAGAACGAGGTGGTAATTCGCATAAGTAGCTAAGTGCAGGGAATTTGAGGAACTAGTGCTTTTGACTACGTCTTAAAAGAGAAGAGCCCAGGACTCACAGGGAGATAAAGGGCAAATTTCTCTTCATTGCGAGACGCTTACAATGCATGTTCCGAACCGAATCTAGAGTCCATGCAGGTTTTTCCCCTTCTGTTCTTTGAACACTGGGCTTACTGGGTACGTGAATGAGTAGTATTAGAGAATATAGAGATCATGTGACTGAGGGGAAGCAGTGGGCTTTCGATATGCAGAGACAGCGGCTGAATCTCATTCGAGATTGCAGGTACGTAGAAGGGAAATTGTCTCTGAAAAAGTTCTGGATCCCAGCAGCAGCTAATCGATTATGTCATTACTCATGTTTTTGTTCGTTCTCTACATTGTGGGGCTCAATTCATCAAATTGCTACCATTCGTATTGAGGGTTGTTTAGAGAAAGATTATTATTGCGAGTTAGAGACTTCTGTCCTCTAAGTAATACGCGGGAGGGAAGTAAAATTCCGAGATACAGGAGTGAATTGTGGTTTATTTGTAGTCCCCTGTGTAACCATAGATGAATGTAGAGGTAGACCTATGTTCAATAGCTGAAGACATTGTGAGACGAGATTTGCAGATCGAGTTGGAAATAAGAGAGTGAAGTTAAATAAATGGGAAGAGAGAAAAGGACATGAGATGAACTTTTAAAATTCGACAACCTATAGCATGACTATTGTGCTGTCTATGGATTGCACGGAGCCGTTGTGAGGACCACTAGAATAAGAACGACATGAAGTGTGATGGTAAGGTGAAATAGTAGTGAGAAGGTGATCAGAAAGGGTCACGAGGTAGGATAGATGATGTACAAAGAAAAGTCAATATTATTAATGTAATTTAGTAAGAGCTAAAGCATATTGTTAAACATGAAGAATACCCAAGATCAACTAGGAGACCTGAACTGCAATGTGTTTGCAAATAGATCTCACCAGAGACTCTACTAATGATGAGACACGTGTCGCAGTCGTAACATTAAGCCACCTTCTTCGAAACCATCAGTGTGGAATGAAACAAGACATCATCGAGTGTATTGCTCAATGCTGATCTTCATGAGTCATTGACACCTAGATCTCCAAGTCTGCTTCATTCTGTAATGAGAAGAACATTGACTAGAGAGCTCGAAATCAATAGGAGACTCCAAGACATATGTATCGGTGATTGCAAAATCAGTTTTATTTTGTCAACTGTTGATGAGAGAGAGGAAGCTCTGCAGTGGACAAAATGGAGGATTCCTGTTCAGGACATTCCTTTTGATCCTTCACTGCTCGGTGATTGAGGGTCGAGACGTAACTTAATTCGTTGTATTGAAAACACACAAGTGCGTCAGATGCCCTTTATCATCTGTATGATTACGAATATGGTTGCTGTCAGTACTCGCTTCCTAAATTGCTTGGCTGGTACAGCCTGCAAATAGCAAAGTTAGTATGATGTACCTATGGGTGGACCCGACGACCGAAACGCATAAAATTATTGTGCGGCTACTTCGAATAAGACTCTGTGAATTGATGAGTAAGCTACTATTATGAATTGTTAAGTAGTAAAGATGGCAGAGTAATTAGCAAGATATATGAGAGATAGGTTAAGATGCACCGCAAAAAAGGGTCACAGAGAGGCTCTACGAATTTAGATTGAGAAGCACGAATGCTCGTAACAGGAAGTCAGTACTGGTGAGGGTCTTTTCTTATAAGAGGTATGAGAAGTTGTTATGAATCGTGTCTAGTTGAGCGTATCGCTGTGAAGAATCGCTACCAGAACTCTTATCAAGACCCTGGGTGTGCTTTGTATTCTGTAGAAGCAAGAATGGGGAAAAATTATGATGAGAAAAAAAGAAGTGCCAGGTCTAGATCTGAGAGCTCAGTGGAAAATTTTGTAGCCATGCAAAACAGAGAATCTGGAATGGGATATTTTGCTGTCTCTTGGTTATGCTTTCAGTTCAGAAACAATCTCCATGCTCTTAACTTCAAAAACCTAGTTACGACCCACGCGTCGTACATGAGGCAGAATTAATCATGTTTCGTCTCGAGAGAATTATACTACAAAGTAAAACACGTTGTAAAGAGCACATGTCGAGAGACCGGCTTGACATATACCAGTAGAGTAGGCCACTGTCACGCATAACAGACTCTTCAGCGAGAAACGGAGAACTTCACCGCGAGCAGAATAATCAATTAATTATAGCTACCGAGTGTAGCCCTCTCTAATCGCACCGTCCCTGAGTATCCACGGCTATGGTAGGTAGACCACAAGCGAAGAAGTGGACTTGAAGTGACTACGCAATCATAGACCCTCACTGATTTATGGAAGAAGTCTGACAGGACGAATTGGCCTGGAAAGGGAGGAAGCTTAGGAAAATAAAAAGTGGCTGAAGAAGGACAAACGAGAGAAGAATAAATGAGAATATTGTAAGGGACCCTAGACCAGAAGGAATTGGACTAGAGTTCAAGATAGGCTCACCTAGGTTCATACCTCATGTCACGTTTCGAGCTGACCTCGCATCTACTCTAAAATGATGGTTAGACGCTATACCCTCCCACGTTACCAAGAAACAATGTCTTGCTACGCAGATGTGAATTGTGAAAGCAGCAGCCGCAAGCTTACATCAGTTATCATCTAAGACGAGCTCACGATTTGTGCCCATTCGTATGAGCTCTACGAGCATGATGTGCAAATGATGAGCATAAGTGTGAAATAATGGATATATATGGAAAGCTACATTGGTAACAAGGTATATGATGTCATTGAGCAAGCGAAGTAGTAAAAGGACGAATGAGGATACATGTCGCTTAGACGGAATCACCAGTTGTTCTTGTTGACCTCAAGAGGTGACACAAGCCCACGCACGCTTGGGCATTGTTATCTTGTAAGAACTATGACTCTGTAGAATATAAGAGAGAATCTAGGGAACATTTGCTCTTAACTACTACTATCCATTGACCATTAGAAATAATGTTATTTCTGACGATTGATAAAAAGTTGTGCCCAAGTATTGGTTAAAAGTATAATGAGAGACAATATGATTGTCAATAAGAAATAGCAACAGAAATACATATGATAAATAAACTTTATTGAATGATATCATGCATAGAAATTGTAATATATCATCGTGGTGAAGAGTGGAAGTACCATTAATCTGATATAGAGCGGATGAGAGAAGAAGCCATTTTGTCTAGTCATAAACACTCTGCTAAAGAGAATGTGTAGGAACAGAGTTAGAATCATGACTAGTGTTTGATTATGAAGCTCCAAGAATATTACACAGATGAGTTCTTATATAAATGGCAGATTTTGAATAGATAGTGGTTGAATGAGGAAATGTTGAGTATTGCGCAGCGTAGCATTAGGGAATAAGGTTTCGCACTCTTGTCCCGTCAATGATGTAGAAGATCCGCGCATGGGACGGAAGGGAAAGATGTTCTGTATAGTTCCTTGTACCATTGTATGGATGAAATAAGGTGTGAGAGAACTAGGCCAGAAGTATCTCTGGGGCAGGTAAACAAGGTATTGGAGAGTCTGGCACGTGAAGGCCAGATTGAGTGTGTTGATTCAGTATCGCCAATGGGAATCATCCTGAAGAGATATAGAAAAGCCAAATACGTGAGAATATTAGCCATCTAAGATAGATGGCACCATGGGGAAAGCAAATTCAGTATGAAGTAGACACTACACAAGGAGGCCCAGCAGCATCGCCTGGGACTGACTGGCGGGTTTTGGGGATAATCATTTAATAGACTTACAGAAGAGAGAGAAAGAATTCGAGTTTAAGAGACGGTGATAAAACTTGTCACAGAAAGCTGGCTAAGAGGAATAAGGGGAGAAGCAGAGATCTAAGAATGTTTCCATGATGTTTGCGTGAATGATGAGGAATACTGATGTCCCGTAGAGGCTGTTCTGTCTCGTGATATTCATTTGCAAACAGCAATCCCCAGGAGCGAGAGGAAGTTAAGTTGGTATTAACTGTGTAGCTGTACATCTTTTGGGGTGTGAAAAACCCAAGGGGCTAGAGATGGATTACTATGAGATTGGAGAGAATAGCTGGAGAGTTAGTAGTAGTGAAGGACCTGGGATGTTTGTATCACCAGAAAAGATGCCAATACTTTATCCTTTAGAAATGAAAATGCTGAAAGGACTTTATCTGGTGGATACAAGGAGAAAGAGAGAGAGAGAGAAGAAAGGGGTAAGTGCTCGCATGGACATTTTGCCGATGACGTAGCAAGTGGAGACAGTTAAGTGGCTGACTCGACTGCCAAACGTCTACTGAGTAGGGTGACCCTATTTTCCGTATGGATCAGAGAGACGAGAACAAGAAATATGTTAAAGAACAATGATTTGTTCATCGTGAGAGGAGAAGACCAATCGGTGAGAGTCTGGGGTAGAGTTTATTGGTGCCCTATCGCTTAGCAATTGGTCTACATCTGAGTGGATATTTGGATAGAAAAGAGCTACGAGCTAGAGCTGCGCAAAGGTTGGTGAAGGCGATAGCAGCCGGAAAGGTGCAGGCTACTGAGGATCCGGGAGAGGGATTGAGCCCAGAGACCCAGGACAGAATCTTGTAAGTTGAAGAGCAATGTGTTGACTAAAGTGGACTATGCTGAGAGCAAGGTCTCTCAAAATTGATCTCAGTGCCCATTGGATTATCTCAGGTAATCCTAACTATCAAAGGACCGCAAAGCCGAGATACAGAACGACGAGAACGAGTTACACACCATGTTCCGAGATGCACCGATGATGAGCAGGCGGAGATCCCCGCGCCACCACACACACAGCACATGCATGCCACAAAGCTATAATTATATGCCTTCAACAAATCATGAGGAAAGGGCAGAGTGAGGACAGCTGTACGAACGGGTGTGAGAAGCTTCTAAAAGAACATACGATTTTTAGTGGATAGCAGAGCACTCCTACATGAAGAGAAAGAGAGGAATTTTATGAATGCACTTTGTAGAAATGTGAGATGTAAATTGGCTCATAAAACTTGTGTCGATGTGTGTAAGCAATATCGTAATGATAAAAAAGTATATCATTGGAGTACTGGAATGAAGAAATATGGAGACACCAAGCATCGACCCAGCTCTCCTGTTAGGTTTCTTATGGAACACCACTGTGGTTATCAAGCTACCTCAACCTAGTAGCCCTGGAGTTAAACATTCCCTTATCAACACTGTCTCGAGAGACGAGGGTAAGTGAGATTACCTATCTAAGTCTTGTAGGCAAGAATAGAAGAAAGAAATAATCTCGATGATTCCGTAGCCCGCTACATGGAGTGTAGAGGATATCGCTCCGATCCTTATGCGGATACTTCATTTCGTTGAATCTTATTAATCTTTTGAGGTCGCTCTGTAATTTCACGCTAAAAATATTGAGAACTCCTTGCAATATACATAAGGGCTTAGATGACCAACTGTCATAAACCAAACGATAAGCTGTAAACTCTTCATCTATGATAAGCTCTAAATATTACCAAGGAGTAATTTACGGATATTGCACCTGTGATTGACCCTGAGTTAAAAGAGAGCGCAACTGATTGCATGTTACTACAAGAAATAATTCCTGAGAATGTTCAAGTTGCGGAGTTAGGTGTTATGGTGAATATTAGAATACTTTCACTAGTCTCAGTGTCAACTCCCTTGCCAGATCCACATCGCTGACAATACGCATACCTAGCCACCTACACTGTGAGTCATCCTCAGTTTTCAAAGACTACATGTAAAAAGAGATCGTAATATTGATTGGCAAGAATACTTTGTAGAGGGTTTTCTGGACGTACAGAGGAGTATGTATTTATTGAATGCTGTATCGTAGAGAATTCACACATCTTTAGAAAATATAAGGGTATCCGCATGTATTCCCCTTGTACGAGCGTCACCCAGCAACAGATTACCACAGGGAAGCTTCTTTGCTAGTGGTGACTAGGGGATTGTGACATGACCCACACTCCCCCCACTTGCTTTCAGTGTGTAGTGGGAAGTTTGTGCCTGGTTTACGTGTGTTTGAATACCAGGCCTATGTTCTTGCCCCGTCGAGTGTTCCATGAACAGTCAAGTGAGAGATGAGCTATTATGCAACCTAGAAGAGTGCAACCGTCGTGCGTGGTGCTGCTCAGAAACCTATTATGCCCTTTAGACTGCTGTAGAGGCAGATCGGCTGCTAAAGTTTTCGAGGACCCAGAGCACCTCCCTTTTCCTATATTGATCCGCCCTGAGCCTTGGGAGATGAGAGGAGAGATCGAAGGATGGATGGAAGATATGATTAGCGCCCCATTTATTGCTAAGTACCTTCACGAGATCCACGTGACTGTCCTGTCTGGACTAGTCGAGCCAAGTTGTGAGGTACTTGGAAGTCGTGCGTGCTCAATGATAAGACCACATCTATAGTTAGAAAGAGTAGGAAACTATATAGCTGAAGACCGAGGTATTTCAGAGACTAAGTACTCAATGTCTGACGACCGAGAGTCCACCCCCGAGAGAATGGGTATAAGGCGAGGAATGATGAGTCTGCATTAGAGTCACACAGTTTTTGAAACACTGAATGTACCCGAGTAACTGTAGGAAGTAACAATAAGTCGATTACTGTCCATAGGAACGAAGTGACCATGATAAGTGGTAAGATGCCTCATGAATGGACATGTGTCAGCCAGAGGAGTTGGTTGGATATTTTTGGTTTTTGAGGCCCCGATAAATTATGCCAGAAGGTATAGCGGTATTCATGATGTGGAGAAACAAGCTTTAAAATAGAAGTCTCAAAGTGGTTGGTGACTTCTCCAGTCAATGACTTTGCGAGACTACTTGACGCAATTTTAGTGGATGTAGACAATTTTATCAAGACAGATGATACAGTAACTTATAGTTTTGTAGGGTTCAAAGATTCTGCCCTGAAAATGATGGTTATGTAGTTTCTCTGACGGACTGAAGGCAAGAGAGGATAGTAAATGAATAGCCCAGAAGTACCTATGAAATTGCTCTAGTAGAGAAGCACATATTATGCGGGACGAAATGAGAGATTCCAGAGTCAATTCAGCAGCTTGAGTTTTCATACTAGATCTGCTTCCTTGAGTCACAATCATGTATGTGGTCTTTAGCAATTGGAGAGCCCGAATTGAGACTGTCATAATGAGACATGACGAACCCGAACGCACTCAGGAGGCAGGAGAAGGTGATATGCCAGAACACCGGAGAGTTAAATCTATGAGAAGCAATGCAAAAGTTGTTCTATGATTCCAATGATAGATGAAGGCACGGCGGTGACTATGTGGACTGTTCATCATGACTATACACAATCTCCAAATTAGAAGACATTACTGCAGGGACATTGAGATCATGATTGGTTTGATTGGATGTAGCGCAGCGGGGTCTAACTGATGATACAAGCGTTGCACCCCCATTATCCTTTAATCTAATCTTAATTCTGAATCCTGTGTTCACCTCGCTTGTTGGCCCCGGTAGCTGTGTTGTGTGCTGTAGTGATCTGCCCTTGTGTGTGCATAATATTACGCTCAAGAATCATTTGTATCATACACGCCATTCAATTAAAATGTTGCTCAATACCCCAAGACCAGACCCAAACTAGTCATCCAAGTATAGAGTGAGGTGAGTATCACTGTTGTTTAGATGAATGGGTTCGTGGCTGTTGAGTAGAACTAAACAGGAAGTTGAGACAGAGAAAAGTCGCACTGTGTAGGAGGGAAAGAAGAGAGGAGAGGCGTTATATTTTGGCAGAGGACCGCCGAATTGCGAGACGCTGACACTTCAAGAATGATTGTTATCAATCTTAAGGAACGTCAGGACCAGGAACTCTCGCAAACAGGCCGAACACTTCTAGGTACCCCACTCGGCCCAGGAGCCCGGATTAGACGGCATGGTGGACCCTAGCTCACTTACTGGCTTGTTCAGAGCCTCCTCTACAGGCTTGCTTCTCATGTCAACATTATTATAAGTAACACAGCGCAGAGGATCCCGAAGCCACCCCACGGAGCCAGTGTACCCTGGCCACAACCACAAGATATCGAGACTGGGCCATTCGAGCCTCATCTAATCATCCGTAATAAGGCAGTATGAGAGGACTGAGAGAGAGCATCTGAGATAAAAGATCAGGAAAGAGTCTGTGTGAGAGGGAGAGGCATTTTTTGTAATCGCTCGGTTTCTAGGAGGATTTAGTTTTCAATACCCGATAGATCTGGGTGATCGATGAGACACATTGAGAATATAAAAATACTATCCAGCAATCACAATTAGCGGTGAGATAAAAGGCCCCCCCCTGAGATAGATGCCCGGAGCAGTACGAGAGGAGCATCAAACGGAAAGGGAGAGGAGTCGAGAAGTAGAGCGATTCGATGAGAGCGAGAAGGATAACCCGTTAATACTTGACGTCGGAGGAGAGCGCGACGAAGTTCCGAGGAGGAGAGCGGTACGCAAAGACTGACGATGAGACTGGAGAGAGAGAGAGATGAAGCGAGGAAGGTATGAATGACTCCAGTGCAAACGAGAGATGACGGAGGGCGGACGACGTGGGGGACCGAACTCTCCGAGTGGCGCGATGTGAGGCACCATCTTGAGGTGGAGACCCTGATGAGAGAAAGCCAGAGGAGGAACCCGAGAAGCGACGGAGAAACGTTGCAAAAGTCGAGAAAGGTTCGAGAGCCCGCGCATTACTCGGCCCTGAAGTAGATGAGATGACCCCACGATTTTGAGATCCCAGTAGTATAGCCACGCCGAGACGCAAGAGGGAGACAGACGCGACCACAAGAGTGAATAAGAGACGAACGACCACTGGAGTGCGATGACGACGCGAGACAGTACTGAAGATTGAATGAGACGAGACAGATGCAGCGCGAGAGAAGGGAAGTGCTACAAGAATTGATGATCTCGTTGTCAGAGATAGCAGACTGAGAGAGAGAGAAAGAGATGGAATAGGGAAGGGTAGAGAGGACTGAGAGAGGAGGCACGAGAGATACGTATCCGAGATAGAGAGAGATGTTGTAGCGATCACGTCCGAAGAGAAGATGGAGGTCGATATAAAGTGACCGAGTAGCTATTGTGGGGCTGAGAGTTAAGAGAAGCACGACTGACTAGAGCAAAAGACGTGAGAGAGCCGGCAGAGCCAGAAGAGAACAGATGATTCCCCTGTCCTACCCTGCATTCCCATCCCTCACCCCATTTAACCCTTAATGTTCCATATTTTCTTTTCACCCTTTGTGACACTGTATGCTATCTTTAAAAGCCCCTGTGCTGATGACCCCCTACAAATTTATTGACCTCTGTGGTTATTCCAAAGGAAGCACACATTTATATCTAGAAATTCAACACTAATACCCACTCAGAAGTAAAGACCTGTGACATTTGTCTTTCTGGTAGTGGGCTTATGCCACTCGGGCTGGTTGTTTACAGCTCCAACTATTTACTTTGTAATTTCTTAATTTTATTTTCCTTAAAAGATAGATATTTTCCTGTTATATAAATGTATCCCATTTTATTATCCATTTACCTATCCATTGATAGACCTCTAGAGAGTTTCCATTTCTAGATGTAAATAGACCAGCATAGCATGGAGTTTTTAAAGATTCATCACAGGGGAGTTATCTGGGTTTCAAACTATTGCAAAAATATAAGCTAGTAATATACAAATGTTAATTGATGACGTATTTGTATCAGAATTTCTGGATCTTCATGTTCTAACCTAGTGCAGCATGTTATACCCTCATCAGCATTATTTCTGTAGATAAGGTTGAAATTGTTAATATATTTGTAATAAAATAGTTGACAGAATATCAAGTTGATAAATCACTAAATTAATTACTTTCTCAAATTCTGACTGCATAAACAAGTAAAAAAATGAATAAAACACTCCAAATCTGTTGATTCAAGTTAGATAAAGAACTGTAGTGTAAACTAGTTAATTCTGCCTAAACAGTGCATGAGCCTATCCTTATGTGTATAATTAAAAATGCTTTTCACTTACCTGAAATTAAGTAGAGAAGATAAATATGACATTGGAATCTTCTTAAACAAAAAATCATCCACTCGTTATGGAAAATATGCCACATAACAAATTTCATCTATATTTAAACATTCCTGGTACATGCAAACTTGCAACAACAACAACAACAATAATAATAATCCTTTTGATTTTTATAGTTGAGTCAGAGCATGGTAACTTCTGTAACAACCTCCTCATTAGGTCTGAATGTTTTACTACAAAAAAAATTTCCATCTTTCTAGTTCATAGTTGTTCTTGATTGTGCCAGTCCTCTACAAGGTAACTAAGAATGCATTTGTTCCCCATGCTCTTGCAGAGAAGATGGCTTTTCTTTCTACAATACATGATGTCAGTGTCTTGCTGCCATTCTACTGCATGTGGGAAGGATGAGGATATAAAGAGGGCAGGCACACATCCTGCCCTCCACACATTCTTAACTGCCTCAGCGTGGAAATGGGGGGCGGGGAGGTGCTTTTTACTCACATCCCCCTGGCAAGGGCTCCCACTAGGATTCAAAGAGCTTCAGATCACTGGCTCAATTTGTTCTAGGAAAGATGGGACCTATTTGGTCATCATCTTGTCACCTTCTGTGACAGGGCTGGATAAGATATGCCAAGAAATGACAAAGGTAATTTTCTGGTCTTTACATTTTTTAGAAGAATTTCTAAAACTAACGTACATATATATCAGCTTTGCCTTAACTTTGCAGAGTGAGTTGAAATGGTCGCTGCAAGACTCAGCTTGGTAAATTAAATACCTGTTTTCTGAAATAGATATTATTGAATCTCAGAAAATATTTTATCTCTTATGATGGAATGCTAGCAGCTATGTCTCAGAGTTGCCAAAATACTGAAGCAAGAGAACACTTAGATGAGGGATCAGTTTGGCAGGTACGTAAAGCTTTGCCTTAGATTTCAATTGTGCTGCCCTTTCATAATCCCAAGGATTAATTTAGCTAAAATACAGAATGACATTGCTGCAGACTCTAGTTTGAATCACACATCATTGTGTTTTTAAACCAAAAGCCAGGTGAAACAAGATCCAAACTCTAAATTTCTCAAGTTATATAAAATCAAAGTCAGACAAAAAAGAAAAAGATAGGAGAGTAGGATAGATGGCCTCTTGTTCAGGGAATAGAATTACCTTCCCCTCCTGTCTTCAGCAGAACTTGATGGTGAAGTAAACTCAAGCTTCTCCATCAGGCTTGGTCATAAGTGCTTAAGAACTTGTGACTGGATTATTGAATCTGGAGTTCAGAACATTGTGGTGTCAGTATGTTCTTGTGGATTATAAGCTTGATGGAAATTGGATGCCATGAAATATTAGCTGTGTGTGATTACTCCCACCTGCTGGGTAAAATCTTTATTACATGGTATGACACTTGACTTGCATCCTAGGGTAAGATGGAATTCAATGTGGCCCATCCATATCTCTTGCTTGTAGACATATTCTTTCTTTCATGGTAGTTCAACTCAAACAGGAAACCGTGAGGCAATGCGCATTGTATGAACGAAAGGAGAATTACTTCTCTTTTAAGAGGAACAAAAATGAAAATGGACCTTTGAGGACCAGTGGATTCATCAAGTTTACCCAGTAGCTGGTTCAGCGAATAGGGCAACAAGACTAATAAGCAATGCTTCCAGGCAGAACGGTCCTCAGCTCTAACTTTTGAGAGCTGTTTTTGATTATTGAACACACTGCACATTCCCTTCTTTGACCCTTCTTGGTGTATGGGGGAGCATTGACTTCGGAGGAGCACTGACTTCAGAAACAGGAGTAAGCTTCCAGCTCTTAAGAGCACTGTTTGCTAAAGGATTTAAGGAGTCAGCACAGCAAAAACACAGTCTGTAGTGAGTAGTTCTGCAGGAAAAAGTAGGTCTTTGTTATTTAGTTATTGTGAAATTTCCTGTAGGTATCAGACTTCACCCAAAACACTTAAAACATCAATGTATTACTATGGTACTAGCTGCTTTTATTTTTGTTAGGAAGAGAAAGAAATACAGGAAAAACTTTCAGAAAGGAAGGAAGGGAGGAAGGAAGAAAGAGAGAGAGAATGAAAGAAAGGGGAAGGGAAGGAAAGGAAGGAAAAAGGTTTAGTTTTGTTTTATTATGAATTCTTCATTGCCTCTACCCCTCAATAGAAGTCTTGCAAGTTCAGGAAATCTGATGTTAGTGTTTTGTTCCCAAGAATGAGAGTCATTGTCTGTAGTTGCCTACAGTGAGAATATCTTCTCAGTATGGAATTCTATGGCTACTCCATTTTAACTGTTCCCTCAGCTCTGGGGAAAGCAAATGTACTTAGCAGAGGAGAAAAAGGTGTTGAGTCAGGAATGTAACTCACTTAAAGATTCTCAGGCCTTGAGTTTGACTGTTATATCATTGACGAAGCTGAGTTCTCTGTTTTTTGGCAGCAGAAATAGGGAGAAATAAAGAATAATGTATAGTTTATGATCTACTAATAAAAGTCCCTTTTAACTTACTGTGTGGCTTCAGTTTAGTGTGTGTGTGTGTGTGTGTGTGTGTGTGTGTGTGTGTGCATGCGCATGTGTCTGGGTATCTGTGTGTGTACAAGTTTATGTATGAATATTTTATTCTAGTTTTTCTTATCCTGTGAATCCCCTCACCTCTTAATCCTTATTTATTCTGTCTTCTTTTGTGTCCCCTTTTCTTTCTCTTTCAATGTAACGTATGAGTACATTATCATCTGTAAGCACCATGGGAGATATCAATTTTATATTTCTATTTGTCTAAAATAAATTATCTCTACCAATAAAGAAGAAGAAGATATCTGTATTCTACACCTACCTTGCATTTGGAGAACTTCCTGTCCAAGAAAATGATTTCTTGAAACTCCTATGGTCCTGCTATCTTCATGGAGCACAGTGGCTGACAAACTGTCCCCACTGGCCTATGTATCTAAGATGCTGTTCCTCGCTCCTTCCACCAGCCAGGGAATGTCAATATTCTAGACCAGTGTTTCCCAGACAGGTTTTACTGGACAATGATGTCACCAGGAGAAAAACGAAGATACTGATATATGTTTTTTTTTTTTAATTTAATGCTCTTCATACCTGCCATCTAAAAATAATAATCTTAAATTTTTTAATACATTGAAGAGCTATTATGCATCCTCACCATGATTAAACTAAAAGGAAAATTTTTGGAAGGATATTCCGAATATGATTTGAATGTATTGACCGATTGAAAGATGCACTGCTTAGCTTTATTTCTTTCTCTTGTCAAAGTTGATTATACCTAGCAACCAGTGCTGATTTGATCTTAGGTCTTTGCTTCAAAATAATAGTTCCTTTTCCCATACAAATTACTATGTCTTAGGACTGAAGAGTTTGCCTTTAGGGTTGTCTTTATTCTGAGGAACACCATTTCATCTTTGGATGAAAAGTTCCTAAAGGGGCCAGTGGTGAATTCTAAGCTCCACTATTTAAGTATAGGTATATAAAAATGAGATGAAATAGATTTGACACTGCCTCCCCACACTTCCATCCAAGTAAGAAAAGGGGTTGGGACCGTAAATATGAGATGCAGCCCCTATTCTTGTATAGACAGACATTGAAGGGACTAAGGTAAATAATCTATATTTTGATACAGATGGCAGTAAATGCTAAAAGAGAAACAATACAGAGCAATTGGAGGTCAGAGAAAGGAAGAGTTGTTTGCACTGGAAGAATTTAAAAATGGGCCACATTTGTGTGGAATTACGCATTTTCGTGATTATGTGGTTGCTGTTTCCTCTCATAGCTGCAACAGAATCTCTGTGATGTCATCAGATTCGTGAACCTCTTTATCTTAGCCCTTAGCTTCACACCTGCTCTGTACTATTGGACCACAGACTCCTTGAGTAGTTAAGTGCTTACCACATATGCTATGAAGGTCAGAAACAGAAGCGTCCTTCATTGCGTTTAAAACGTCTGAAAACAGAAGGTTTTCAAGCATGGCAGATGTGTTTGGTCAGCCCCTTGCCTATGTTAATGATCACAGATGGTCATAGCAACCAACTTCACTCTAAAATAGAGTAATTTTATCCTCACTCCGTTTTTCTTTAGGCGAGGGGTTTGATGCCATATTTATCAAGACATCCACTTGGAAGCAAACATCATGCTGTGAAGAACTATTATAGATGAAACATTACAGCTGCATGCCAAATAATGACTTAAGCTGGGCAAATGCTTACTGAAAGGGCTGATTTAATTCATTTTGCTTGTTCTGCTCATGTACTACTGGAGGAAGGGGGAGTATGGGAAGGCAACACTCTGTGTTGGCCCTTTGTTTTAGAAGCTAGTAATTATTTGCAGAGCTCAATGGGTACTGTGCTTAGCTCACACCCGGAAACAGAATTCTGGGCTAGACAGTAGCCATGATGATATTTATATATCTCCAGATACTGCTTTGCCAATTGAAATGCAGACATATGTAGAAATGGCCTCAGTGTCAGCCACTGGCTTTTTTTTTTTTTTTTTTTTTTAATGCTTTCCTTGGCTCAACAAATTCTTTTTATTTTCTCCCTTCTTTTGCTGTCAACACTATTTCAACAGTGAGTTATATTATCTGGTGACATCAGAGGAAGCAGAGTTACGGGTGTCAGCTTGGCAAGAGTTGCCACTTATGACAGATTTGTGACAAGCTGCATTTTTTTTTTCGACAATTTCCATCTTGAGTGATGAAGGATCCACACTTGGGAAGACAGTGTGGACCTCCCTTGATGAAAATGGTTCTATGTCTCATTGAGCTACTATTGCCTCAGCACTGAGAGGAAGGGACCTGTGATCTTTGAGCAATCCTTCCTTATAGTGTGAATGCATTGCCAAAGCTGATTGCCTGGATGTATAGATAATAGAGACTTTACTGGCACTAAAGTCAGAGCGGGTTTCAAATCCATTAAGTTTAATGGTTTGTATCACAATTGGCTGTGACTGATGAAACAACCAAACGAACAATTCATGGACAGCTTAGGGAAGAACACTGTCCACTGTCACAGTGGCCGATAAATTATGGTTGGTTTCATTATGACGCACAAGTTTCCCTCTTTATTCTGCAGCTAGATCAATGTGCAACCAATTGGTTAAGGTAAAAGCTGCTATGGTGCAGGCAAATGTTTGAAGCATTTACATTAATGGGTTTGAACTTGGCATGTTTTCTGTTGTTACCCTACCCTCCCACCCCCCCAGCTTGAAAGGTTCTACATATTTTATTAGGGAAACAACCAGTTTGCTCATGCGGAACAGATAAAAAAAAAAGCAAGTTTGATATCGAATTTAGACATGACCAAATCTCCAGAGGTTACAAAAATGTTCAGTTCCATCTAGTAGGAGAGATGGATGACCGTGACTCAGCAGAAGCACTCAGTCATGCCACTGTGTGTGAATCCCATGGACTGAGTTTATTCCCAAAGTGTTTTCCCTTGGAGTCATTACTAATTTAGTTACCAGTTTTTATCCAAATCTACTGGGTCAGGTTTGCTTTTGTCTCTTAGCCATGACTCAATTCTGAAAGTCTGGTGAGAAGATCCCAGAAGTCCAGTCAGTTGTCCAGCACATGATGAGCTGTAGTTACGTTCGCAAATCAGTAGTAGTGTAAAGGAAGGAATTTATACTTTAGTCTATATGTATAGCTAAGTAATACATGGTAAAATAAAAAATACGACTATGGAAATCCAGGTGTTTACATTGAAATTCAACACTTATTCATGTTCCTTATGATCCAATGAAAGTATAAAATTTCAGTCAGAGGTAAAGATGCCACTTTATGGTGTCTAAATCCAAATGGAAGTGCTATAGTTATTCATTCTTTACCCTTGGGGTCTAGAGAAATGCCTAACCCATAACAGGAATTCAATGTACATGTATATAGGTGAGTGGTGACTATGTAATCCATCATAGATGAGCTGTTTCATTTCTGCACAAGTCAATGTTCTTTCAGAAAAACAGAAACAAAGAGAAGAAAAAAATGATCTCAAAAATCATTCAACATTGATTGATATTCTTCCCAGAACTCCCTTTTTTCACATAGATAGCTTCCTGAGGAAAACAACACAGAGATCCATGGCTGTCACAGTCAATGATAGGTTTGGGATATGATAAGATGAAGAAAATGGTTAAATATAAGAGTAGATGCCTTGTAAGATAGAATTTGAAATAATGGCTCTCAGCAATAGAATTTTGACAGGAACACATGATGAGAAAATATAATCTCCACCCCATTGATGGTATCTGGTACAAATTGAAAAATGAATTGAACAACACAGCAGAATGTGTATTCTACAACCCTTTAGAATAACCCTCAAGTGGCATGCAGTGATCTTTGAAACCTCTACCTCCCTCTTTTCAAATAGTTAAAACCAGTAGGGGAATGAGAAACAAACAAGAAAGTGATATTATTATCAGCAAAGTAAATATATGTCTTGATATATGTAGAAATTTCTCTCTATCTAGTGTACAGAGAAAATTCTCTTTATGTACATGTATGTATGCATCTATACAGAGAGAGGGAAGAAGGAGAACAATAAAGAAAAAGAAGGGCTTTATCTAGTAATTTTATTTAAATAATGATATCCCCCCAGCCCATACTCAATAGTCCTGATTTATTGATTTGCTCATCATTCTAACAAAAACTCAATTTCTAATATGTGGCTCATCCAAAAAAAAAAAAAAAAATCACAGATTTTCAAGTTCTGACATCATGGAACCCCAATCTATAGAGGGATCATTATCAGACAGGTAGATCTAATCTGACAGATCAGGTAAACCTCCCCACAGAATAGTATGAATTATAGATATTCAATGCAGGAAAACTAACAGAGTACCTATCAAACATCATGCACTAGGTTACGGTGCTACTAATGCCTTGCTCTTTGTTTCCTGGGGCCTGTGTTGTAAACCTCATTAAGTTGGAAGCATAGAGCCCTGTATGAGTATTTAGTTTGCATTAGGTTAGCCCCATTTTTGTCAAACCCCAGAGAAGTATATGTGTGGAAGGAATTTAGCCTTCTACTGTGAAAGCCAAGGTCTTATTTTTTGAGATATGATAGTGTAAAGAAAACAGTTAAATAGAGAATTCCATACCTTCTAATTTAGAAATTTAAATAGTGAAATAAAGATAATGCATTTCGACAGTTAACCAAGAATTTAAATTTTTGAAAGCATGATATTTTTTAACATAAAATCCTTGGGCAAGGACATCTGTGATAAAGGGCAATTTTATGGGAACAAGAAAGCCAGTGACTTCTCTCTCAGTTTCTCCACAAATTTCTGTTCAAAACTTGCCCTATCTGTCAGGGTCACCCTGGTCACCTAGCCCCTCCATATCCCTTTACTTTCTCTTATCACCCATACCTCTATGGGACTTTACCATAATATATATTGGAAGTGTCTTCATTTGCTTGTTTATTCTTTCACTGTAACATAAGCTCCATCAAGAAGGGAGCTTCTTAAGTTATCCCGTGTTAGTCTGTTTTCTATTGCTATTACAAAAACCTCTGATGCCTGTTACTTTATTTTTTTAAGCATTTATTTAGGTTATAGTTCTAGAGACTCAAGGGCATGGTACCAGTCTTGGCTTTCCTCTGGTGAGAACTCCATGGCAGATGGTATCATAGGAAGAGCACACACAACAGAGAGAGATCAAAGAATATTCATTAGAATACAAGGAGGGACCAGTAACATTCTCCTACAGACCCACCTCTTGAAGGTCCTGTTATCTGTTAAAACCAACACTGCTGTCTGAGGACCAAAACCCAAACATAGGAATCCCTGGATCCACTGAAACCTTAGCTGAGTTGTGGAGCTTCCGACATAAGGCCGTGAGGCATTTTCCTTAGTGGGCCTATGATCCCTGGCCGTTGTTTCTCTGATTACACAGGCTGCAGTTCTCTGTGGCCAGTGTTGCTGTCACTGTCACAGGTGACCTTGGGAGAGAGAAAAAGCTGCTTGGATGGGTAAGTAGATGTTAGAACTGATTACAGTACTGCATGTTCAGCGGTAAGGAAGCAACCCAGGCGGCTAGAAAACTTGGTAGGCGCTCGTGCACACGCGCACACACACCCCACCCTGGTCACATGTCCATGTGAGATCTAACTGTGTAGAACCTCTTGCTTTCTCCCTCAGGGGTTATGTTCGGATTTGTAATTTTCATAAGATAATTTCTCTAATTTGCTTTTTCCTAGATCTACCTGTGAAAGGATGGTGAACCTGTGTAGCAACAAAAAGCACACATTTGTGATTCCTAAAAATGGGGACATAATGATTTGAGAACAGTCAGTCGACAAAAAGAAACTAAATTCCCCTGCTGCTAGCAAGTAAGGGTTCATTTGGCTTAGGAATTCTATGATTGAACTTTTAGAAACTAATGATTTGATGATGAGTTGCCAGAAAGGAAAGGATGGAAGAAAAGCAGATATAGTTGGAAAGTCACTGAATTTGAAGGTCAAGTATGATTGAAATGTATGGTTAGAAGATAATAGAAAATTGATACCTGATTACCATATAATTCTACATTAAGAACAGTTTTTTAAGTCCAATGGTAAAATAAATTCCTTTTCCTTGAAATAAGAGGAAACTAAGGAAAACACAAAACAAGCTGGAATGGCTTTTCTTACCTTTTGTTGTATGTTGGATTGCATGCATCCCCAAAGAAGGGTTATTGTTTGAACCTAGGGTGTCACTGACTGTAACTTCGCTTAGAAACAAAGTCTTTGTGTGGAAACTAGTTGGTGTGAGGTCATCTGGGAGTAAGGAAAAAATCATATCCAATATTCATGATATCTTGATAAAAAAGAATGAGGACCATAAGAAGACACACAATAAGAATGCTACTTATAGGCAGTGGCAGCTACAGGAATGAAGTATCCAGAATTCTAGGAGAAACAAGGCAGAAGAAAGGTGACCATACTAACACTTTTGTTTCAGACATAGATAGTAGGTTCACTTTACAAACCAAGAGGCCAGCTAGAATTAGTCCTGGCTCTAGAGCAGCCAGACAGTCAAGACACACTGATTTCAGGGTCATTTTCAAATGCATTACTTAAAACTAATCATCCCCCCCCCGTTTTTTTTCCAGACATGACATCAATGCCTAAAAATCAGATTATTGCATTTTCATGCTATGCCATCAGCCAGCTTTGTATTCATGTCCTTTGAGCTTCACCTAATTTGGGGGTAAAATGCTGGCTAAAGAAAGAAGCTATCATGGCTGGACCTCAGCCTAGCCAATCAGGAAAGTGAAACAGAAAGATTAGAAATTGAAGGCCTCCACGGCAACTTACCAAGATCCTGCCACAAAGTTAAACCTAAAGAAAGGGCCAAGATGCAGTTCCACAGCAGGGTGCTTGTTTAGCACCCTTAAGGCCCTAGGTTCAGTCTCCAAAATCATGGAGGGAGGAAGTTTTATCAAAAAATAGAGATGATGATGGTATTTCTTGAGATACAGTAACTAACAAGCCACTGCCTTCTGACAAACATTTATTGACAGCACCCTACGGGTGCTTTCCTGTTTCCCACCAGAGATGACTGAAAACTTCCCTCTGATGTGTTCTACATTTTTTACAGCGACCCCCCACACAGTTTTGTCAACTGACAAGTTATCTTGTCAATCAAAGTATTTTCTTGACTCCTGTGAGTAAAGTTTGCTTAAGAGGATGGTTCTGGAAGGGGAAATGGTAGATTTTTTCTAATGTAAGGGCTATCCAATGTCTGTGTCATTTCTGGGGACAGGGCAGTATTTAGACAGAACATAGAAGATACCAAGAAATGTCTTATAAATTTATATATTTTAAAAATTAAAATGTTTAGTAAATTCTTCTTCAATATTAAGAAGTCGGGCTTTAAAGTTTTAAATTTATCAAAATTGATCATTTGGCGTAAAAAATGTCTGAGTCTTTATAGCTTTTCTACGTGCTGGCTGATGCAAATGGCTTTGTAAGACACCTGAGCAGACAGGGCCTTGCATCTTTTGAAACATTGGATGTGGTACACTGGACAAACTGTGGAAGAAAAAATAAGCAATATATGCAGCAGCTTTTGTTGAGTTGGGCACAGTGGTAAGATGTTCTACCTTGTTGCTCAATAAATAGACATCAATTAATGCTATTTGTTAGACAGATAGAAAACTTGATATATTTAATTTAATGTATTTAATGTTATATATAATATGTATGTATTTATGTATATATATGTATATATATGGAGAAAGAGAGAAACATTCTCTAGAAAATATTATTAATCAGTGCTATATTTTAAGCATTTATGGAATTGTTTCTCTGTTTTTGTTTTTACTTTTAAAATAAGAAACTCAGTAAAAACTCATTTTCAAAAGTAAACTTAAACTTATACATGTGTCCAGTTAGCAAACATTTATTATATCTTCAGCAGACACTGGAAATTCAATAATAACAGATGTATACAATTGGTGGACATTAAAAGATAGTCATTGGTTGGCCATTCCTTCAATCTCTGTGACATCTATGTCCCTGCACTTCTTGTAGCCAGGGGTTTTGTGGATGGGTCAGTGTCCTTATCTCTCCACTGGGAGTCCTACCTAGCTAGAGGAGGTGGCCACTTTAGGCTCCATATTTCCCACTGCTAGGAGTCACAGCCCAACAGTATATGGAGCTTGGAAAGTCTTGTGGAAGAGTTGAAAGAAGCATTGAGGGACCCAGAGAGGATAGGGACTCCACAGGAAGACAAACAGAGTCAACTAATGGACCCTTGGGGGCTCCCAAAGACTTAATCACCAACCAAAAAGCATATAGGGGCTGGACTTAGGTCCCCTCCACATATGTAGCAGATGTGCAGCTTGGTCTTTATGTGTGTCTCCCATCAACTGGAACAGAGACTGTCCCTGACTCTGTTGGCTGCATGTGGATCATGTTCCTCTAATTGGATGCCTTGTCTGGCCTTAGTATGAGAGAATGTGCCTAGTTCTGCACAGAGTAGGTTGATATCGAGGGGTGACCTCCCCCTTCTCAGAGGAGAAAAGAAGTGGGGGATGGAGGGAAGGGCTATATGAGGGGAGTACTGGAAGGAAGGGAGAGCTGCAATCTGAATGTAATGTGAGTAGATAAGTCAATGTAAAAAATAGTCAAGGTCTCAATGTTTGTCTTCATCACGTTTGTATTGCTATAATAAACACAACTAAAAGCAACTTGGAGAGAAACAGGTTTATTTGGCTTTTTCACATTCCAGGTTTATCTTTCTTAAAAAAAAAGAAAGAAAGAAATTAATTAAAATATAAGTGTATAATTTCCCTCTTCTTTTCTTTCATCTATTCTTTTCTAGCCTCTCTTCCTCTAAAATTCCTGGCCACTCTTTCCTTGTTATTGTTACATATATATGAATATATACATAAATACAGCCCATTCAATCCTTTTGGCGTTATGTGTATGTAACACTGCAAATGTTCAGGGAGAAACACTTAATATTTAATAGCCAATTGGAGGCTCATCATTGGAGAAAACTATTTCTCCCACTCTCAGTATTCCTTTGGCTTTGTTTGCTTTGGGGGGTTTGGGGTTTAGTTTTCTTTTCTTTTTCTTTAAGGAAGGCTCAGTGAAATCCCCCCTTCCATTTAAGCATGTTGTGTATTGGTATTTTCCTTGTTTGCTTCTTTCTGTTTCATTTTCAGCAATGTCCCTGTGGTGTTGTAATTGTAGTGTAGATGTATTCACTGGAATTGGGCACCCCTCTCTCAGCTATTCTCTGCATTTTGAGCGAACGTGATTTTATGTAATAGTCTTGGTTTGCTTTCTCATATAACCCAGGACTACCTGCTCAGGAGTGGCATAGCCCACAAATGGCTGGTGCCTCCTATATCAATCATCTATCAAGAAAATACTCCTACAGACTTCATACGGGACATTGTGAGGGAGGCACTCTTTCAATTGTGGTTCCTTCTTCCAAGATGACCCTAGGATGTACCAACTTCATAAACAATGACAAAACCTGACAGCATCTAACCAGTACAGTGACATCTGGAGGAAGGGTGAACTCTTCTCATAATTTCAAATATAAGTCCATATTTGGTTCCTGAAGGCTCAATTTATAACCCATGGTTTCAGATCCACTCCTTAGTAGAGAGATTTTGGGTGTCACAGAGAATGAAGAAATCATGGACACAGGCATGAATTTTTCCTAGTCTGGTGTCCCTCATGTCCCCCCCATATAATGTTTCTAAGATTTTATAGTCATCTAGAAGGTAATGCTCACATCTCTCTGTGCATAGACAAAGAAGATGCTCTCTTACCTTCACAAAGCTTCATCACTGAGTGTATCACTGTGTTTCAGTGAAAGAACTTAATCAGAGGGAAACAAATTGCCATTTTTTCCTAACAGCAAAAGAGGTGTGTGTGTGTGTGTGTGTGTGTGTGTGTGTTTGTCTGTGTGTATCTGTGTGTATGTCTGTGTGTAGTGTGTGTGTGACTGTGTGTATGTATGTTAATTTCTTTGAGAAACACAATAAATATTGTTATTACTGGTAACATTTTAAATGCTAGAAAATAATTAGATATTATCATACAATTAAATAGCCTGGTAAAATGTCTTGCTGATTTGGGCTCCTTACTTACAGCCCCTGTACACACTTCACTAACTGCACTACATATAGTTTATCTAATACAAAATCCCACTTTAACAATCTGCCTTTTGTATTCAGAGAGTGATTGCAGCCTAATTGCTAACTCTCTCTATTCCAAACAATGATATCCTATTGTCAATGAATCCTGATTTTGTGTGTGTGTGTCTTGTCATAGTGCCTATGTAATTCATTGTATATAATTTTTAAATTGGCACATAAACTGATGAAGGCCAACATACGATTAATTGTGTACATAATTTTGACATGAATTAGACTCAACTCTAAGCATGCCTGTAGTCTACTGCTCTGTCTCTTAAAACTGTGCAGTTTTGCCTGTACTTTTTTTTACTCATTCTTTGTTAGTATTGTCTATTATGATTTAACCAAAGATATTTAGATTTGGCTTGCTAAAAATATTGTTTAATTTTTTTCTCAGAACTTGCTGGTGTATTGACCCAACATCATATTGTTTATTTGTCTCCCAGAAATGCAAGACTTTTTAATTTTTACCTACAAGAATTTTTTTCCCTTGTCTGTTCTTCTCTGTTCTCTATAGCCTTTTTTTAGATGAACTCTATGATGTCACAAGTTAGCATTTCTCTTCTCTCCAGCTTATAAACTATCTCATCTTGGGTTATAAATGATTTGGGCTCATAAACCCCCTTGGTCATTCTGGCAATACCCAGAACCATTTCTCAGGATAATATCATTAAAACTGCAAACACACAGATAGAAAAAAAAACTCAGTTAAGTGAAAAAGAATTATTAAAACTATGATATAATAGTATATAAACATCTTTATTGGTACATTTAATGAAACAATTCGTGGGTGTCCCTGCCATACCATAGTACACTATCAGCATGTATCCTGGACCTCTGGCTCTCACATTCTTTCTATCACCTATTTCACGACTTTTCCTAAGCCTTAGAAACAAATGTGGTATTGCAGATGTACCAAATTTTGTTTGAGCACCCCACAGTTACTTATCTTCTGCATTTTGATCAGTTGTAGCTTCTTGTAATAGTCGCTACATATTGCAAAATGGAGTTTCTTTTATGGAAAATAAGAGCTACATTTATCTGTGAGTAGAAGTATTTAAGATAGTTAGAAATTATAATAGTTTAGAACATAGTAGTAGTAGTAGTAGGTTTTCCTCTCAGGTCCATGACTTCTCCAGCTACTGGTAGTTAGCTATGTTTCTAGTACCTTGCTTGAATTCCCTCCCATTGAGTGAGCTTTATGTCCAATTAGACAACTGTTGATTACTCCCAAGATATGAATGCCAGTGCTTTCCCATTGTGGCTATCATGCAGTCCAGTCATCTTTGTGGTTCAAAGGCACTTAAGGATCACAGCATTAGAAAATTTGAGAACCACTGAACTAGAGACAAGTCTCCAGGTATGTTGTTCAATTCCAAGTGGTCTGCTTTGGAAACATATAAGTATGAGCAATGCTAAATGGACACAATAAATTGTAAATACTCACGTTGTATAATTTTAATGGATAAATTATACATATTAATGCAGAATGGTGTTTTTATGTGTATATAGCACATTGTTGAATAGATAGATTAAGCTAATTGGTTGGTATCTCTATTATCTCACATATTTTCCCCCAGTGGGGGAAAAAGAAAGACTTAAAATCTACTCTCTTAAGCATTGCTAAGTATGTAATGCATTGTTGTTTACCCAGAGATACCTTTTGAATGTATTACTTCCATCCAACCTGAAACATTACATTCATTCACCTGTATCTCTGTTCATTTCCTCAGGCCCTACATCTCTGAGAGCCATCCTGCTACTGTTTCTGTTTGTTGTATAGGACTCTACTTGAAAAGAAGATGGTGGTCTTGAGTTTCTATAACTAAATGATGCTCTGAATGTTACCGTTATTGTTTTTCTGGGTACATTAAAAAAATCAGAGGAAATTCTAGTTTTCAGTTAGAACTCAAGGAAGAGAGAGAATGTGGATATTTTATCTTCATCTAAGTTAATAGATGTCATGTGCTGCATCCATGGATACCTAAGAATGTTCAGACCCCACTTAAAGTCCTTTAGGCTCTGAGCACATATCAACACTCATCTGTCATGTCTAGTATTTTTTATATTCCCTATCCACTCATCTGCCATGTTGCTGTAGTAATTTCAGTGTAGTGTATTATTGCTAGTAGCTGTAGTACTAGGGAATGAACCTTGGGTACCACAAATGTAGGCAAGCACTCCATACCTAAGCTGCTACAACCCCAGCCCATCTTTCCTCTATCTTCTTTCTCTATGTTAACATCTTTGTGTTTTCTTCCTCTTTAGTTCCTTGGTACCCAGTACAGTATCTCATATTGTGGGGGCTCAGTAAAGTTTGCTTTATAAGTGAATTAATGCCCTAGAAAAATTCTGGTAAGCTTGCCAAGTTACCAGTAATTAAGAGACCTCAATGTAATTACTCACTTGGTCAAGGATCACAGGCTCTGGGCCCTGACCTTCAGTCAGGGTTCTTTGTCTAGCAGTGGCTTCTTAACACAATGTGACCTTTCTCTGTGCCCTGAAGTTCACTTCATCCCTTCTGAAGTTGCAACTCCTGGTTTAAGCAGAGTTTCGAAAATATTTTACTATCTGAAAAACATACAAGTGGAAAAATTAATTGCATTGCTAGATAAAAATATATTTTAATGAATACTAGCATGCAAATAAATGTCTCTATTTATAACTGAAAAAATCTAATAATGGAATATAAGTTGTTTACAGCAATTCTTCTGAAAAGTGTGTTGGTAGATTATAAATAACCTTAGCCATGTGCTTACTGGAAAATCATTTAAATTAGTCTAAATGTATTAATGTAGATGTTGTTTAAGTATAGACTTATATACTCAGGATCAGCTGGGCGTGGCTATCGAGATGCTTCAGCCATATGAATAGTTGGAGGGCACAGTCCTTGAAGAATTATTAATGGTCTGGATTCTGAGAGTAAGCAGAGAGGATCAAAATAGGAAAGCAGGAAGAAAGACTGTAGGAGTAGACATGTGCCCCAGACTCCTCCCTAGCTGTTCTTAGCAGCTGTACAGCTATCTATAGGAGGCTGTACTCTTGCTCCTAAATTCCATCCCAGAACTCATCATCTCCCTCTCTATCTCCCTGTGCCTTATCAGGGCTTATTTCTAAAAGGCCATGAAAATCTTATAACTGCGTTTCAGTTAACATATTTTTTTTCCAAACAATGTTAACATCAGCCCGCAGTGGCTTTTTGTTTGTGTGCAAAAACTATTTCTTCTATGCCTTAAAAAGGCCTCTTCTGTAGACATAGATAGAGCTCAAAGTCAATAGTGGAGATACAGGTCATTCCGCATTCCGGCTTCAATTTCAAGTTGCAAAGCTTTTTATTCCTTTAAAAAAAAACAAAAACAAAAAAAACAAAAAAGACTTGCATCGTGTTTACAGGAAGAGAAACATATAAAAAGAAGTATAAGGATAAATGAGGTCAAGCACATACAACATGTTTGATAAACATTTGTAATGGTTAATATTTTCCTTTCCTAAATAAGGTAGTCAGACTTCTCCCTTCGGCGGGAGTGGGGGAGGGGAGGGAAATGAATCCCTTTAAATTCGAAGCAGATCATGGAAGACAATAGCGTTCTGCACAATCTATGATCAGTGGAGCTGTGACCGTGCCTTATCCTCTCCTTGTAGAAGACGCATGCCCAGTATGGGAGGGGCCTTTATTACAGGTGCATATTGGAAGGAGAGGGAACTGGGAGTCACAAAAGCTGGAATGACTCCTCAGGACTAACAGGCACCTAGGCTGCCAAGTATTAGGGTCGGGCCACATTCTCCCTTTTTCTGCTTCCTGTCTTTCTTTATTTGTTTTATTTTATTTTTTTTAAACAAGACAATGTATTTCAATTTTTTTCTTTATGTCTGTCTTTTTTTTTCTCTCTCTGTCTCTGCTCAAGCCCTCCAGCTCTGCCCAAGGCAAAATGCTGCAGGGATTAGAAAGATGAAGCGACAAAGTCAAATCGATCGTGACAGCCAATGAATGCAAGTACATCTCAAGGAGCAAGTGTTCAACATTGTCTCTCTCGGGCCTCCCACCTGCGCTCACCATACCAAAGCTGCTTCTTGATTTAAGGACTCAGCTGAGTAAAAATCAAAGACCCAACTAAGTGCTAGTAATTCATAATCTTCAAGTTAAGAAATTAATTCTTCATTAATCTGAAATGAGAGCACTTGTACAGACTCACATTTAGGGTACGAAAAGTGTATAGAAGCTTATCACATATAAATCAGAGAGAACATGAGAGAATGCTTCAGCTTACCTTAGCCACTTCTGCATTGCCGCTGAGCTTTTTAACAATTAGATGACATGCCCTAAGAAAGTAGGCAAGGTGTCTCATTGTTTGTTTCTATGGCTGTGAAGAAACATCATGATCATGGTAACTCTTATAAAGAAAAATACTTGATTGGGGCTAGCTTACAGTGTTAGAGATTTAGTCCATTATCATGATGGCAGAAAGCATGGCAGTGTGCAGTCAGACACGGTGCTGAAGAGTAGCTGAGAATTCTACATCCAGATTGACAGGCAGCAGGAAGACCGAGATACACTGGCTAGACTTGAGTTCCTGAGACCTCAAAGCTGCAGACAGTGACCCACTTCCTCCAATCAGGCCACAACTACTCTAATAAGGCCACACCCACTCCAATAAGACCACCCCTCCTAATAGTGCCACTCCCTGTGACCAAACATTCAAACAGACGAGTCTATGGGGACCATTACTATTCAAACCACCACAGGAGGGGTTGCTCCCCATGCTGGAAGTAGGCTTAATCAGCTTATCTCATCTCAACAATATTATCTGCTGTTGTAACCATTACGTTGAACTAAGCAGTGATTCTTATCATTCATGGGAATATATCATATAGAAAAACTAACAGCTTCTATCTTTTTATACTATGCCACTTATATTTTCAATGTGTATACATATATGGACACATTGTATATTCCAATTTTACTTTACCTATCTAAATCCTATTTTAAGCAGTGATGTAGAAGTAACATATTAGAAGTATAATGCAATATTGGCTATAAAAATTTATTTGACACGTATAATTCATTGAACGTAATTTTCTTTTGTGTGTTTGGGAGGCTGTGCATATCTGTGTGAAAATGGACATGCCGAGGACAGAGACTGATGATAGATTTTTTTTTCCCTCTATTACTGTTTAACTTATATTTTGAGACTGGATCTTTTGCTGAACCTGAAGCTAGCTGTTTCAGCTCGGTTAGCTGGTAACCAAGGCCCTGGGATTCTCCCATTTCCAATCCCCCAGTGTTTGGATGACAGATACCTGCCATCATGCTTGACAATTTATATCAGTGCTAGAGACATGAACCTAGGTTGTCTTGCTTCTGCCTCAGACCCTTCACCCACTAAGCCACCTCCCGAGTTCCTAGTTTTCCCATTTTCCCAAAGACACATTTAAATGTAATAACATTGTCTAATATGTTGATGTTTTATTTTGTCTACGGACAAAGCAAGGCCCAACAAGTACCTCAAATGTCATGAATATTTATGTACTGGCATCATGTTGATAAGAATTTTACTTAATGTCTAACATTTGGGATATTATGATAAACATAAGTTCCAGCATGATAACATTTAAACTCTAATAGCATCTATGTTTTCAATATAGGTTAAGTTGGTGGAGAAAATAAGCAAACTTCTTGGTGACTGACAAACACTGATAGAGGTAAAGACATTTTGTTAGAAAGAAATGTGCATCTTTTGTTCTTTATGGATTAGGGCAATTTCTTTATATTATCTATATACTTACTCATTTTAAAATTATAAATATGGATAAAATGAACAGATCCAAAGTCCTTCCTAAAGTCCGTACATATTTTCAAAATGATATTGTGAGTAGCTTCTACCATGAAGTAAGACACCAAGGCTGTGGGCTTCCAAGACACTTGTGTGAGCAATTGTTAGAAGTTGATTTTCAGTAAGGACTTAGGCAGCATCAGAGGAGTCGGTAGAGAGACACTTCGATCCTCAGCTTTCCATTCTTACTTAGGACAAGACAGTCTATGGACATTGGTGTGAAAATCAGTAATTAAAATCCCATAGCAGTTTTGTTATTTCTCTAAGCCAATTTACTATAATTACAAGTTCTCCAGTGGGTGGGGGGATCCTTTCATAGTTATTTTACAAACATTGGTAAACTTCATTGTAAGCTTAGAAGTGATTCTTTATAACAATGAGCAAATTCTTCACTTAGTCTCTCAAATGTTTCTAACTCTGTGGGCTTGCTGTAAGGTCATTTCCCACAGAGTGCTTGATAATGACCCAAAGGATGTTCTTCACAATGTCATAAATAGTTGCACTTTGCCCAAAGGCTACTTCCAGAGTAAGAACCTTATCCTGCCAGAACTTCAGCAGCTTTGGTACCTGGTCTCTACCACACAGGTCTGAGGATTCTCTTCTGAGCATCCTTGCTCTACCCCTTCTGACCATAATGTGCATCCTACAGTTATTCTCTTCCTCATGGTCTGATTCTTTTATCCACTATGTCATCCTACCTTGGCATATTCAACTTGTCCTATGTTTGATTTGCTTACTGAGATGTTTATGACCATAATAGCCAGTGACACATAGGATGAACCATACAAATGGAAATAGAATGTGCATGTATGGGGGTGGGGGGCATGGATGTGTGCATGTGTGTATGGATCAAGCACTTCCATCATGAAACTGCTGCGCTTGTGACATTCCCTTTCAGAAACACTTTCTGGGTTTTAATTGCAGGATGTGGTAATAGATTGGTATTAGCCTGGCTGTCAATGCTATTTGTGATTTCCATAACACAGACTTGATAGTCAGAGTAAGGTGTGTAAAATATTGACAGGGGTCCCTAGAATGGGATAAGGCCCTTTAATGATATTTTATCTTTAATTATTTACCTAAATACTAAAAGCAGGATTTTTAGCTTTATTAATCTACATTTTTCTAGTCAGAGAGTAATTGAAATCTCACAAGAACACGGGGCTTAGAACCTCACCCTAGGCTGCTGATCTATAATGTATCTGATCTTTACTTTCTGCATAGTGAGATGTGGTTTGGAAACATCCAGCCAGTCTCAACTAGGAGTACTGATAGAGGCAGAAACTTCTATTTACTTACCTCATTCTAGTCCTCTGAGAGCCTCAATTGGCCATAGAGTCACTTGCTAATCAGCAGGTTTTCCGTAGTGATGTCTTGTCTTCAGAGTCCTCATGATTACTGGAGGGTATCATGAGCCAGTGTACAGAAGAGAGCATTGTCAATGCTCGCGTTAATTGAGTGATGTATTTTAATGAGCTGTAAACTACTTCTCCTGTGTAATTTCCCTGGTGCATTTTATTCTTCTCTATTCAAAAATCACTAAGTAAACCATCTGAGAAGGATGCATTAATTTATTTAGATAGACATTAGCCAACAGGAGAAACAAGGTGCCATCTGACTATATTAATGCATTTCTTCATTAAAAAGCAACAGAAATACATTTGCCAACTTGATCAAAATTTAATGTTAATAAGGAAATATTTGTTTTCTCTTCTCAACTTTTGGAAAACATACTATTCTCTACACATTATTTCTCCTGGGATATTTGAGAATGAAGGAGAAAATATGTCAAACTGTCCATCAGTCTCCTAGGTGATGTTAAGTATCAACCCACCATATTAATGTTATCTTAATGACACACTTAAGTCACCCTGTTCTACAGTCAGACTTTGGATTTTTACATAAGCAAATGATGGGAACACCTGTGAGACCTTACTTTGTTTTTGTTTTTTTTTTCAGTTTTACTTCCCCGACAACTGGTGTTGTAAAGTGAGAATAGTTGACATTTACTTAACAGCTCTCACCTCTATTCATGTAGTTCCTTGTAAGTCTGGGCTTCTACACTTGGAATTTTCTGACCAAAACATTTGCTGGGAGAGTGTTTTTGTTCAGGTGTTACAGAGATGCAAAAATTTATTAGTTCAGGGTTCCTGAGAAGCTTTTGGTCGGGGAGGGCATACAGGAATTGTGAATTTTTATCTGCTTTCAGTTTAACAAGTTAGCATGCCACATAAGTTTTAGACAGAAACGCAGATTCCTCCTGGCAGAGGTGAAGGGTGGTTTGTTGCTAAAGTAATAACATCAGCACATTATCAACTTCTGAGGGTATTCACTATGTCCAATTGGGAAAAGGAACAAGAGTCAGGTGACAGCTGCACACACAAGAGGAGGAGAGTTGATCTGAGCAAGCCCTCCAGCTTATCAAATAAGCCACAACTCTGTGGCTGATTCTTTGAGTCATTGTCTGTTTTACAGAAAGCAGTAAACAATGTCCCTCTGCTCCAGATGGAGCCTATATCTCTGGCTTTCAATGGTCGTTTGCTACACAAATAGTGTAGAACAAAATTATGACATCTTATGTTCTCAAAATATGCATAAAATTGCAAGCTTGTGGAGAAAAATCTCCCTGCCATAGATTCATCTCTTAGAGGTCTTTCCTGAGTTAATAGGAATAGCCCAGCATGAACCATGGTGGGAGTTACATGTAATGTTAAGCTTTTTCCCTTGTAGCTTCCCTAGTAAACTATGGCTATCGCTTGCACTATCAAGCCCTTTGGATCAACTGGGATAAAAACACATATCAATCTTTTTTTTTTCAAACACGACATTTGGTTAGGTGAGGCAGAGGGGAGATTATACAGACTCATGACAAAGTACCCGCATGAGTCCTGAGCTTCCTTGCCCATTCTATTGTTGTTGGTCTTCAGCCAGGAATAACAGCCTACAGAAGGTGGGGAGAATTTCAGAGTTGGAGGCAGGAGACAGTCAGGGAAGCTCCCAGAGGCTCAACATGTCAAGCTTAATTAGACCTGACCATGCAGCATAGCACAATCAGGTTTCTTGGCTACTAGAGTTCTTGGTGGTTGGTCTAGCCTTATAGCTTTAGAACATTGAGGGGAAGTTTCCCACTTCAGATTCTTTCTGCTGGCTTTTATCTCTCATCCACACATTCCCCATCCTCAGATAACCCAGGGCTTATTCTTGCATTGCTGCAAATGTCATCTTGTCAGTGTCTGACTTTGACATGTAGTCACCTACCTACAGACATCCACAAATGAAAGGAATCACCAATAGGACATTTAATCCACATTACCTGGTTCTGTTAAGCCCTTCTCTAAATGAACTGTGTCATTCATCCACAAGAAGTAAGTTCATCACCCAATGAGCAAGAATTCTTTTTTTTTATTATTCTTTCTCCAATTCCCTGACATTACCTAGGAATCTAGTTCAGTGCCTAGTACAGAAATTCATTTTAAAATAAAATCTTGGTAAAAAAATGAATGAATATTGAAATTTGATTTTTTATTGTTACTTTCATTATTCTTTGGATGACAGGCTTACTCATTTAAAAGGTGAAAATCTCACAAGAGTAACGAAGGGTTAGATCTTTCCTTGCTGGGTATTGAGTAATAATAATGAAAGAAAGCGTAGTAGCAGTGACCCCACTGATGGAGATAATGAATCGCATCGATACAGTGATTTTGTTCTTCTACTTTTTCCCTATGTATGTGGAATTCCCCTCAGTGTCAGAGTGATGGATTATCCCCATTGCTCCAAGGAAAAAAGCCTATTCCATCTTAATGCAGGCTTTTAGAAATGAAAAATAATGTATACTACAGTCAACTTTTAATTATGTACACTAATGGAGTGCTGATGCTAAAGAAATAATCCCAAGATAATGTACATTTCCCTTTATCATGCAAGCATGATCTTGTGTTTAGAGATAAATATTAAAATATTAGACATAGCATATGAGAGTAGAAACACCTTGAGCCCATGGATATAAAATGGGGCTTGTAGTGACTCAGTGCTATAGGCTAAACTGGGACACCTTCCTTACCCTCCAAAAAAACATTCTGTCATGGTCTGATTTAATCAGGATATTACCTTTCTGAAGGATTTGAAGATGGAGTCTTGATGAAAGAAAGCAAGTCAAAATGAGGTTTGGGGAGGCTCAGGAGATGCTACAGCCAATACAGTGCTTGTCTTGCAAACTTAAGACATGAGCCAGATCTCAACACCTTGTGTACCACATTAAGATTATCAGACACTAGGGGCAGGACTAGAACATATTTCTGATTAGGGACTTCAGGAATCTGGTGCTATCTCCTTAATCTTAGGTTTCTGGGCTCTGGGACAAGACAATGTTTCAATTTGTTATGGCAGTCTAAAGACCCTACTCCAGTTGATCCAGTTGTCAACGCAACTCTTTGCGCATCTACTGAGTCTGCAAGTCCTTTGTCTCTAAGTTTTTATCTTTATCTCTAAACTGGAAGCCAAAGTCAAGTATTTTGTCAGGTAGACATAGACCTTGGTGGAAAGCATTACTTATGAGCTTTGATATTGACCTAGTTTTAGCTGCTCACAGACTTTTGGTATCCCCCTCCCTCACTTTTTGCTATGCAAGACAATTTTAATACTCAAAGAATTAACCTCTCTGTATCTCAGGTGTTAGTGACATTGCTAGAGGTGATGATAAAGTGTCTTTTCCTTGAATGCTATTGCATAACTTATATGTAGATGACCTCTATAGTAACTTGCATGGAATGGAGCTAACCTTACTGATAACTGACTTTACCAGAACGCTTGGGAACACTTTATGTAAAAATGTGTGCTATTAGTATAATTATAGAGACTTCATACTGCACAGTGAAATCTTCCAACTTAAGTTCTCCATGTCTAGGTTTTGCAGGAACTTCACCATATCATGGTGTCTTTTAAATGGGGAAATGATATTAAAAGAAAGTTCTACATATAATCAGCAGAGAGCAGATAGAAGGCATGAAGAACTGACTCCATTAAAACAGGAAAGTGTAGCATACACTATTTGGTAGCCAAGCTCCTGTCTCTCATTCCTCATGGCAAATCTACTTGTGTTCCACTCAATGCCACCATAGCCATGTAATCTCAGGAGAACAAAAGAAAATAAATCCAGCACAGAAACACAGTGTCTTGCTTTGGGTTTTACTGCTGAGAACATTTAATTGGGGCTGGCTTACAGGTTCAGAGGTTCAGTCCATTATCATCAAGGCAGGAGCATGGCAGCATCCAAGCAGGCATGGTGCAGGAGGAGCAGAGAGTTCTACATCTTACTCCAAAGGCAGACAGGAAAAGACTATCTTCCAAGCAGCTAGGAAGAGGATCTTAAAGCCCACGCCCACAGTGACAAACCTACTCCAAGGCTGCACCTCCAAATAGTGTCACTCCTTGGGCCAAACCTATTCAAACCACTGTATACATCAAGGATGAATATGTGCCTTATGTTCTTCCTGTACCATTGCATTCAAACCAGCAGTCCTACTTAATGTTCTACATCAGTTTGTTTAATATTTGGAGAAAATATAGATAGATGGCATGCTCTGTTCAAATACATGAAATGGGAAGCCAGTAGAAAATATCATCCAGTAGAATGAAGCACTTTTAAAAGAGCCACTCTTCCGCAGAACTGGCTCTTAAATATACTTCTCTGAACAAAGAAAAAGGATTAATCAGTTGGCTATTGCAAGTATGCAAGTTCTTCTTTGGAAGAAAATTGCACCTATTGCATAGTTTCTTGAAAACCTATGAACAATGTCTCAGTGTTCTGATGAAACTTCTTGTCAGGAAGAACATACAGGTCATTCTTAGGAAGTGACTAGAGGACACAATACTGGTTAAGAGAAAGCTCTGAACTGTTAACATTATTACAATAAACAACATGCCAAATTATACATCAGATGCGGCGTTTGTCTGACATACACACACAAAAAGGGGCTAGGCATCAAAAGCTACAGCACAGTTAAAAATAGGTCAACAATGAAGCTCAGAAGTACTGGCTCTCTGCCAAGGCCTATGCCTACCTGATGTAATTCTAATATATTGACTTGTTTGGTTTACCAATTCACATTAGAAGACAGCAGCACAAAGCAAGGCCAGAAAATCTATTAGAAGGAAATTAAAGACTATAAAAGCATGGCAATAGCAGGCCATTAAGTGTGGGTATAAATAGCCTCCAAGACCACAATAGTCTTTGAGTGTGTAATTGACAAATGTCAGTCATCAGTGCCTATAATTATGACCTTGAAGTTACGAGATGAACAAACAGTAAATAGCGTGTTTTTAAAGTTGACAAATATATAATATAATTTCTTTGGCCTTGAAATAGAAGTTGCCCCATTAGGTTAGAAGGCTATGTGTGTATTTCAGTAGTAGAACCCTTGCTTAACACACATGGCACCTGGGTTCATCCAATACAACACATTCGAAAGCTGAGATGAACGTGGGATTTTAGAGTAACTCAGTAATATGGAATGCCTGGTTCTCTGGCAGAGCTAGATGTATGTGGAGTGTCTTCACGAAGAATGTGCAATTAAAACTATGCCTACTGTTTTTTAAGCCCCAAGGGGGAAGAGAAAGGTAGGAGGAAGAGAATGTGTAGGAGTGTGGGTGTTTATGTGTATGCCTGTGTGTGTGTGTGTTTCACATGCGCGTGCTCAAGCACTATGTTTTAAAAGCAGTAGGTTTATGTATACACTTACAGGTTGTAAAGCAATTTGGGTTATGTATCTTTCACGGATCATTCTCAGGATTGTTGATGTAAGCGGTTTCAGGTGTCTGGGTAATTGTGGGAGGAAGATAGAGGTGACTATACAAGTGTATGTATATCAGCCAATGAAAGAGCAACAGGAAGGGAAAGAATGCTATGGGCTCCTCCTCCGGTATCAGGAAAGGCTTTGTAAGAACAGAATGCTTTTGTCATATGTGTTTAGAACTTTAAAGTCAGTATAATTGATGGTGAATTAAAAAAAAAAAAAAGGACCGAATCAAGTTGGATGTTAAAGCACAGCTACCCGATTCATATCATGAATTCAACCTCTTAGTCTATCAGTAGCAAAAGCACAAAGGTTTCCAGCTAAGAGCCACTAGAACAGAGAAGATACAGATTTTATTAAAGTATTTGTTTCAAAATGATGGATGCCAACAAGAAAATAGTTTAAAATTCTGAGATATTTTCAGTACTCATCCCTCTGCAGAGAGATGGTTTTTAGTGACATTCAAATAAAACCAGAGGACGTCAAGCAATGTATCTCAATAAATGAAATGGAAGTCTGCGAACCGATAGCACACTGTGGGCTCCCTCCTGTTTTCTAACATGTTATTATATTTCATCATCTTTGCCTATCCTTGTGCCCTTGAGGTTTTTAGACTCGGTTGCTAAACTCTATGCTTGTAAAGCTGATTTCCTACGAGGTATTAACAAATTGGAATAAGATTATTCTTAATGAGGCAAAATCTTGGCATTCTTCACACTCTCTTATTCATGGTGATTTGTTCTCGACCTTTCCTGTTTGTCCTCATCCCGAGGGGCTGCCTGGGCCTTGCACCCACTTCATGAACTGTTAAAGCCTGACTCATCGACTGAACCATTCTGTGGCCTGCACACCCACAGGGCTAAATTGGGAATGATGGGCCTGTGGGATTGCTGATGCTGCCTTGAGAAGGGTTTGTCACTCCCAAGGATGGTTTCTTAACTTAAAATGTGAGTGAGTGAGCACTTGAATCAGATTATCTGTAAAGTTCCTTTCGATTTTGACCTTTCAGAAGTGTCTGCTTCTACATGATTTGCCAAAAGACATGAGATGATAAACATCTGGGATGCATATATCGTTGGCTTATTGTCCAACATTGAGCCAGTCATTTCAGTTAAAAAGCCAAAAGAATAGGAGTCTGGCCCAGAATCAAGGCATACGGGATTTCTTCCTTAATATTTGTTTCTGCATAAATGTAATCTTTCTGCTTCTCTCTCCCTTCCCTCTCTTCTCAGCTTTTGAACTTACAGAGCCCTCTGACATTTTGAGCAGAAGGTTGCAAATGTTTGCCACAATGTCTGGCTGTATCCCAGGAAATGCACCTTGCCTGGCCACATCCTGGGAACATTTCCCTCTGTACTTCAACATCAATAAGCACACACACACACCATTCAGAATTCTCAGGAGGATGAATGAATAATCTTGGGCCAAATACTGTGTGAGGATTTGGGCAACATTTTGGCAGGTTGAACAAGGCTTATATTTATGGGGTTTTCTGGCAAGATCATTGCTGATTATCCTGTACTTGGTGAAGACCATTGTTTCTAATCAAGATAACTGAGCTATCCTTAGGGTTATACTTGACACAGCAATTGATGGAAAATGTCACGATTTCATAATGGCTCTTTCTCCCTCATCTACAAATGGAGAAGTTGAAAGAATGGCAAAAACAAAAACAAGACAAACAAACAAAACACACTGCACATCTTATTCTCCTGAGAATTTTACATGTGTTATACCATTTGATGTTTAAATGCATTTTTCTGAGGTCAGTTTTATAACTAAGACTCTAAACTAGTTAAGTGGGTTAAAATTAACTCATGGAAGGTCTCTTATAATTAAGCCTTTGTCATTTCCCTTAAAGTATATCCTTTTCCCTAAAAAGGAGACATTTGAAAGGGAAGAAAATGATGACAGTTGACAATGCTTCCAAATGTTATACATATTTAACCTAGTTTTCTCTCTTGAGACAGAACCTCACTATGTCACCTAAGTGGCTGGTCTTGAACTCACAATCTCTCTGCGTCAACATATGTAAAATCTTAGTTCTTAGTTTTAAATGTAATTCTCTCCTTTTCTATCTTTCAGTACTATGTCTTAACTTACATTTAGTTTTTGTTTATACCTAGGTATTACAGTTAATATTTAATAAATTGGGTTGCACAGGCTAACCATCTAAGCTGCAGCAGCTCTGCCTAGCTCAAGCCACCATGCTCTGTGGCCTGAAGCCAAGTGTTCCACAGCTGGAAGCAGCCAGAGACCACGGCACACCACAGCTAGAAATGCCTGCCAGAAACACCAGCCCTGGCACCCACGAGATGCCAGCATGGGAGATACCTCCAATCTTCCACACTGTCTCCACAAGACTGGGCTGAGCCCAGACCATCCCACCATCCACGTGGTACCCAGTAGAAATGGGACTCTAAGTTATTTGTCAATAAAGTTAACCCGGTTTTATTTATTGTTCCTTGGCTTTGTCTTTCCTCTTTATCTCCATAGAGATTCTTCATCCTGGACTTTTATTCCCACAAGTAGCTGTCATGCTTGTTGCCAACCTGTAGTCTGATACTTCCCTTGTTGATTAGCCTGAAGTTTGATTGCACAGCATCTTCCTTTGTAGATGGCTCCATCTTCCACTTTTTTATTTCACCGCTCATGTAACACACTCTGCAATGGCTTCTAAATAAGCACACAGAGAAGCAGTGTGTTTTTAGACCTTGCTTGTCTGAAATTGCCTTTCACAAATCGTGGATATTTGAACTAAATATAAAACAAAGGTCGAACATCATCTCCTCTCAGACCTTTGAAGAATGCTCTGCTCTCTTTGTTGCTGGTATTTGTTTGCTCACCTTTCTATTGGTTCTGTTTTACTTCCACTGATGTCTCTAAGAAGTATGATGGCATGCACTCCTAATGCTTTCTGTTTACTTCGTTTTGAGAAACACTCTAGATGTTCTTTAACAACGAACAGCTCTGAAATTTAACACTTGTACTCCTTTTGTTCTTTCTTTCAGTAGAAACCCTAGACAAATGACCTGCAGTAATTCTTTGGTAATTTCACTGTTCCATTTTCTCTAATACTTCTCTCTTCTTGGGACTTCTGTGAGCTTGGTGTTGGGTTTTCTAGACTATTCTATTGTTTCTAAAATAGCTTTTCAGATTAAATCCTAGAAACGATATCAGTTTTGTCTTTTCCTGCTCCCCTTGGAGTTTTACTTTGAGATACTTAATCTCAAAGGCCACTTAATAGAATTCTCTATTTTTTCATGTGTTCTAATATACTTGTTTCAGAAATCCTGTTTCCTTTTCAATTCTGAGAGTCTGTTTGCTGTTCATGGGTGTTGGTGATTGTCTGCCTCCTTGCTCGTCTTACTTTCTCTCAGTTTTCTTTTGGGTTTACTTTAGTTTCAGTCTCGCATTCCTAACAGGGACTTCTCTCAGACCTCTGATGGTCTCAGCTCTGTGTGAGGGTTGGGAAGTTTCTTTTGAATGCTAGTACTCACAGTTTTTCCCTGAAACCATCCTGTGGGCCAGCTTGCTGTGTGAGTTTGACCACGTTCAGACTAAAACCTAGATGTGTTCTCCATAATGATTGGCAATGCCTATCACAATGACCCTGTTTTCATTCTGTTTGCTCAACACCCTGCTGTATCTGTGGCATGAGAAACATTGTTTCTACTGTCTTCTGGAGAGATGGGAAGACAAGGCCCCTAGCCATAAAGCAAGAGTGAGAATCACATAGGCAGCTACACCTTGTGATGTTTTCAACATCACAGCATCTCCCTAAAACATCTTCAGACATCTATTACCCTTAAACTGTATGTCTTGGGCACTCTCGGCCAATTTGCCCACATTCAGTACACATCCTATTTCTCTGTATCTTCTGCTGCCTAATTCAAGGTGTTCTCTACTCTGGCTTATAAACTACCAGGTGACTATTTTTATTTCTATCTTCCAAAACTTGTTCAATATTTTTTTTTTTACCTTATGGTGAAGTATTCCATTTTTCATTAATTTTTCTCTTTTTCCTAATCCTTTAGTCTTTTATTGTTATTCCAGGAGTGGTAATCAATAGAAGAAGGTGCCAATACAGAATATTTAAGCAGACTCCAGACAGAATGACTGGTAACTTACCACGATTTCCAGATTGTGCCACTATAGCTCTAGACAGTAAAAGATCCTTCTCTTATAAAAATAACAACAAAACAAACAAACAAAAACCAAAGAGAAGCATGATACAGTTTTTAATGTAACGTTAAAACAGTTATAACACTTTCCCAGGAAACATGAAAACAACAGAGTACTTGATCTTATAATTTTAAATTGAATCGCTCCAATGAGGGTGAACTTACCTTCTCATGAAACTTCCTGTCATCTGGAGCTCTGTTGTCAGAGTTAGTGTGCATTGAAGTATTTCATGAATTCCTAAAATCTGGATCTTACACATAGCAGTGGCTTATTACTTGGCCCTATGAACAGTGAAGGGAAAATTCCAAATCCTCTGAATATAAATAGCCATAGAAAATAATGATGCGTGAAGTAGTCAGAGATGTCAAATTCAACTACTTACGCAGGCCTCTTGTGCAGCTGAAACTTAACCCTGAATTGTAAGTTCAAGGGACCTGGATAAGTCAACTTGGATTTCACAGTAGCAAGACTGATCACTTTCCATCTTGCTAAACATTCTCTCTCTCTCTCTCTCTCTCCTCTCTCTCTCTCTCTCTCTCTCCTCCTCTCCCTTTCCTCTCCCTACTCCATGTATGTGTGTGTGTGTGTCTGTGTGTGTGTGTGTCTGTCTGTATCTGTGCATGCACGTGTACATGCACTATGTTTTAAAAGCAGTAGGTTTATGTATACACTTACAGGTTGTAAAGAAATTTGGATTATGTATCTTTCACAGATCATGTATGGACATGTACTAAAACTCTCGTTTATCTATCTACACTGTGATTTAAAAAAACAAAATGCCTCAAGGTGCCTCAAGTTATTCTCAAAACTTTCCTTTCTTAAGATTTTGAAATGTGTATTATTGAAACTACATATAACCTTCAAATTGCAAGGGGTAGTTGGCACCATGTAGCAAATACTTTAATTTGGCTTCTGTCACTGGCTATAGAACTGGTTCCATATTTTGAATCTCTCCTAATGTCGCAGAGTTGATGTTTTGGAGAACTGTGAGCACTCATCCCTTTCAAAGGTCGAAATGAAAGCCAAGGGAGAATGAAAAAAGTAGGACTAACAAATGGGGATAAAGAGGGGAGTCAGGGCAGGAAGGGTTGGGAGTGTTGAAGATCTGGAGAAGAGTTTCTATAGATGAACACAAGTGCAGTAATGAACTCAGTCCCATTTGATTAATCTCTTCATGCATTGTGCATGTATCCACTCACTTAGTAGTCTCTGTGTTCCTACCATTGCTCTCTTGTATTATTGTAAATCTAAGGACAGAGCATGGAATAATACAGTTATTTCTCTTCTCATATAGCTCACATGCCTATATGTGGACCTCTAGTCAGTAAAAGAAACTATATAGAGACAAAAATGAATGTGTCCATTCATTCATTCATTCATTCATCTGCATGGATGCTTCTTTGGTAATACCTAAGAGAAAATGCCAAAGGAAAGGGAAATATTGTCTAGTAGGGCATATAGAAGGAATGTTTCCATTCAAAATTGGGTAATCAGGTCATGGAAACTAAAATGTATTTGAAGCAACCAGGTAAGTCACCAACATAGGTATATATCTAGAAGGTTGGGTGACATGTTCAAAGGCAGAAAAGGGCATGGTGCCTTTGAACAGCAGCAGGCATTGACCTTGGCAGCCAGCTGAGGGAAGTGGGAATAAAACCAAAAGTGCGATTGGAGAAGTACAGGTTAGCTTGGCACTTGTTTGCAAAGAGACCTGGCACAGGATCTCAAAACAATGGAAGATTTGATGAAGACAGGCATTATGCAACTTCTATTTGAACAAGGTTGTCTTAATTATTGCATCATATAGAATGTTTTAGATGAACATTGCTTAGTCCAGGGGTAGCACTAATAATGAAAAGTAGACATCAAGAGTACTCTAGTAGAGAGGCACTAATTATATTTACTGTCTCTCAGAAAGCTCATGTCAATCATTTTTGTCAGGTACCTAAGGGGCTCTTGGGTCTGATAAATAAATACCTTTGGTTGGTAGCTTAGTTAGGATGTCAATTGCTGTGAAGAGACACCAGGACCAAGGCAATATGTAATTGGGGCTGGCTTATCAGTTCAGGGGTTCAGTCCATTATCATCATGGCAAGAAGCATGACAACATCCAGGTAAGTAGAGCGAGGGAGGAGTTGAGAGTTCTACATCTTGATCCAAAGGCAGAGCTAGGCAGAGAGAGGTCTCAAAGCCCACTCCCACAGTGACACACTTCGTCCATCAAGTCCACACCTTCTCCAAAAAGGCCACAAATCCTAATAGTGGCACTGTCTGGGCCAAATACTTCAAACCACTACAGTCGATAAATGAATCATAATCCTCTCATTTGTAAATTAAGGGTGATAGGTTTTTTTTTATGATGAATTATGATAAGTTATACTTGTAAAATACATATTAAATTACTTCAGATGTTAGAGCACATCTTAAAATGTTAACTGTACCTTCCCTGAATTACTAGAATAAATTTAGAGCATGAGTTATAATCAAGTGAATTTTTTAATTGCCTTGATAACTTTTTTTGAGTTCTGTATCTCTTTTTCATTATGTTCTAGCTCATGAAATTTTTTTGTAAACTCATCTCATCTGAAATATGTCATTTTAGAAGTGAAAATATATCCTTCCAGCAAACATATCTTCAATGATTTACTTAATTGGCAATTGGTTCACAATTAAGTTGTAACAATGATCAGTAGTGAGGGTTTCATCATGAAAAAAAATGTAAATAAATAATTATGCAGCTGCAAATTTTAAAATTAAATGGTTTGTTGTAGGTAAATAAATATACCCAATCAGAGACTTGTTGTGCTATGGTTGGGGAATCTCCAGGGGGCACCACCCTCTCAGAGAAGAAGGGGATGGAGGATGAAAAGAGGGACTGTGTAAAGTGGGGAACAGGACAGGGGCAGGGATCGGGATACAAAGTGAATAAATAATTAATTAATTAATGGAAAAAATACTATGGAATCTTTACCCTGTTTTTTTTTTCCAAATAAATAACCACTTAAAAGGTGTGAATATTGTTAGGTAAATAAATGTAGATAGTAAGGAGTAGCAGAAAAGATACACAGAAATAGTAATAGGAATGACTGCTACAATTAGCCACTTTTAGGCTGGGGAGGGTGACACAAAATTAAAATTCCAGCACTTGTAGCCCGAGGAAGGAGGGTTATAAGTTTGAGGCCAGCTGTACTACTAGATCCTATTTCAAACAAAATAAAAGGTGTCTTAATCTTTGATGTATTTGAAATATTCCTGCATTGATTCCACATTTCTTAAGTGTGTGTTATTTCAGGAGCCTCACCCAGTAGCTGGAACATAACTCAGCCATCATTTTCTTTTGCTTGGTACTTCTCTAATCATCTGAGAAGGAGAAGCTAGATGATTCGTCTGTGATAATGGCACATTGATTTTAAAACAGGGATTGAGATAGGAAGATAGCCTTTTATTTTTATTATATATATTATTAAAATACATATTTAATATATATATATTAATAATCATTAATAATATATTAAGACAAATCTCATGATAAAATTCAGACTGACCTTGAACTTGAAATCCCCCTGCCTCACTCTTAAGGTGATGAGATCAGAGATGTACACTACCATGCCCATTTAAATCATTTATACTTTAATTCAACTTTACTATAACTAAGCAATACAAATATTATATCACAAGCATCTACAAAAATACAGATGAAATTGCATTATACTGTAAAGCTTCTATACCACTAAGGACAGGTATCACGTGAACAGACAGCCTACAGAATAGCAGAATGTATTTGTTTCTACTCATCTGAAAAGGGATTAGAGCACTGAATATGTAAGGGACTACAAAAACTCAATATCAAAAAAAATCAATGTTATTAAATATTAACTATGACCTTCTGGATAAATAAAAGAAGGCAAAGCATTTGAAGGAAAATAAAGATTATTGAGAAGCAAATACCTCTACGAATTCCTCACATTTAAAACCTGGTATCCTAACATTATAGAACATGGAAGTGTCGAAAGAGGACTAGATATTTTCCCCCTCTGTCCTTAAGTATTATGACTTCTATTGTTCTCTATAGCACTTGGAGCTAATAGTACCAATAGTGCCCTTCACAACAATGATCATACCCCATTGTTGTAGTAGGAGAGCCATACTTTGCTGAAATGTTTGTTCCCAGAGCTTTGCCATTATCCTTCTCTTCAGGTGGATGGTGCATGGGACTGGTGTGTATGTGGTCAATATTACCAATATTCTCATTCCCTACCGAATATGGAGATGTCAGGGAAGGAAAATTACCATTCATTTTATGAAAGACATCTACGCATTTTAGGGGAAGAAAACATTGGGACTTGATTGCGTCTGGGTTATGATAATCCAGGTGACATTCAAATATTGCTGTCCAACAAAAATATGATACTAATACAAAGATAGTAAAAAAAGAGAAAACAAAGTTTCAGCTTACATCTGCAGGTTTTGGGGGATGTGATAGCCACCACTTATTGCTTCTTTTTTATCTCAGGGGAATTTTGGTTACTTGGGTTACGAGAAAACAGGTTTCTTTTCTGCCCCATCAAGCCTCTCCTTGCCCAGTCAGAAGCTACTATGGTGTCCTTGCCAGTTCATGTGGGAACAATCTGTTTCCTTCTTAATTTTCAACTAACCTTTATGAATGAAATGTGATTAAATCTAGCAAAACTGTGGAAACATCATAATAGCATATGGGGAGCCTGCCTTTGTGCCAGTTTGCTATTTCCGTCTAATAACAGATTAGAAAAATCCAATTAGGCAGTTTTAAAAAAAAAAAGGAAGCCAGAGTTAAAAATATCTGACTGTTTGACTCCGCACAGCGGGGAATGGTTTATGGGCCAATCATTCATGGAGAATAGGGCCCGTAGCAGAGAGAGAACTTGTTCCTCTAGCCTGTTAGAATGATAATTTTTTCCCTCCTCATACAGCTTCTAATGCATTCTACTTAATTATAGCATGTTAAATAGCAGGCATTCTCTTTCCCTTTATGGGAAGGGAAATCACGTTTACTCGCCCACACAATACCAGCCTGGGCGTTAAGGGATTAGAGTTGACCTAATGGGAAGACAAACAGATGGTTCGAAATGAGACATGATTTTTCACACGATGGTTAATTAATGCATGATGTGTCCTCATCAAATAACTCTTGAATGACCCTATTTAGTTTGATTTCTTAACTGTATTAGTGAGAGATGAATTGATTAAGAAATCACTTAGTACCTATCAGATGACAAGTTGAATGCAATTGTTCAGAATTATAGAGTGTGAGGAGATGGGTATTGCTAAATATTCCTTGTGGGATATAAAGTGATTTGATTCATTTTAAGTGTTTTATCAGGGAAAATATAGTGATTTTCCTAAAAAGATCTCGGTTAAGTAGTATAAACACAGATGAAAAGATGGATCATATTCATAGATGCTTATGGAGGTAGGATTTATTATAAGAAATCCAAGAAATGCAAGAAAAGGAATGGGGTTAACATGGGAAATCTATTCGATGTGGAATTAACCAAAAATGGGTACAATCTTAGTACTGAGAAACTAGTACATTTAAATATTTGAAAGACTATGAATGGCCCTCAAAATAAATAATGATCTGTATAAAGCATTGATTCTGTGGAAATATATATATATATATATTTATCAAGATTGTCCAAGTTTTCTATAAAAGTACAACATAGCATATCATGCAGGGGGTGCAGAATAAACATGGTGTCTTTGCAATGGAGCTCCAAATTTTGGTCTAATCTCTGCTGTTATATGGGAAGCATAATTGTAAGATATTATGCATCCTCTCTCCTCTTAGTTTCCTCATCTGTAATATGAGGCTACTTATGATACCTACGTGCCCAGGAGGAACTAAAGAGTTCCTTTATTTGGAATATTTTACCTATTAGTGCTTAGGGAAAAGAATCTAATTAATCATTGTTATTGTTGTTATAAACACAAATATTAATGATTACTTTAGACGGTAAATGTAATTCCCATAACATCAATTCTACCTATTACAGACATATAGTTTCATTTTACTGCACTCATAGATATGTTTCAGCATTATCTGTATTTCTAATAGCAGGCATGTACCAGAACCCAGAATAAGCACCTTAAGGGTGGCTTTACTAAAAGAGTATTCTTTGGAGAAATAAGGTGTGTTTGCTTTTATTAAATGATCAAAATCTCATCCAATTGTACATAATCCTCATGAATTTCTTCCTCTTTCCAGTGTTCCTAGATTGAGAGAGGGATGTGGTCAGTTATTCATGTGCAGACTGAAAGGGCTGCAGCCAGCTTCATCCTGTGGTCCATAAAAGCAAACTGATGAACTACTTGACAAAGAAAACTTGGATAAGGAAGGACTGATTTTGGCTTACAATTTGGTCCATCATAATGGGAAGATGATATGGGAAAAGGGCCTCCAGCTGAGACAGTAAGAGTCTGAGGCAACTTGTTAGACTGCGTCCTCCACAAGGAAGCAGACAGATGTATATTGGTGCTTAGCTGGTATCAGTTCCTTTAATGTTACTGTGGTAAAGCACCATGACCAAGGCAACTTTTAGAAGAATTTATTTTGGGCTTCTGGTGCTAGAGGAAGAAGAGTCGTTTTGGGTGGGGAAGTGTGTCCACAAGTGGTAGAAGGCATGGCCGTCTGAGCAGGAACCTGAGAGCTTATGTCCTTAGCCTCAAACACAAAGCAGAGAGAACGAACTGGAAGTTCATGAGTTTAATCTTAGCAACTGTCCCTGAGTTGTACTTCATCTAGCAAGAATACATTCAACCTAAACCTCCAAATAGTACCCCTCAGTGAGGACCAACCTTTCAAATGCCTGAGACTACTGGGAAATTTCTCACTCAAATCACCATAGTTGGTGTCTTCTGCTGCTGCTGATGATGCTGCTGTGCCACCTCCTCCTCCTGCTCCTTCTCTTTCTTTCTTCTTCCTTCTTCTTCTTCTCTTCTTCTTCTTCTTCTTCTTCTTCTTCTCTTCTTCTTCTTCTTCTTCTTCTTCTTCTTCTTCTTCTTCCTCCTCCTCCTCCTCTTCTCCTCCTCCTCCTCCTCCTCCTCCTCTTTCTCCTCCTCCTCCTCCTCCTCCTCCTCCTCCTCCTCCTCCTCTCCTCTTTCTCCTCCTCCTCCTCCTCCTCCTCCTCCTCTTCCCCTCCTCCTCCTCCCCCTTTCTCCTCCTCCTCCTCCTCTCTCCTCCTCCTCCTCCTCTTCCCCTCCTCCTCCTCCTCCTCCTCCTCCTCCTCCTCCTCCTCTTCCTCCTCCTCCTCCTCCTCCTCCTCCTCTTTCTCCTCCTCCTCCTCTTTCTCCTCCTCCTCTTCCTCCTCCTCCTCCTCCTCCTCCTCCTGCTCTTCCTCCTCCTCCTCCCTCCTCCTCCTCCTCCTCCTCCTCCTCCTCCTCCTCCTCCTCCTCCATTCTATCTGGGATCTGGGCCTATAGGACAATCACTTTCATGATGGTTTCTTCCTCTTCAGTTAAAGCTTTGTAGAAAGAGAAAGGGGTACTCCTCCCTGTTAAGTCTAAATATCCAGTCAAGTGAAGATTAAGTATTACAAAACACAAGTCTCCAAAGATATATTTTTCTTTCAATGTGGGTTGCACATGTCAAATTTTTCATATCAGAGATTTAACTAAGAAATATTTCAGCCACAAGAACACTCAGCTACTGGTTCCATTAATCACAGAGAAATGACATCACCACGTAGCACTATAGACTCTGAAATTTTCTACTGTAAATTTGTTAAAGAATGAGAATAGAAAAGATGAAAATCTTTTGGGGTCTTTACAAAAACTATATTGCCCTCACAGGCCTGTGAAAGGATATTGAGATCTTGAGGTACCCTTTTTGACACTGCAAGAACTGCTAAGCTTATCGGTTCGTTGTCTTTAGACTCTAGAATTATTTTAGACCATACTACAGGAGACTTTTAAGATAAGAAAGGGTGAGTTTTATCTCTAGAAACCTAAATGGCCAAATCTACAAACCAGCCCACCCTGGAGCAGCAGGTAATGCTAAGATTTGATAAGAACAGAAGGGGCCTCCAGGTCACCATAGCTACTGGAGTCAGCTTTATCTGACTGCAGCAGACACCCAGACCTGATATTCCTACAGTACTCTCAGTCCTCTTTGTTCACAAGTGTATTCTCTGTCCCAACTGTAAACAGAATTGAATGAGAAAGACAGAGAATCTGAGAGTTCGTCTTCATTAAGTCCATTCCTTGGGCCTGGGGACAGAGCTTATTGCTAAGGCAGGTGGCAGGCATGCACAGGTCCTGGCTTCCACTCCCAGTGCTCAGTAAATAAATAAATGTATAGGTGTGGATTTTCCCTTGTTATGTGGTTGATCCCAGTATTAGTATATTTTTTTTCATAAAAACACAGTATTAAGTTTAGGGCAGAAAAAGAAACATTTTTCTGCAACTCTCTCTCAAGACACACTTCCCAAACATAACTTTGGGGCATTTTGGTATTTCTCTGTGCGGCCTTTTTGTTGGTGTCTGATGATGGCACAAAAAGCTTGGAGAGTTTGAGGAAGGGTTGTGTTTTGCTTTGCATATATGTTCTTCGCATAGGAATATATCTCACTGATAGCTCAAGTAATGAGTACATGTTTCTGTTTTCTGAAGGCAAGCAGTCATGCCATGGTGTGGATGACTTTGGTTTACTTCATCATTTCTTCTTTGAAAGATCTTTATGCTACTTGGACATTTCTATCTCATAAACAACTTTGACATACAAAGAATATCTTGTTTTCACATGTGTTTGTGATGGGTGGGAAACCTACATATGGAGTTGCTGGTCTAAAGATATCTTCAATCAAAATTCGGTATTATTCTTTAGACTGTGTTTCTGTTCGTGCCATTGTCAATAATGCCCGTGTCCCGATGCTCTGACATTGTATATGATCACTCTCTGGAATCGCCCAATCCAATATACAAAGTATACTATCTCCGTTTCCTTTGCATTTTTGTTTGTCTACATATTTGAAAATCTTTTCGTATTTTTGTTAGTCATTTGTATTCTTTGGTACAAGGGAGGAAATACTGGGGTTCAAACCCAAGGCCTTGGGCATGCTAGGCAGGCTCTACCTCTGAACTACACCCACATTCCTTGTATTTCTTCAAATAATCTTTTCAGTACATATCCTTTTTTTTTTTTTTTTTTTTTTTTTTTTTTTTTTTTGCCAAGGTTTTTCTTTGCCTTTTTCTAACAGATTTCTATGACCTATTTGTATTAACATTAAATGCTTCAAATGCTTCCCTCTGCCCTGTTACTAATTTTCAACCTTGCTTCTTGATTTTTTTACTTTTAACAGTATGGTTTATTGTGTTTACATTTACAATTGCAAGCCTTTCCCTATAGGTTCTGACTTGTTGATTTTTGCTTAGGAAACACTACCCCATACTGTATCCAAGCATGCAAAGACTATGTAATCCTAACACTTTTGTGTTTTGAATTTCCTCAACCATATCTTTCATTTCATATATTATTGACTGTGCCTTTTATTTTTTTTTAAAGGTTTATTTATTTATGTATCTGGGCACTTTGTATGCATGTATATCTGCACACCAGAGGACACCAGATAGATGTGGGCTGCTATGTGGGTGCTGGGAATTGAACTCAGAACCTTTTGAAAGAGCAATGAATACTCTTAACCACTGAGCCATCTCTCTAGCCCCTGGCTGTGCCTTTTAAACAATGTGCATGCTAATAGTACATTGTAATAGTAATAGTTTCCCCCAGTGAATAGTTATTTGCAATGACACAGTATTTGATCTTACCTGCCCTCATTTGAGCTTTTAGGACAGGGTTGCTCTGCATTTTCACAGTTAAAACTGTTTCTTAAGCCAGATTTCCTACATTCCTGTCCCAGGTGAATCCCTTAAAAATTATGCCAAGTTTTTATTAGCCTGTTTCCTATTGTGTCTCTGATTTCATGTGTGTTAGCATGAAATGGGGAAAATGTTGGCATTTGGTATCCTAGAGCATAGGAGGACTAATTAAGATAATACATATAAAACTTAAAATAGTAAAAGATGTTTTAGAAGGACTCAATAAATCTGATTGCTATTAAACTTTTACAGTACTATGCATAATTAGAATCTGTTAGTAGATCATTACCGACAGCACTGTCACATAAAACCACCTAGGCTATTCAGTGTTGTAAATATCAGTCAGATTTAACACTTAAAATATAGCTACAGTGACTCAAGAAATCAGCTGTTAATGAATTTTAAAGTTAAATAAGTACACATGATTGACAGCTACAGAACTGGACAGCAGTAGTGAAGTATTGGCCATAGATATTAACTGGTTACGCTTTATTATCTGAAATGAATTTTTACCTAAATCCTCACCATAAGCTCTTATCAGGGCAAAGTTTTAAATTTTCAAAAAGTGATATTCCTGGAGTTATCCAAGAAACCACATGTATTTTGGAATGGGAGCTTTTTGTGAAATATTTTTAAAGATATTATAATTTTTGAATATAAAGATTTCAAGCCACTTTAATCAAACCTTGAAACCTTGGTATTCTAAACTCTGAAGTAGTTTGAATGTTGAAGTTAGTATCTGGTCCTGCAAGTTTAGGATTGGTCATAAAACTGTCTGAACTTCATGCCTTAGGCAACACGAAGGGCATGATCTGTGTCAACTGTAACAGCTTCTCCTATAATGATGTCTATGCCAGGTTCTCGAGCTAGTCATAAAGCAATTCTTACCTCTTGGGGTTCCAATGAAATGTGTCACTGGATAACATAGTCTACACTCAATTATCCCCTTGATTGTTAAGTACCTCAAACAATGAATTTGAAACTGTAAGATGGGGAGAAAAATCTATTTCCTGTTACCATTAAAGGGTATGTCACTGAAGACAGGCACGTAGAACTGAAAGACAGACAAATAAAGGGGAAACATTTAGTCAACATGTGCTCTGGTCTTACCCATGGAAACACTTGAAGCTGTGTGACACAGAGGGCTATCATGCATTATCCCAGCAAAGGCACCACTGGTTCCTAGAGAAGGGACACAATGGAGGATATGGGCTGTGTTTTCTATGGTGACAACTTAAAGGAAGAAAATGCATAGTAGAGAAAGGCCACCACTGGGATGTGTGTCAGCTCCTCTGCTGTCACCTGAAATCAGCTGCTCACACAGGTACTGAAAGCAAGGTGGAACTTTTCCTATATCTCTTCTTAAATTCCTTCATCTCAACCCTTAGGCCAAACAGGATGAAGTTGGGGGCCCAGGTGCTACTTACAAGACAGAGGCAGCGATTTATCTTCAAGCATATTTATGTCATAAATTCCAGAGTAAAATTGATAGCAATAATAAGGATTATATACATATTAGTAGCATTAAAATCATGCTGTAAAAAAAGAGCTATTTCATTCTCACGTAAGTTTTTATGTCTTTCTATCAATTTTTGTTAATAACTTAAAAATGTGAAATCAATTACTGAGCTTAATAATTAAAGAACCCAAGGGTGTTTCCCATTTGTAACCACTAAACAGAAAATTCAGGTCAGGGGCAGACTAATGAAGGAAGAGGCTAGATGCTCTGTACAGCAGAAAAAATGCTGGGAAAGGACTACAGACATCATGAAAGTCTTTTGGATTTTCCAAATGCCCCTCTCCTTTTCTCTATGTTTTTTATTTTTCTTTTTCTGAAGATGAAGTTCTTTCCTTAGGATAGAGTGGTCTAATGGAATAGGGGACACCAACTTGGAATTTCAAATAGACAACAAATAATCTTTGCAGAATTGTGGCTTAAAGTTACTTATACTAAAGTATAAATTTGTTTCCTGACTGCAGTTCATGTTTAACTTGACTGTTAGTAAATCTGGACATCTTAACTTAGATATCAATTTGCACATATTGTATAAGACCACATTTTACCAGTCTTGTTTCAGAATATATATTTTATAAAACTCAACAAAAATAGCCACATGGTCATCATTTAAAAGACCGAATCATGGAGTCCTTGTTATAATGCTGAGTATTACTAAGCCATTTCAACAGCCAGTGTAGACTTTCCTGACTCTGACTATGCTCTCTGTAGCTATATGGAGAAAGTCCTGGAGACCTGCCTGCATACTACAGTACCTCTGAAGTATGTTCCAGGTGTCAGATACCACACAGCATGATTTATGCACATTATATAAGCCTTGTGAAGAACCTAGTGGGATCCCACATGAAGTGTGACTCAGAAGTGAAGAACCTTGCTCAAAGTCACGCAGTAGAACAGCACAGGGTCTGTGCCTATTGTGAGCATACTTAACCAAAAGAGTTTCTGCATGCATGAGCACGTGGGATGATCTATAGAATCCAATACAATTTGCTACTTTCTTTAAATGACACTTTCTAGAATATGTAGAATAGATTATGTGATGTGTTAACACACAGCTGTATATAATATAAAGGTATTACATTTATTATTCTGTCATTCAGGGCATTCAGGTTATTGGTGGTTGTATTCCCTCCAGAATCTTAATCTTCCAGTTCAAACAAATTCTCTTAGCTAGAATCAGCCTCTTAAAAGCATCACCATCTTAAACTAACTTTAGGTTATCATTTGTCTTTGATATTATGGTAATTATCATATTATATTATAAAATATGGCTTACATTTCCATAGAAACAGAAAGTGTTTGATATTGTACATGAAATATATATTATGCCATGAAATGCTAATTCATTATAATTATTATTTAATTATATATAAGGTAATGTGTCTTTTTCCATGGGAAATATTAAGTAATAGTTCTAGTTTAGGACCCAATTTATTCTTTGAATAGACATAATTAGGCCATGGTTCTATTTCATTTAAAGTAGTTGGAACATAAAAATAAAAAACCTGCGAGACGGAGAGATTCTGATTCCATTGTCTAAGGAAATGTTGAGATTCCTGGATTTCTACTGCAGAAGCACACACAAAAGCCACTGGGTTATTAGTCACCCTGCCACCAACCGACGGTTCCCCACTCTGCTTGGGAGCCAGCAAAAGGCTGGACATTTTCCTAAGCCAAGAGCTAGTTATTGCCAACATCCTTCATATGCTCTCTTTAAATACTCAGAGAATTGAATTGATGCTACAATTTCTATATTTTGTGCACGGCCATATACCTCTTTTCTAAACAACAACAAAAAATAAAACAATTTGAAGTCACTCGTAGAAAACAACGCAGGTGGGAAAAAGAGATTATTTATCTATTACCAAGAATATTCCTGTGCCAAAAATGTCCCCGTGTTTATTTATGAAATACATTAATTTATCTTCTAAAACTCAACTTCCAAATCTGGAGATGTTTACTGAGTATCTTCTCTTTGTCAGACAATGCTGGACATGTAATCAAGCACAGCATGAGACAAAACAAAAAGCAGCCCTGGTCCTGTGAAGTGCATTCTAGTTCATCCCTGATACACTCCAGGCTCCAGATGAGCCCGTCATAGACATAAGAACCCAAAGTGATCCTGCTGCACTGTACATTGACATACAGTCTGTGTTCTATGTGCAGTATGCTGTACACCATGTAGAGCTTATCATGTTGAGTACAGACATCTTGTGAGCAAGATACAGCATATTTCCTAGCAATACTGTCTGTAATGACTTCTCTCCTACCAGTCACATCAGTGATAGCAGTAGCTGTCGAGGTCCCTGGTTTGCCTACACTGATTACTAGTCTAGTACCACAACAACTTTCACCAGTATAATTGTACCAACAACATGCACCTTAACCATAGATCTTGGGAACACCAGGATTCAAACCATCTAGGAGACTGCTCTGCTCATGTGTCACAAGAAATGCTTTGGGTGTGATTTTTTTTTTCCTTGTGTAGCCTCTGTAGAACAGGTGCCTTGTTTCTGCAGATGCAGCGTCTCATCTGGCGTTTCTGCTGGACCAGTGATGTCTTTAGATGTTTATTTCTCCTTTATCTTTAGTATCAAGATGTTCAATAGTTTGAAGAACGAAGAATGAACTCACCTTCTGGTCAAATATAATTTTATAATATTTATATATAATATATTTTATAATAATATAATATATATAAATTCTTCTGCTTCCCTGTGCTGACGGCATTAGACTATTACTTACTTACTAAATACTTGGCAGTGTGGGTGAATAAATGGGCAGCTTTTGCTTCTTAAGTAATCAGAAGCATGATTTTCAAGCATGCACTATAATGTGGGTGATCTCCTAGAAGTCACCGTCCCTTGGAATGTTTATGAGCATTCCCGTCATGGTGCAGAAATTCACCCCTGACTTAATCGTTCAGTAAAACTGTGAGTCTTGTCACATAGGTCAGAAAGTGTCACCCATGGGAATAATGCCATTTTCAAGTAACTCCTCCTTCTCGCTTTCACAGGAAGGTCTTTATGCACCTTTGGCTCAGTGAGGTGAAGAGAAAGAAGATATGTACCCAGGTTTCAAGACTAAAGGGACACCCCTCCCGCCATTATCAAAGTCAGTTCCAAATCTGTGGAATTATCCACCAAGAATTCAGACCCCACTGCCCGAGTGCTATTGTTTCGGTCCTGCCTTCTCCCTTCAGCTTCATGCTGCCCAATTTGCTGTCCCTACGCTAAAAATCCACTAGGAAATTACTGTTTTAGTTTATGAACAGTTTTTCTGCTCGTGCACACTCGAGTATGCATAGAAACCCTTTAATTTGGGCCAAAACACTATGAAATGCTTGATCTGTTTCATTTGGGAGAATTATGATGCAGTTCTCTCCCCTGACCCTCTCCTTTATAAAGAAACAAGTACAAGTATGCAAGGTGCCCTTTCGGCTGCCTGGTTATTGTGGCTTATTGGAATTACATCTGGTTTGCGTCAAGTTCAGGGATGAAGTCCTATGCAGTTTTATTCAAGTTGCTTCAGGGAGTGAATGGGTACCTCTGAGAGCATGTTTGTTTCACGGTTTACTAACAGCAAAATTCCTGAGATCCTCTTATCAAAACTAAGGCACCCTTCTCCTCTCACTTGAGATAAGACGCATCGCCCTGGATCCCCTTTGTGGTGAACGTAAAGCGAGACGTCCTAAATTACCAGGAATATGAGTGAAGGCAAAGTCTAACCTTGGAAAATGCTGTCAAGGGCAATTCTGGAAGAAAAGAGAAAAGGGAATTCCTTCCTCTCAGTTTAAAAATGAGAAGGAGGTAGAGTTGGGCGTGTTCTTCCAGACACTGCTTCACTCGCCAAAGAGCTGGAAATGGTTAGCACCTGATATTTTTCTTGTATTGATTTAAGCTCACAGTGGTACAAGTTGCTTACTGACCGTCAGGTAGCCGTCACTATTTTTAAATGTGTCTTATTCTTGCTACAAGGACTAGGGTTGTATGGAGGCTGCAGCCCAAGAATCTTAAAATGCAAATGAGGGAAACCCCAGGTTTGAAAGCTTCCTCTTCCGCAGACAGGTTTTCAACCCTGTTACCTTAGCAACATTTGCCCTTGTATTCGATGAATCACCTTGACAGTCTGCATAACGTAACTGGTGAGGAGGGGCCGGTGAATTAGAAAGAAAACTGGGGCATATGGAAGTTTAAGATTGGTTGGTAGCTTGGGATCCTTCTGACTCGACTCCTGCGTAAAAATAGAAAGCCTCCTTTCCAGAAATAAAAGAACTCGGGAAGAAATAAGCACGCTGGTTGAAAGGCATGGAGGTGAAAACATCAGAACTAGCCGGACCTCAGAGAACAGAGATTTCCCAAAAATAACCTCCCCACCAGCCGTGCTGCAGATGTGTCGCTCTGGCTCCTAGAGGCTAGCCATCTGCTGCAGTGTTTCCCTGGAAACCCGAGCAACGCCCCTCCCGGCACTCCTCTCGCGCCAGGAGTGGCGGTGATGTCACTGCTGCTAGCTAGGAGGGAATCCCGAGATCCGCGTCCCTCGGGTGGAGCCAATCATGGTGGGCTCTGCTGCTCGGAACCTGAGGCTTTTGACCAGAAAGAAATTACCAAGGCAATATGCTATCCATCACAGTCCACAAAACACGGGTTCGAACAGATTCTAAAATCGTGGTTTTTATTATTGTTGGGTTTTCTTTTCTTTTCTTTCTTTCTTTTTTTTTTTTTTTTTTCTTTTGCTTCTTTGTAAACGGAGCCCGGCCCACAGAGGCAACTCGGCAGGCAAACCTCCTACGGAGTTTTAACCTCCTCTCTGTGGATACATGAGAAAAAGACACGAAATGATATTTTTAACCTCTTTTAAAAATAAAGGTAAAGAAATCTCTCTTATCTATACGCTGTGGCTGTGTTGTTGCCTCTGCAGAAAACTAGAATGAGAATTTCGAATGAATTGTAGTTACACGCAGACCTAAAGCTGTGAAATTCTTAGAGGGTGTGTGTTCCCTCAACCCCGGGGTAGATGCTGATGCAGAGCAGAGGAACAGGGCCTGCTTCCTTTCCTGATTGGTAGGTAGGATTAACTTTTGAGAAGCATCGAAAACAGGGACAAAGAGCTACCTTCGGAAGATAGTGCTACCCTGGGTGTGTTTTAGCTTACATGCTCAGAATCTTAGCAATAATTAAGTAAACCCAAAGAAAGGAAAACAAGCCTCAGTAACGTTGGGGTGGGGCAAATAAATACAAAGGGGTCTGCTTTTGCGACTGTGACCCATTCACAGGCTGTAGATAATCTCAGTGTCGGGGTGAGGCTGTTTCTAGGCAGTACGTCACAATAAAACCAGTGGATTCTTAGGGGATACATTTGTCTTGTTTACACAGTTATAAAGGAGAGTTGTGGTTGTAGACTGTATATCAGGTAGTAGTTACGTACCGGACATCCTCTTGTGCTCTCGTCGTTTAGAAACAAATATTAATCTTTGTTGGCAATCCTAGGGGAAGTCACATTATATTTTTAGTGACCTAGAAGCTAAAATTGAATATATACTTTAATTTGTTCTCTTCCTCTGGTTAGTGTTTTACTTATATGTAAAGGTTTATTATTTTCACATTTATAATTCTTTCATTCATATCTTTATTATCAAAACACATTTGCCCTTCTCCCTAATCTTTATGCATCTTTTCACAATTACACACACACACACACACACACACACCTATCTCCAGGTCACAAGGAGGAAAATGTGCACATCCATGTGTATCTTTTCTGTAGTAAATATGCATGAGTCTTCACATAAGATTTTCTGGAATTTTTCACCAATACTTCCCCTGACTCTAATATGCTCACTTAAAACTGTATAAAAAATTAGATTTAAAAAATATAAGCTAATGTAGATATAAAGCAGTGTGTCATAAAGCTTTTAACTCAGTCTCCTGAGTTACTTGTTTCTCTCCCGCCTCTAGGAAGAGTTATTGCCAGGGGATCAGGGTTTATAACATTCTACATCACTGGTTAATTTTCCTTTATGCTCTTGGCTTAATTTATAAATGAAATAGTTACCTCTTGGAAGATGAAGAGATATAGAAACCCTGACCCACTCTAAATTTTCTCTGTGCCCTGTCCCCATCCACTGAGGGCATGTCTACTTTTCCAGTGCAGCTGTGAGCCCAGCCTGTCTGTTCAACCTTTCATTGTACCATGTACTGTGAAAGTTCTATTCTCTTCTCCTCCTCTTTCTCAGCCATCACACTTGGCTTAGAAATTTTCAGGTCCCCGGAAAGCGGATTCTCACTTGCCATTATTAAATACTGGTACTTGAAGGAGCCCACCTGATCAAAAATGAAGAGACAGGAAAAATAGCTTCAGAGAGTGATACCTGAGTCTGGCTTGTGATAGATTCCATTTCCATTTGCTGGTGACAGGCTCAGCAAATAAGCAGTGTTGCTGACCAGAGAACAACCTGCCTGTAAGGCATTCAGTCACGTAGAAAAGCAATATCATTCTCCTACAGATGCCATGTTTTGGAAATAGAAAGCTGTCTTGTTGTTTGTCCTTCTTTACTTCAAATATCAAACAGATAAGAGAAAGAGGATCAGATACTGTATTTGTTTTTGCAAAAGAAATCCTATTAAAGTAACTCAAAAATAACTAAGAAATACCCAGGGCTTGCAGAAAGAGTACTATCATTTCTGATTATGTAGACTGATATTTTTAAGGGTTTAAATAAAAAATTTCCTTAAAATGATAGACAACTTAGTGTAACTAAAAATGTGTATTACTTCTTAATAACGTAAAGCAAACCTGGGCTTCTCGATACTGTTTTGCCATGAAATAATACTTTGCTGTGGTTAGAATTGGATATTAAAACCCAGAAACCTATATTTTTCACATCTTGTGCCCCATAGTGTTCACTGAAAGAATATCACGTGTGATTCCTGTGACCTTGTGTGAGTGACTCACTTCACCTCTTCTATCCTAGGATTTTTTTGGGGGGTGGAGGGTTGAAAATCAATGATAATACTTGAGTTATCTCTCCAGATGTTGATAAGGTTAAAAGGGCCAGTATAAATGAACATGCTTGTGTAACCAGTGACACACATCTGATCCCTGCTGTGGAGGTTTGCATCCTCTTAGCTGTTGGTCGGCTCAGCTGGCCTCATCCTCCTCAGCTGTGTGTGGTCAGGTTGCCCTCTAGTGACTACACACCATAGAGGCTGTGGGTCCCACCGAAGCCTTGAGAAAAGGAGTTCATGGAGTCTGAGGAGACTAGGGAAAGTATTAGCAGAAAATGTATGCACTCACAGGCCTCAGAACAGCCAGACGGAATAGCAACCGTTTACCATGATGGAGGGACACGGTACACAGAATAAGAGAGATGTAAAGGACACAGCAGAGACATAGCTGCTGCAAGGGACCAGTCGGAATCTGAACTGCTTTGCATTCCGTCCACCAGTCCAAAATTCTCACCCCTGTAAAAAGCTGTGAGCGTGGGAACTGACATAATGAAACTCCAGGATCGCCAGAGTCCCTTCCAAGTTCAGGATTCTCTGGGTCGGCATAAGATGAGAGAAAAGAAAAGTAAAACAAACAAAGAATGGAATGAAATGTGCAGGGGAATCAGGGAGTGATCTGCTGAAGCTATGCCCAGTGCTTATAATGAACCTGAGAGGCCTCAGTATCACGGCTGGCAGCAGCATCAGAGTGACTCCATGAGGAAGCAATGTAGAGGTTGATCTTTCTGCTGGACTGCAGAAGGCAGAGGATAAATTGTGCAGTGTGCTGACATCCTTCCCAAAGACTCAGCATCAATGAAATTGCCTTCTTGTGGACCACACAGGCTACTTGTCTAAAGAAAGTAAGATCTCTTTAACTTAGAACTACCTGAGGCTCAAAGAATCTTTCTGGGGGTGAGGGCAGGGTCTTTAAATCTACTCCCAACTTAGAGTGGTCACAATCCTGTATGAATTACATCTATGATCTATTACCCTAAACCAACTAGCTGTTCAATTAAAAGGTAATCAGAGTCCCCAAAACAATGTAAATATTTAGAGATCATCTTTGGGCTTGATACACTTTCAGTTCTCAGCCAGTGGGTAGCGACCCCTTGTGGGGGGGGGTGTCAAATGACCCTTTCACAAGAGTCACATTTCAGCTATCTTGCATATCAGATATTTACATTACAAAGTATTATAAGGGTAGCAAAATTACAGTTATGAAGCAGTGAAATAATTTTATGGTCTGGGGTCACTAGCACATGAAGAACTGTTAAAGAGTGGAAGCATTATGAAGGTTGGAAACCACTGCACTCGACAAGTGGATGAGAACTAGAAGCAAACAGTCAATGATATAGTACTAAGTAAGGGACACTGTATGGGGGCTGAAGGTGTGGATTTTCATTCCGATATAGACAGTTGCCATTTATAAATAACCCGCAATAGTCTACCCTTATCAGAACCTCATAAGTAAAATGAACAAGAAGTTCCTTATTTATATGGATCAAATATTTGCAAACTGCTAGCTTGTCTTCTAACACTATACTAAGTGCAAATTACCATAGATCCCTGAAGCACTATAAAACAATGAGAGGTTTTTTTTCCAGACAATTACGAAAAGCATTTAAAACTTGAGTTTTAGCTTGGGAGTCAGTGACCCATGGAGGCTTTGGAATTGACAGTCACTGACCACCAAGTGTTTTCATCCAGTGAAATGCAAAATCACACCAGTACCATAAGCTCAAAGAGCTGTCCATTAGCAAGTGGCCAGCCCAGCATTACAGCCAGAAGCAACCTGCTGTGTTTTTTTTGTTTTGTTTTGTTTTGTTTTATGTTTCTCACCCTCTCCCTGGTGCTCCCCTCCCTGAAACTCTACCTTCTCAGACCCTTTCTACCCAGAAAGGGAGAAGCATGAACCCTGTGTTTACAATACAGGGGGCATCTTGCCGCTTCAACCCAACCCTTCTCAAGGGTTTCAAAACTGTTTCACAGGAACCACCAGGTGGCAGTTAGGGCAAATGGTTTCAGCCTTTGGTTTTTTTGTTTTTGTTTGTTTTTTGTTTTTACCCCACATCCAAGGAACCATGGGGTTTACCGGTAGGGAAGCAGAACTAGGAAATAAAAACTTGGTAGATAGCTGGGAATGTGGGGCCCTGCACTCTGTATTTTACAGACTATACTTCACACAGGCAATAAAGGATGTTCCCCCATGTGGAGATTCTAGAACATGCCCTGATGTGAGGCAGGGGGATTTCACTAACCAGCAGCTGAAACTTTCTCTTCTACAGCAGTTCTGAAACCAGATAAACCATTTTTCTGTTTAATCCGACAATACATTACTATACCGTAAGCTCCTAAGTGTTAGGACTAACAGAGTTTGGGCAACGACTCTTCTCAGGTTGTACTTTATTCCAATCTGCATTTCAGAATGAATGTTAGAAACTCTATTTTTATTTTTGCACTTGAACTTAGCTAATAGATAAAATTAGCAGCAATTGATTTCTTATTCAACTATTTGTATTCATAAATTACAAAATTCAGTTTGTTACATAATGGTTTTTGGGAATTTTTTCTTCTTTCAGGAGCTTAAAAAAAAAAAATGTTTTCCATTTCTGGCTAACCTTAATCTTGACGAGCCATACCATTCCATTGTATAACTTTGTTTGTTTGGTCTTGATGGGGTGTGTCATTTCGTTCTAAAGGTTTGCTGATATAAATATGATAAAACAGCAAGCTCAAAGACTAGAAAATGACATTCCATGCAATTTTTTGGTTTTTTTTCTTTCTTTCTTTCTTTTTTTTTTTGTCATTCGATTGTAGACTTTAGGAAAGAAACCTTCTCTGTCAAAATGGTCAGCCGCTTTCACTTCCTAACAAAAAACGGAGTTCATACATGTAGAACAGCAACTCAGAGACCAGATGACGGGTTCCCATTTGTCTCCTCCATACATGGTAGCAGAGGCATCCAACATGGCCTGCAGTTACCACCTAGCAACTCAGACTTCCCTGGGCCCTTTTTTGTTTGTTTGCTTATTTGACAAAATCAAACCCTGACTAACCCCTCTGGAGTGTGCAATGTAGTCCCGACTTGGATTATTATTGCTTTCCTATGATTTTCCTGCATTTCTCATGAACTGAGTTGTCTGACTAAATGACACACCGTCCATGAATTACCACCTCTTGTGGTTTCATTCATAGCATTGTGGGTCCAGGAGCAAGACCTGGTGATCACGCTCATGACTCTTCTAGCATGTTCCAAACTGTACAGAACCGCTTGGTTCATTCACACGTGTCAAAAGGAGAATGCGTTTGTAGCATCCATTGTGTTATAAGCATTCTTTTTTCATGACTACATCCATCCTATTAAAAATGCAGGGCCTTCAGTTAAGCGGAAAAACAGGCACTACGTGGCATTTAGTGTGTTTAGAAATGGCATGAAATTTTGAAATTTCATGGGTTATTTTAAGGGAGACACGTTTACCTGTGTTGGTTGCATCGGTATCTACCTACACAGGAGCAGGTGGAAGTAAATTATTAAAGCAACGGAGAAGTGGCACGTTTTGAGCCTTGATGGATAATAAAATCAAACTCTTTTTCCTTTGCTCCACTCTGTGTGACTTTCTTCCCTTGAAACAGGAGGGGCAATGATCACCAAGCTTTCCACATAAGACATCCTTCTCCTCGGGGTGACTAAGCTCAAATTCCAGGCATGCATGCCTGGTTTCTTTCCTCTTGCTTCCTGCCTTACTATTTAGGAACAAGCTGGCTCAGGCAACCAGAGCAGGCTGAGCACCACCTCCGGTAGCAAAGAGAAGAAAGAAGGAGCAGCGAGCCGAGCCACAGCAGTGAGGCCATCTATTTCACCCTGAGAACTGTATGGAGGCGAGGGGCTGGTGCGAATTAGGAAGCACAGCTGCTAATACACAGCTGTCCAAGTTGTCAGCGACATTCGCAAGCAGAATCGCTGTAACTGAGAATTTCAGACTTGGTCAGATATTAACAGCTATGTCTCTTGGCTTCCATCTCCTGTTTCTCCACCTAGTTTTGGTTCTTTTTTGTTTCCCACTGCAACAGAGAAATTATCTTGAAAATTTTACATCCTGATTAGCAGTTGCTTATATGATAATTTCCTTACACTGCTGGCGACATCATAACTAGTTTTTTCCCTTAGAGTAAAGAAGAGAATGGAAGGACTTGTACTTAAATCTGGATAAGTGGGCATTAGGATCAGTGGATCAGTTTCTTACACTATGGACATGCGGCAGGTGAAAGAGAAGGAAAACTGTTCAAAGTTCCCAAGTGAGAGCTAATAACTGTGCTTTAGTGGCTGTACTTTCAGAATCCCATGTACCACAGTCCCATGCTTAATGAAGGGAATGTGTTCTAAAACAAACAAAACAAATGTCCTTAGGCAACGTGTCACAGTGAGGACATCAGAGTGTATTTCTACAAATCTAGAAAGTCCAATTTACTCCACACCTAAAAGGTATGATATCGCCTACTTGTTTACTTGTCTGTTTTGCTTTTAAAACTCTTCTGTTACAGAATAAGGCACGTGCACACACACACACACACACACACACACACACAGAAACACATACCCACACATACAAACACACACGAAATGAAATATACACACACACTCATGCATACACTGGTTGAGGCCCACGCAGAGTTAGGATCATCAATACCACTATCCTCCTCCTCCTCCAAAGCATGTCCTCCCTGAAGGGCTTCAGAAGCAGCAGTGTGTACAGAGCCATCATCTCCTAGAATAACATATCTTCTTTTAGAATACTTCCCAAAGACCTGTCCTAGGCTGTTTGGAAACTACAGACTTCTTCAATTTAACCTTGCATGTATGAGTGGAAGAGAGACTATCTTGGCTTTCCCTGCACAGTCTAATAAGTCAGCTTATTCACTGCTTTCATCATTATTCCACAGTTTATTTATTTTTTTATTTAAGTTTTTATTCTTTTCATATATTACATCCCGACTGCAGTTTCCCCTGCCTCCTCTTCTCCCAGTTGCTTCCTGCTCCCCGACCCTATTTCCCACTCATTATTCCTGCATTTTCCTTCAGAAAAGGAAGGCCTTCCAGGAATGTCAACCAAACATGACATATCAAGTTGCGATAGACAGAGGCACCACTCCTCATATGAAGGCTATTCCACTATTTAGTAGCTACTGGTCTACATACAACAGAAGTCTTAGGTACTAAATAGATCATAGAACACTGAAATAAACTTTATTAGATCTATATAAAGGAACTAAAGTGCTCACATTTAAATATAATGAATATTTGTGTATGAATTTATATTTTCATTATGTTAGACACATAAGATACTTGCACATACTTATTCACTATCAGGACAAATCATTTTTTACCTCATAGCTTTCCTTTAGAGACACTGCCAAATCTCCTATTTGTAAAAAAACAAAAAGAATCTCCTGCCAAAGAAATACCTACCAAAACTGTATAGGTAAATAATTCAAAGCACTGACTCGGGTTCAAGATAATCTAATAACTCTTTCTGCACCAAGACACAGGGAAAATGGCAAGGCAGGCTCATGCCAAGTTGGTGGGAAAAGTCTTTCCTAAAGAGTGCATCTCTTTTCAGTAAGAAAAGCTGCCGTATACCTTGGCATTTCATGTCAATTAGTGCGCCGGAAAGATGCATGATATTTCCTGTTGGCAACCACAATGTGAGAGAATTGGAAGGCTGCTGCCCTCTCGGTGTGCCAAGGCCTAAAGCTCATATAAGGAGGATAAGATGGTCTGTGCCAAGAAGATAACAACTGCAGGAAGAAGCAAATACCACAAGGTTTTGTCTTCCTGGTCCGTATGCAAATGCTCACTTACCGGGAGCAGCCTCAGACTGACAGCTCTTCCTTTCAGAGGGATGCCATTAGCCAGGGCACTCCTGATTAGACAAGAACAAGCAAATAACCACGGGGGTGGGGGTGGGGAGGGGTTTGGGTAGGCAGGAGGCTCACCCTTTTCTCTCCCTTAGCCTCAGCCGTGTGGGGACCACAGAAGGCCAAGGGTTTCAAGGCAGTTGCCAGAGTTTCCCTACCAAGAAATCAGACCAGCCAGCTCCTGTAACCTCATGCTCTCCTAGGTTGCAAAGTCTGTTTTCTATGGCCTTCGTGAGGTCCTGAAAACCACACCTACCCTGAACAAATAAGAGAGAAGGAATATGAAGTTGATGGGGGAAATTGATTCTGAGATAATGGCTCCATAATTCCTCTTGTAATCAGGTTCAGATTTGATGTGATTTAAAAATTTCTAGAAACAAATGTTTTCCTCCCTGGGACACATTGTTACTGAGAGTGAATGAAAGACCTCATCTTTCAAGTGGTTCGTGTTTATAAATAGCTGTCCTGTCTACAACAGTTACCAAAACAGGTGAGCTGAGCCCAGACACATTGTGTGAAAAGACCTTGCATCTTGTCCTGTAAATCACACCTAGTAGACATTGTTCCAAGAAACTGCATGGCTACAGAGTACCCTAGTGAGCCTTTGTTACATCTGAAGACTTTCTTTACAGTGTTTAATTGAGATTAAACTGAAGTCAAGAACTTTGGCTATGGAACACCAAAAACAAAATATGACAATGTTTTGTTGTGTTTGTTGCTTTTCTCTTTCTTATTCTTTAAAGAAAAGTGTTATTGTGGCTTCTGGAGTCAGCCAGTCATCCTATACAATAATACAGATGGAGTTGGTATACTGCTTCATGCCTTGACATGTTACCAGGGCTTGGTGGATCTCTAGCAGGAAAATACAAACTTAAACCATTTTCATTCTCCTAATATCTCCCAGGCTACAAGTTCTAAAACCAAAAACTTTGGCTAGGTGGATCTGTCCTGCCTCTAGAGAAGGAAGAAAATGGAAAGAGGGGAATTCGGAAAAATCTGTCCTGAGGAAATACAAAGCTGCTAAAAGACTTTGAACAGAGGGAAAAAAAATAGGAATTGGGACAATGAGGGTTATCGGGAATGCCAGATGTGAAGACAAAGTCGGCTGCATTTGAGAAGGGTGGAAATGGCATTTCCAGTTAGTGAGGTAACCAGGCGTTACATTGATGGTGCACAACTGTCAAAGAGGATCTGAGAACTCTTGCCTAGGAAACTAATAAAGGAGCACGTCCTTTCAACAAAATAACAAAATCAAAAGAAGAGGCTAACCTGAGGGACAAATTATTTCTTTATATTCAATGAAATTTAAATAGCCTATATCAGGGTCCAACCTCATTTCTCAGTATTTATTTTTGTTTTATAGGGTGATATGAATTTCAAAGAAAGCCTTGTCTTTCATTAAGCGACAGAACCAAGTTAATGGGTTGTGACTGTATTCCCACTGGAAAGAAAAGTACCATTTCATGGAGATGGAGAGAGGATGGTTTGGGTTGTGCTTGATCTGGAGCATTTGTTATAGTTGTAAACAGCATCACCTTTAAGTTTATGTTTTCAAACTGTGCTTTGTACCCCGGTACACATTACTTTTGTGTATGACCAGGTGCTTAGGAGCAAAATTATTTTTCAAAAGCTTCCTGACTTGAGTCATTCAAGTTCTTTTCAGAAAGAAAAAGGGGGTAGGGAGGGAAGGAAGAAAGGGAGGGAGGAAAGAAGGAAGGAAGGGAAGGAAAGAAGGGAAGGAAGGAAGATTGGAAAAAGAAGATGTGGGCAGCAGGATGGAAGGGAGGGAGAGAGGTCGTGAGGGAACGAGAGGGAGAAGGGAAAGTTGGTAGACACATGCAGATAGATTGGGTTCAACAGAACGGCAAAGATTGACATTTTCAAAGTTTCCAACACCTTTAGATATTATGGTTATATTTTATGAAACAACAGAATATATTGCTCAAAAAATAAGATAGATAACTAAAACTTATACCAGTGAACTGTATGCATAGGGGAGATGTGAAGGTACACACTGAACTGTGTACGGTGTTGCTTAGGTTCTTCTGTTGGACCACAAAGAAAGAGGCATGATTGCTCAGAGTTCCACCTCATATAAAATATGTTCCACCTCATATAAAATGGGTTATCAGAATTTATTTTGCTGCCTTTAGCCACTTAGTGAAGAAGTTCACTAAGTTTTTTTCCCCCGTCTCATATCTATTGTTGATTAAAGAAGGATCACAGGTAAATTGCCATTTTCATGTGTTCAAAAACGGTGTTCAAAAATCTTGTTGTACAAAGAGGTTATTTGTTTCAAGACCTACATAATAAACATCTCCTGGAAACGTGATGTTCTCCCACAAAAGGTTTTGCTTCTCCCATAAAATGCATACCTTATCCTTCTACATAATAATTATCGAAGTCATTAATTTATCTAGATGACTAGGCCTCTAAAATTAGCTAATTTATATTCCTGATCCATGCTAACTGTATATTTACCTTAAATATTTTGTGGCTTATAAAATTGAGTTTTGTGTGCCACCTTACTGCCACCACTTATTAAAGCTGTATACCTGCTCAAAATTTCCTTTCAGGAACTCTGTAAATAAATGAAAAAATGTTATGTATCCCAAATAAAGAGGTCGTACAAGTGTGCAGGTATGCCAACAGTATGTTAATAGACAAGGTGATTTTTTTTTTTTTTGCACATGACTCAAGAGAAAATTATGCAGCATGTCATGTGGAACCTGTTTATAATTTTATTATTCATGTGTTTCTTGAGGGAGTTTTTTGAAAGAGATCCCAGTTTGGGGTTTTTTTTTTTTGTTTTTTTTTTACCTTAGCTGATCACTTTTGATCACTTCAGTTCTGTGTGTGTTAGACTGAGTGTGAACGCATTCAGGCTATCAGAATTTGCTTTCACTTTTAATTGATTACTAAAATTCCTATGTAAGAGAAAAAAATGTAAGGATATTTGGAAGACACAGGAAGAATGAGGCTGACAACCTTTTTCTTTATCACATTGCTTCCTTCTGTATGTCTTGCCACAGATATTTGCCACACTTAATTTTAAGCAAATTAAAGCAAAATAAAACTGGGATAGAAAAGTTTTAGAATATTGGGGGAATATAGTTATTTTAGCCATTCTTTTATAGCTTGGCCAGTCTTTTCCATTCTTCTCTGCAGGTTGGGCTTCAGCAATGTCAGATACCTTACCTAAGCACTGTGTGGATATAAGCCGACTTCAGTGAATATCCAATTTGACTCACACAGTGATCCCAAACATACACTCCGATTGAATCCTCAGAGCAGCTTGCTATCCCTTTTCAGTTTAAGAAACTCAAGTTTCCATAAGTAAGAAGAAATGTTTTCCAGGGTACCTGTTCAGGTAGAGCGAGAATAAATCTGTATTTGGGAAGATATCTATTATCTGTTCCTTCCATGTCAGAGGAGACTGGAGGATCAAGTTAAGTTATCCACAAAGTTGCTATGCTAAGGGCATGGTCATGTGACAGTGCTGACCATAGTGATGTGTAAATTCTGGGCTGCCTAGAAATGCTGATGAGTCTATCTTCTCGTAGTTGCAGGTGGCACTGGTTGTGATACGAGGGACTGTGATCCTTGTTGCCAGTGTCATCGTGGATTCTATGCCTTCATGATTTTCCCCTTTGCTTACAAGCTGTATTGATTCCTATTCATGTTCATCCTTGCTCTGCCTCACCTGACCCCTGCTAGGTCATCTGTCATGGTTTGAATACTCTTGGCCCAGGGAGTGGCAGTATTTGGAGGTGTGGCCTTGCTGGAGTAGGTGTGGCCTTCTGGGAGGAAGTGTATCACGGTGTGTATGTGGACTTTAAGACCCTCATCCTAACTGCCTAGAAGCCAGGTTTCTCCTAGCAGCCTTCAGATGAAGACATAGAACTCTCAGTTCCTCCTGTACCATGCCTGCCTGGATGCTGCCATGCTCCTGCCTTGATGATAATGGACTGAACCTCTGAACTTGTAAGTGAGCCCTTCTGAGCTCAATGAAGAACTTCCGAGTAATTATTGAAATGAAAGCACCTATGTGGTTCAGAGCTCCTGTGGCTACCAAGTGAAGGTCATAACGACATGGTTTCCACTCTGGTGTTGTTAGGTACACACCATCACGGATAGAATTTTCAGCAGCTTCTGAGTTTAACTACTCCATCTAATCCTGCATTTCCTGGACTTCAGCGCGGTCTCTAGGGTGTAAGATTTATAGTCTAGTGAGAACTGAGATAGTTAATTACTCAGGTTTAATGTGCGGGAAATCAAAACCATCCAAAGGGCTTCCACAACTCTGTAGATATCTTGATTCGGTCCCAGAAGTTTGGCCCAATATGAGATTTTAAAAAAAGAAAGAAAAAAAGAAAAGAAACATTGTTAGTATAGTTTTGGGATTAGTGGGTCTCAAAACATGTGCACCTTTTATTTGAGAGTAAAAGTTTAAAGTTGGCAAACTGTGTCACTGAGCTGTCCAGCACTGTGGCAAACAGTGAATTTTTGAGAGAATCATCTTAGAAGGGGAAAAAGTTGGCTTTGGACCACGGTTACAAGGACCTGGTCTACAGTCTGTTTGCGCTGTTGCTGTGGACAACACAGTCACTGTGGTGTGTGTGTGTGTGTGTGTGTGTGTATATATATATATATATCCATGAAACTTGCTTATGCCATGATAGACAGGAAACAAAGCAAGACAAGAAGGTTCCAGGGTTCCAATATCTCCTTCAAGAATGTGTTCCCAATGGCTGAATTTCCATCATGTTTCTGCTCCCCAACTTTCTACTCTTCCCATTAGTATCTGGTCTGAGGACCAAGAAGACAACACATGAGCCTTTTGGGGGACATTCAGATTACCAAGTACAAAAACTATGGATTTTTTTTTTTTTTTTAGTTATGACAATTCAGTTTAAAATTTACACAGAATTTATTCAGAATCTAGTCATCCATAATAGGATGGAGATGGCTTTATTTGTTTTTATTTTATAAATCCCAGCTCTTTTGGAACAGAAAGATTTTACAGCACTTGCAAGATTAAACCTAAAAAATATCCAAATTATAATACTAGAGAAAGCCTTCACAAGTGTCTACATTCCTCTCCTCTGATGCCTGCTCTCTGTTGTTTCCTCCCCTCTGCTATAGAAACAGAGGACACGGAACATAAATACCGAGCAGAGTGAACAGGAATTTTAGCTTCATTGATGAGTGATCTTAAATCGAGTGGAAGCGTTCTCCACCAAGAGTAACTCTGGTGAGCTGGCAGGCGAGCGAAAGTGAGTTCCTTTGTCTCCACTGCCATAATTGGAGTGTAGACAGTAGGAATGGAAATGGGCTATTAGATCATCAGCTCGTCCCCAAGCAGCAATTAAATTTGTTTTCTTTTTTCACAGCTCACTTCTTGCTCAAAGAAGGGAGCATTTCATCTCGTCCTCCTGGGAAGTAAGACCAAACAGAGACCACTTCCCCCTTCACACGTGTAGGGATGCAAGGGCTGGGGAGGCAGGAAGGAAACGGAGAGGAGGTGTGGGAATCACAGGTAACCTAGAAGATGGGTCTCTCTGCTCACTGCAGCTAATGTGCACAGTTTGGCCACACGATGCAGCCCTCTGAGCAGCATCCATTATTCGGCCTGAGTACTGCCTGGAGCTGCTGCTTTTAAGGTTCGGCTTTACCTCAAGATGACTGTGCTGGTATTCCCAGAGCAGGGTGGCAGAGCTGTGCTGTGACTCAGGGCCAGAGTGAGAAAATTTCTGATGCAAGAACATAGAAAGAAAACAAGTCACGCTAGGACACTAGCCACCGGGGCTCATTGTCTCCTTATACTGATTTATAAAAGCTCTCAATTCCTTATCTCAGTTACAGAGGTGTGGGATCTACATGAAATATCCTTTCACTTTCTGTTACTTTCTGTTGTTCTCCTTCTCCTACCTTCTCTATCAATCCTGGGTGAAGATCCATGATTTTCTAAGATCTGGAAAAGTAAACAGAACACGTTGAATTATGTCCATAAACTTTCAAGCTCTCTATCAGCACATATATATATAGCTATAATATCTGATATCTCCTATTAGTATAGCTATTATCTTTACCTGCACTGGTTCTGGATTTTGTCTCCCATACTGCCCACTTAATTGCTTCAGATACTTTTGATGTTTTAGGTGTTTGAAAGATAATTTGATAAGCTTCAAGGACACACAAAGTCAGCTTATGTTTTCTAGTCACATTTTTAAAATATCTTTAGATCTGTTTATTTTATGTGTATGAATATATTGCCTGCATGCATGTATATGCTGGACATTTATTCAGTGCCCAGGGAGGTACAGAGAGGGCATCAGATTCCCCTAGAACTGGAGTTACAGTCAGTTGTGAGCCACCATGTGGGTGCATGGGACTGAACCTGGGTCCTGTGGAAGAGCAATCAGTGCTCTTAACCTCCGAGCCACCTTGCCAGACCCTTGAGTCAGATTTTAGGGTGAGATGATTTTATGTATTAAGTGTTTTTCTCTTGTTACAAGTTAGTTAAATTATTCTATTAGTCAGATCATGGGTGCTTAGATATGAGTCCAAAAATATATTTGAATATCATCAAAAATAGCATTTTATGGTATTTATAATTATGGTTTCTTACTATTTACTAATTATTGGTGCTGTACAGCTTTTCTGTTGGGCTTGGGACTTTTCAACTTGAGATGCTTAACTTTATCCTTGGTTCCATGGGTTTTTCTTCCTGCATTTCCATTTGATAATTCATGAGTGCAAACTTGAGACACATTTTCAAGTAAATGCATGAATAAGAATAACACCACTGTGCATGTTTACAAACAAACAAGAATTGCTAGATTCTCTTAGTGTCGGCACTGGTGATTCAATCTGAAAAGAAAAATACTTTCTGTTAGTTTTTGCTCAAAGTGTGATATGGTTTAACTATGAAGGTTCCCCTCTGGTCTCATGTGTTTGGATACTTGATCCCCCATCTGGTTGTGCTCTCTTGGGAGGAGGTAGAACAGTTAAGACATGGTGCCTAGCTGGAGGAGATGGGCTCCTGGGAATAGGCCTTGAGAATGATGATCTAAAACCACAAGCTTTATCACCATGAACCATGCCACCATAGCCACAATGTGGCTTGCTTGCCCTGGTAGATCCTATCCCCAAAGAGGCAAAAGATATTTCTCCTCCCTTGTTTCTGTCAGGTATTTTCTTACTAACAAAAGGAATGAATCCAGAAATCCTACACAGTGTAGGGAACAAACACAGATATCCTAATCTATGTTTACTGAAAAATTTGAAACTCCTGCTGGTGAAGAATCTGTTTCTTCTATCATCGTGTCATATGAGGAGATGGCAAGGTCATTGTGAGGACTGGTGAGGTTTGGATCATTTGACTGCAGGTAGAGAAGCAATGCTATTCTTGAACAGGCTTGGGGCTGCCAGCCATCAGCAAATCGGTAGGTTGCTTTAGGGTGGAAAGTCTGCACATACAGTAGTTATTTGCTTGTGGAGATGATACAGATGTCTGTTGAGTCTATGTCCTCTTTTCACTATGTGTTTATTTAAGAAGTTTCCAACACTTCAAGTTTTCATTTATTGAAATTTTTCAATTACTACAAGACATGAGACTCTTATAAATTCATTAAAATCCAGAAGTCCTATAGAAAAAGTTGCACTTGAGATTGAAAAACAGATACTAGACTGATCACTGACCTAAAATGCATAGGGTGATGTTCTGCACATCATAACAGAGACAGACTTCCTACCTGTCTTAGTTAGGGTTTTATGACTATGAGGAGACACCATGACTAAGGCAACTCTTATAAAGGCACACATTTCATTAGGGCTGGCTTAGATTCAGAGGTCTAGTCTATTATCATCATGGTAGGAATAATGGAGTTGTGCAGTTAGACATGATGCTGGAGGAGCCAAGAATTCTTCATCTTGATCCAAAGACAGCAGAAAGAGACTATCTTCCACAGGCACCCAGGAGGAGGCTCTGATTCTGCACACTAGGTAGAGCCTGCACATAGGAGCCCTCAAAGCCCACAGTGACACATTTCTTCCAACAAGGCCACATCTAATCCAATAAGACCACACCTCCTAACAGTGCTGCTCCAATGCCAAGCATTGAAACACATGCGTTTATGGGGACCAAACCTATTCAAACCACCACACCACCTGAGACAGGTCCACATAGAAGAAAACCACTGAGGTGCAAGACTATGTCATATAACAGAACTCAGATCTGTCTCTGCTTCACCTTACCAGATACATGGTCACAAATAAGTCTGATTCTTTGTTCCTCATGTACCATTCAATCTTTGATTAAATATAGGGCTAACAGGTTGTAGCTTAATTTAAAACCAAAAGTACTGTAGAATTTGTATGGAATTGCAAAGGACCTAGAACTAAGAAAACAACACCCATAGTGATGTAAAAAGAGAAAGTCAGTTTTGTGTTAAGGTTTTGTGTGTATCTGTAGGAACCAAGACAGGTTGGTGCTAGGACAGACTAGAGACTTAGAATCACAGCCAGATAAATGTGTCTGTTTTGATGACCTGCAAATAAAGCACAGTAGAGAAAAGACAGCCACTTAAAGATTGATTCTGGAGCAACTAAACACCTGTAAGAGATGGGAGAAAAAGTAAAAAGCCTGAATTTAGTAATCATACTATTTAGTAAATCAACTCTGAGATAATCATAGGCATAAATATAAACTAATGAAGCATAAAACTTTATGAAAAAATGTGAAAATTATCAGGGTCTACTGGTATGTGGACTCTTAATAGTTTACATTAGACGTATCACCTGCAAGGGAAATAGTGAAAAATACTTGGATTTTTATGTGGTTATAAAGTTTTGTTCTAAAGGAGAAAAAAAAAAAACTGTAAAGAAGAGGTGCTCTAGACACGGAGAAAATGTTTTCCAATGACAAACTTTGGCAGAGATTTTCTATTCAGAAAATGTAAGAACTCTCAATACTCAATGGAGGGGAATGCAAGTTGTCAGAACTGGAACATGCAGCTTACATAGGAGATCATTTGGATGGGTTACACGTGTATGAAATGATACTCAATATCATTCACCGTCAGAGAAACACAAATGAAAATAATGATGACATGGGACTGAATGCAAATTAGCTACAGTGAAAATCACTGACACTAAAAATGCTTCTCTGGTCAGGATTGGGAGCAGCAGAAATGGAGAAAAGAGTAGCAGTTTTAAGAGACAAGAGAGAAGAAAGAGGAAAGTGTGTGTGTGTGTGTGTGTGTGTGAGTGTAAAGGCATGTTTCTATGCAGAGAAACAAAAAATGGTTAGAAGAAATCTTGACAACAAGACCCTTGAGAAAAATAACAGTAGCAGAAAGGAATGTGCTGAACTCTTGAATGGCAAACTCTGGACTTGGCATGGCTGTCAGACTCATGAAACCCCAGCAGCTGTGCGTATCTGTATCATACCTATACAAGGTCAAGCCAAACAGAACCCAGCATAGCTAGAAATGCTTACTAGGCCCAGTCTCTTATGGAGGATCTATTGGAAGTTCATAGCTAATGGTGGAAAAAAGAAATATTTTTATTTTTATATATTTATTTTTGAGGGTCTGCCCACTGGGTAGTAAATGACTCTAGACCTAGACACACTGGGAGCACTAATTCGACCTAGTAGGTTATGAAAATGTTTAAAGGGGCATGAAACTATGAGAGGACCAGGTTAGAGACTGATGGAGAGGAGTCAGAGAGGAAGGATACAGGATGTATAAAATTCTGTTTCACCAAGTGCATGTACAGAATTCTCAATAATAAAGAAAAATTAATATTAAAAATAAAACAAATGCAGCACATCTGTCCTCTAAATGTCCATAATGATAATTAGAAATGCTGAAGAGAAATGGGGAATCTCAATCACACATGTATTTCTAATAGAAATATAAAATAATACAATAGCTCCAAGCAATTTGCCTATTTCTTATAAAGCTGAACCTACACTTGGCATTTGCTTTACCAATTTGTCCTCTTGCACACTTACCTCAGAGAACTGACAGCATGCAGGTTCTTTCCTCATAGAAACAAAGACATTGAAATAACATAAAGACCCTCCAGCCAGTGACTGGCTAGACAAATTATAGAGTATCTAAATATGCCATGAAATTCTAGGTAGCGATAAACATGATGAACTATTTATACTGTAAACAACTCGGATAAATTTCAGACATTATGCTAATTGAAAAAAGAAAGAAATCACAAAATGATGCATACCATATGCTTTCATTTACATAATTTTCTTGAAGTATTACAGAATTTGAGCAAAGAGTAGCAGTTAGGAGGGACAATGGAGAAGAAAGAGGAAGGTGTGTGTGTGTGTGTGTGTGTGTGTGTGTGTGTGTGTGTGTAAAGGCATTGGGAGGGACCTTTGTGATGGAATTGTCCTATATCTTTATTGGTTTGGTCATGTGCTCAGGTACCCAAAATAATATTACATGGAGTTAAATTCCCAGAAACAGAAAAAGAAATATGTGGAAGCTAATATACTCTGAGTGAGTTTCTAGACTAGGTAGATGCCAACTTTCTGGTTGTGATGCTGGGATGTGGTTTGACAAGATGACAGTGAAACTGGATGAGGAGGACACACAGCCACCCAATACTTATTTTTCCTTCAACTTCCTAAAGACCATATAATTACTTTAGGACAAAATTGTTTTTCTAAGGAATTAACCATCATTCCCCGCCCCCATTTTAGGTCTTTTAGTTTGTGATTTTACCTATTACATAGGGATGAGATCCTAAAATTTGCTGACTACTCTTTCCTACTTCTGCAAAGCTTGTTTAAGATGTTAGAAGAGAAGGTAACATAGGGTCTGGAGACTTGACAGGAGTATGTGGTCCTGATTCTTTTACAGCAATACTAGTGAACAAACCATGAAGTTCTGGATGGTTCTATGAAGTCATAGTCTTCAGCATCCATCAGACCCACTGGATGGCTGTCCCATCACAGATTTCTGTTCTCTGGTCTGAGTGTCTTATTCAGTAATTTGGGTGTAGAGATAAAGCATTTGACCTTCCCATGTGTTCGTGTGAGGATGCTGATGTTGGTTCAGGCAGTACTTTGAAGGCTATTGCCAATCACATCTGACAGCATTGACTTAAACTGTAACAAGAAGCTTCTAAATACAGTCCCATGATGTATAGTACATGAAATTCTGTACATTGTTATAAAAATCGTTTTGTTTGGATCATTTTCTTCCCCCTTCAGTATGTTGGCTGACAAAATGTTATTTTTGGGTCTTCATTTGTGAGGGCTCAAGAGCGTGTAATGGAGTTGATTTACGAAGTCTCTGGTTGCACATCCATCCATTCATGGTCAGGAAATACAACCCTGGAGAAGTCCATCATCACAGCACATGAGCATCTAAATGGACTGTACAACTGGTGAGCAAGAGCAAAGACGAAAATGAATCTAATGATGTGCATAATTATCTATAACAAAGTCTAACTGAAAAAAAATGGCACAACAATTAGACAAAACAACAACAACAAAAAACAAAACAAACAAACACGCAAACAAACAAAGCAACCAAAAGCATGTCAAATCCCACAAGCTCTGAATAACAATGATTAGTTAAAGAGTATACTAAAAACAATTTTTTAAAAAAGCAGTTTACCCCTCAAAATTTTGTTGGGTTCTCAAATGAACTAAAATTATAAATCCTCTAGGAAGGGGTAGGATCCCATATTGAGTTCACTATTACAGTTTCTTCAGTGAGTTCTAAGATAGAAATACTATCCTAGACAGAGCAGCGTGAGGAAAAGCGGCTCATAGTACACAGTCAAACGTCTCACTTGTATTTCTATTTAGTGTTGATATTTACTATGATTTTTAAATTTGTTCACGGCAACTAACACATGCAACAACTCCACCATAAAAAGAGAAGAAGGATGCTTACATTACAGGAATTGTTAAGAGTATGAATACAGGCACATCCTGCCCTGGAATTTCTCAACAAACACCTGTACTGATAGAAGATGACAATGCTAAGGATTACAATGATTATATTTGTTGATAACATTTTAACAGATACTCTTCAAACTAAAAGTTAAATAACAATATAGTATTACTGTTAGCTACTTACCCCAGGCTCTGAAGACTTTTTTCTTAAGAAGTCTTCAGAACCAGTCTATAAGAAGAGATGCCATCTCATCTAAGAGATGAGAAAGCTAAAAGTTAAAGTCTAGTGTCTTGTTCAATGTTACTTGGTGTCACAGTTCACTAGGACCACATAACAAATTGGAATACATTGGGCAGTTGAAATAACAGGAATTTCTTTGACATGGTTCTAGTATCACTCTCTTCTGAGACATATAGGAGAGGGTTATTCCATACCTTTTTCTTTGGCTGGCAGATTATTTTATTTCTCTTTATATCATCTTTCTTCTACCTATATAGATCTTTGCATCCAAAATCCTTATGTGTAGAGAGAGACACTGGGTATTGTTGGATATGGGCCTGTTTTAAGAAACTCATTTAATTTGATTAACTATGTAAAGTTCTTGTCTCCAAGCTGGATGTAATGGCACATGCCTTTAATTCCAACAATCAGGAGGCAGAGGCATGCAGATGATCTCCCTGAGTTCCAGGGCAGCCTGGTCTACATTGTGAGTTTAAGGACAACAGAGCTACATACTAAGACCTTGTCTTGAACCCCACCGCCTAAAACAAAGAGACCTTGTTTCCAAATCAAGTCACATTCTCAAAGGCTGGAAAATAAAACTTAAGCATATCCTTTTTGTAAAAGGTAAAATTTGAACCTGATTTCAAGACAGTTAGTAGTAACTATTTCCTTCAAAGTTATCTGTATGGACTAGAGATGTAACACATTTGGTAGAACAGTTGTCTGGCAAGTGCAATGCCCTGAGTTCAATTCCCATTATTAAAAGAAAAATAGCTCTTACTTCTAAATTTCATACCATGAAATCCTGATGCCTAATATGATAGTATTTGGAAATGAAAGGTCAACTAGGAAATGAGGTGGAGTAATTAGGTTTGGATTATGACCCGAGAGTGGAGCCCTAAAATAGGATTAATGACCTCATGAGAAGTAGACCAGATCTCCCTTCTTCTACCATGAGTGGCCATAAGACACTATGAAGTATCTGTTGTGAAACTAGAAGGCCACCTTTATCAGACACTAGATCTATCAGCATGTTGACCCCTGGTCTTCTCAAGACATAAAACTGTGAGCAATAAACACTTGATGCTTAAAATACCCAGTATGTGATGTTTTGTTATAGCAACCTGAGTTAAGGCAGGCAATAAACTGCATTCACTTCCACAACAGATTCTTAATGAGATACGCATCTCGTTGACAGTGCTCAGCAGTCAAGTTTATTCTATCTTCATATCCAATAGGCATGTTGTTGTTTTGCTTCATGCATTGGCAGCTCTTTAAATAGTACATAACACTCATAAGGAAACATATAAATTCTGCCTTGTAGCCCATTTGACATCATCCTCTAAAGAAAATCGGTTCTAGATTGTTGTTTGGTAACATATGCTACTGAAAGGTAACATATGTTAACTTATTTCTAGAAAGTTATTAGTCTAAAATATAAATATTGCATCAGAGTATAAATCAAAACTAGACAGAAGTTGTATAAAACAGTTGTTTCTAGGCAATGAACACAGGAAAATAAATAAAAAAGAGATACGTTACCATCAAAGTCCATATGCAACCATCCATTAGGGGCAGTATTATATTTGAAATCTTGTAGTTAAAGAGGACTGTATAAAAAGGGGGATGGGATGAGAATGCTGAATCCTGTAGATACTCAGGAGATTTTGGGGGCAGATGTTCAAGGTTGTCTGTCTCGTATTTGTTGAACATGAAGGACTTGTCAGAGCTGTGACTGACAGCAACCTCTGGAATAAGGCTAAACAGATCTACAAAATAGTTATCTCAAAAGTTCCTATTAAATCACTGGATTTATCTCTTGAGAAGCTGTGACAAGGACCAGTTTTAAAGTCATGGAGAACAATCTCCTTGAAAGAGAGAGACAGTGGACCTGGTGTGGTGAAGCGTGCCTGTAATCCTTACATTATGGAAGCCAAAGCAAGAGACTCTTGAGTTCCAGGTCAGCTTGGGCTAAATAGAAAGACCCTGTCTCTAAGTCAATAGGTAAGCAAATAGATACATAAAAATTAAAAATCATTTAAAAAAATGAAAGCTAGGCATGGGAAAGCCTGCTAGTTAGTGTGGTCCAACCAGGTTCCTTAAGTTATACTGTCAGAGCTCTTGGAAACATCATTTCATTCTGGCTAAATTAGAAAAATGAGTGACCTGGGCTTTTCACACAACTCCTCATGTGCCCAGACAGTCTAGGCATAAATCTGTCCTCTTCATGATGAGTCTTCTAGCAGTCATATCAGGGAGTTGTTTTGCAGGAAATCTTTAGAATCTAGAAAAAAGAGCAACATCCAAACTGACCTAGAAGCCCTGTAGGAACCTGGATGACTACAGGTTAGGTTTTGATATCAACAAGTCTGGGAAATAGAACAAAATAGATGCCAGTCATTAGGGTAGAAAGGGTAAATATTGAAGAAACTGGAAGTTTTACAACTTGATAATGATTCCAATCTATTAAATGTAGGCTCTCAAGATTGTATAGCCAGAGATTATTAAAGTATTTAAATCTATCCAGAAGAAGCTCAAATTTGAATATACACACAAAGATATTGACTATTTAAAAAACAATGAACATGTCTATAATGTAATCAATGGTATGTGCTATATATTCCATGGAAATAAAAAAAATTTCTATAGCTACCCCTCTTTTGCTCAAATATATATCAAAATTATATCTTTTGCAAAGATATTGTTCTACACCACAAAATATTGGTGATATCATGATATTTCACCTCCATATTAACATAGTTGCAGAAAGAATGATAATTCACTGTATAGGACCGTTTGTGTTTGCTTTGCTGAATGTTTCTATAAAGAATTTGGGGTTGGTTAGTAATCTTAACCAAGAGCTCATCAACAGATTTCACTGTTGTCTCTTATAGATTTGCATGACCTGTCTCTTCTGGAAGTTCCCTAAAATATCCTATGCCTTGGGCCTGCCAGGAAGTTACTTTCATTATTTATCTGTATGTGTAGATGTCTTATAAGCCAGGGATCTGGCTAGTTGCTCAAGAATGCTTTTTTACATTGGCTGATTTTATAAATCGAACCCTGTTTCCTTAAAGTGTCTAGTCATAACTGATTCAAGGAAGATAATGTCCCTACTGCTTTCAATATCCCAGCCAGCAAGGAAGATGGTGTTACTGAGGCTATGCAAATAATATATTATAATGAAAATAAAACCCTCAATAAAGGTTTCTAAGTTTTATAACACTGAGACAGGAAGGGAAAGTGCCATTTTAATGGTTTGATTTCTATTTACAGAGCATATGCTTCTGAATTATTATGAGATTTAGACAGCTTAGTAGAAACAGAACTGGATTTCCTGAATCCTGAACATAGACTATTAAAAACATCAGCAATACTCCAGACCAAACAAACAAACAAACAAAAAAACCCTTGTCACCCTTGATTGGGTCGTTTAATGCTATGTTCTGTGTTCTGGCTTAACAGAGAAACACCTGCTTCATAGCTAACAAACTGGCTAACTTATAGCTAACAATTTTCAAAGGGGAAGATATGATGAGAGTTCTCAAAGTACTAGCTTAAAATATTCCCCCTTTAAATGAAAAAAAAAAAAAAAGAGAGAGAGAGAGAGAGTAATGAACAAATGAGTGTTTTCATGATAATTAGTACTATAACCAATAACGCTATATTGTTGCCCTATATTATTGGCTAGTATCAGGCAAAGTGGCGCCATGGTTTAAAGACATGGAAACCTCTGTACACAGGTATGGTTGGGGAACTGGCTACTCACAGGACTCTTGCACAGAGGGTGATTGCTAAGATGGCATTAGTGGCATTTGATCTACGTGGACTGATCCCACAGAAGAACAACCTATGTTTCTCATTTGACAAAGACTCCTGTACACTGGTAAACAGCAACCTATTACTTAGTTCTTAATAAAGTCAACGTAGTTCATTTTACTACCTCTTCACTCTTCGTCCTTCCTTAAAGATGAAATTACAAACCCATTGTGACACTGGGGAACCCACTGTGAAATATCAGAGACAGTTTTAGATGGGAAAAATGACACCTAGAAATCCATTCTGGGGAGAGGAGAAAACTAGCCATCAGGAGACTGGAATATTCAATAAGATTATGGGTTACTGAGAACAGAACTTGACTACCTATAAACTTAAATAACAGTAAATGACTTGAAGAGGAAACTGCAGGTGATTCTGTGACTCTGAAGATGCTTTTTAAAATGAGAAATTTTTCTATTAAATAATTGAGTGCATAATAAACTGAATAAAAAATATAAGAAATCATCCTGACACCAACTCTTGATTTTATGTGATTACTAGAAAGGAAAAGACAAACGTTTACAGCATCTTACCAAGAACAGACCAAGAACCTAACTTAAACCACTTCCCACTTTGCTTCAGTGTATTATTGGACCCTAAAGCCCTGAATTGACAGCCTTATAAATGAACTGGTCAAATCCCAGCTAGAATGGACCACAGCAAATACAATACTTTCCCCAAAAATCTTCTATGTTCTACTTCTTTCAGTCATTTATCGGACAAATGTGAGGGGTATTTTTATAGGTCAAAATGGCTTGATTGAAGACAAGTGAGGAAGGCAAGGCTCCTGCTATCTGACATTCTGAGAGACATTGTCATGGGTAGTATTGGGAAACACAGACCTTCCCTTATATAATCTACTAATTAATGGAAAGTCTCTGGGAACATATGCATGTATGTTGACAGAATCATCTACTATGTTATTTGTAACTCTGTGTGCATGTGGATATATATGTATATATGCACATATATGAGCATGTTACAGTGGTCTTTCTTTAAAGAACAATGGTAGAATGTAATAATTTTGCATGTTTTATTTAAAAAATATATGTGGAAACTTGATGTTAGTTAGTCCTTAGGTTTTATTTTTTTTCCAGAGATCATTTAGCTATCTTGAGAAATGTGACCATTTAGAAAACTACCATGTGACTTTTCATTTCTATCCCCTACCCTGCCATGAACTCGTAATCACAGTTATGTATACTACCCAAAACAAAGCAAGATTTCCCACCCCTTGGCAGATCATCATGGGCTTAGGAATTCTATCCCTTGTTTCACTTTTAAAAAGAGATTTGAAAGTAAATTGCAAGTTCAGAAAGCCATTGTATAAGAAATGGTAATGTCTTGGGTCATTTAGAAGAAAGACTATTTTAATGAATTTTGGCTTGAGGTAAAAAACCGTGACCATGTGTTAAGTGTAACCATATTGTGTGCAATACATGATTTAAATGAGCGATTTAATGGTTACAGTCCACGAAGTGTTGAAAACCCTGGCCTAGCTTATGATTTCCAATAAATATCATATATAATACAAACATAATGAGCAAACCATGAATTAAATCGCTGTGCTGAAGAGAAATTCATTTGAAGATACAAAGCCAGATTTTTTATCTTCACGCACATACACTCATCTCCAGGTCTCCCTGGACATTATGCATGAAGGCAAAGGGAGAATTTGACTCGCACTCTTTGTCATCTTCCTCCCACTGCCATTCTGAAATAACATTTCACAGCTGAGAGGGGGTAAAATATCTGACCTTCCTATGTTCATGTTAGCAGTAATAGTAATAAGCAACCCTTGCATGGTGTGTATTATATGAGAGGGACCACTGCACACACATTACAACCTGCAGCTCATTCAATAATACGGCCACAGATGCTGTTAGGCCCACTTTACAGGCAAGAACAAGTGAAACCAGTAAGAGTTCACGACCAGTAAGAAGAGGGCCTAAGAATTAAACCCTGGCCACCATGCTACAGAGTCCAAGCTCTCTGCCCCTTTTGTTCTGGCCATTCAGAAAGAAAGAGATATTTGCACAGCTATATTTGATGCTGAAGCATTCACAATAGCCAATTTACAGAGCCAGCCTGGGAGTGTGTCATCAGAGGAATGAATTTGGAAATATAGCATAGATGCACAATGGAGTTTTTACTTGGCCATAAACGAAATTATGTCATTTATAGGGAAATGGGTGGAGCTGGAGAACATGATGTCAATGTAAAAGAAGCCAGACTCAGAATGACAAATAATGTGTGCTTTCTCTTGTATGCCCAATTCATGTATTTTTAAAGAAATAAAACTAAAAGGTGGGTGAGGGGGAGCTACTTGGGAAGGGAAATGGGTCTCCAGGAGGAGGGAAACAGAATGAGAGAAGATGGGGTATGATCAAAGTGAATTGTGTGTGTGTGTGTGTGTGTGTGTGTGTGTGTGTGTAAATGTCATCAAAGACACTACTTTGAATAAAGATATCTTTAAAAAAAAAAGCTAAGCATGATGGTGCATACTTGACATTTTATTACTTAGGAACCTAAGGCAAGGGGATTGTCATTTCAACACGAGCCTGGGCTAAACAGTGAGAAGCTATCTCAGGACAAAAATCAGAGCGGCAATAGAAAATTTAGAATGGAGCAACGTTAGATTTAAATGTGAATACAAACGGAATTAGAACAGATCCACTAGCATCCACTAGCAATGATCAGTCAAGGCCTACAAGTGCTTGTGCCCTGGCCACAGACTGATGGAGTCAGGAGGTTTCCTTGTGAGTCCAGATGAGCAAAACGGGCATTTCTTCTCCACATTGAAACCCAAAGAATAAAATGAAGGCAATTGAGTTCCTGCAGTTAAAAAGGGGAGGGCCACAGAATGGTTCCCACCCAAGCCAGTAGACATACTTTGTTTTCTTTAATCCCTTTATACAGAACTACAAACAAATTAGCACTGCTTAGATATAAACAAGCAAAATAAACCAGCTTAACCTTCAAATCCCTACACACTTGATTCAGTCAGTTGCTAGGACCTGTCCGTTTCACTCCAGTTCCAGTTTCAATAACAGCATTCTACGCTCCTCCTGTGGGCTTTTATGGAGGCCTTGTACATACCTCACCGTCCCTCACCAGCCTCCACAATCAGCTTTACACAGGAATAATATTCCATCCATTCCTTCTCCTTTTTTTTTTCTTCCACGTTCTGGAGCTTGGCTGGCAACCAGCTCCCGAACATGGTGATTTGATTGTTCATAAGCTCCAAACATGTTGTAACTCATGTCGTGCTCATATGTACTTCTCTGTCCCAACTTGATAAAAATGAGTGATACTGGGACACCATTGTCATACACACCCCCAAACAGGGTGTGCTAGTGTTGACTGCCTGGACTTGTTCAAGGAGAAATGGAATTGGCTGGGAGCAGCTAGGCATCCTCATCACCCTGAAATTCTAATGAAGGCTACAAAGATCCAGCTTGCGAAGGATATGGGGCTGGAGGAAGGAAATCTCTCAGGCAGATGTCCTTTGGGAAAAACTCAAGATGATGTCTGAGGCGCTTTATGGATTATGTGCAGTAGCAAGTTTATTTCGTGCATTTAACAAACGAGCAGTCATTGACAAACTATGCAAGGACAGAGAAAGTTCCTGGCTCTGCCAATAATTCCACCCTCACCTTCAAACAGGATCAGCCCACAGAATAAAATACCAAATGTGTTAGTCCTCTGTTCTGTTCCTGGCATTCTCTGCTCACCAGTTCCCTGTCTCCAGATGTCCTGTTGCAATGCACCTTGGGTGGGTCCCTCTTCGTCTCTGAAGTTGATTTGCATTGGCCTTAAACAGCTCCTGTACCCAGCTAAGACTTTGCTCAACAACCTCAGATTGTGCTTCCCCATTTTTTTCCAGGCCCTGCCCAAAGACCTAAAGCCATCCAGAGCCACATGAAAGAGAATGGTTGGAAAAGGCAAATCTCTCTGTGCATCAGTATAATCTCTTGGATTCAGGGTAGCTACGTGTGGCCTTCATCAGCTTCCTCCTGCCAATCTGTCTCAGTGATTGCTCACTCGTGTTCCTCTTGCTTCTTGATCTTTTTGTCCCCCATGACCTTCACAGCCTCTTTTCTCTCTACTCTTGCCTACAGTTGAAATTACAGAAGAAATATCTGCGTGCTTACGGCCACCCGCAGATGCACCTCATAGCTCAGGAACATGAAAATAATTCTTTGATTAGCTTTGTGCCTCCCGAACTTTTTAAAGGTTGTTTGAAAGAAGGTGAACAGAAAACCTTAATGATAGTACTGAGCATCCTCATATGCTGTTCACCTGACTTCTAACGTACAAAAATGGACACAACACAGCCCATTTGATCAAAATAGAAATTAGCATTGATCTGAGGCTATGAGTCAAGCCAGATTAAACCATCTTTTTCTACTCCTGTCCTCTTGGTTCCCAGATCTCATCCAGGGTGGCATATTGCACTCCAACTCTGTGTTTTCAGATGGGATAAGCACAACCCAGGGCTGCAGATATTGTTTAGGGGAGAGTACTTGTAGAGCATATATGATACCCTAGGTTCTGTCTGAAGTACTAAATAAATAAATAAAGACTTTTAGCTATGCTCTTCTAACTATATGTCCATTTGTATATATGTTTAGTAATGGAAATGCAATGACTATTAATTAAACATGACAGGGTTTGTTTTTTGTTTTTTGTTTTTTTCTTTTCCTAAACTACTAAACAGCACTACAAAGTGGGCAGGGTTTGAAGTCTCATGTGATTCTATGTGTCCTTAAGTCTTTGTTCACAGCTCTGGCTTAGAGGAAAAAGTCCCCCAAGAAAGGCTGGTAAAATCATTTGCTTGTTCTCAACTCAGACTTCTTACTTCAGAATCCCTAGAACATGTAGAGCAGATGCTGTCAAGGCAGTAAAAAGTTTACCTTAGATATTTCCATTTCAGAAACTCAAGCAGGTTCTCTATTTTGTAGCCTCTTGAGGCATATCTCAATATGAATCCATGTATGTAGTAATTATGATAAATGTTAAATGTATTTTAATAGCCTCCCTTTGCAGAATGTTACTTCTCTTGCCAATAGACTTAAGCCTGTCTTGCATTGAGATTCATGCACTTGGGCTACTCTGCCTGAGGCTTTTGGAACGAATCTCCTCAGTGACTACGGGGATAGAGCCAGATGACCTGGAATTCAATTCTTGACCCTGTCACTTACAGATTTGAGAAGATAGCATAACCTATAACCCCATTGGTAATGATACTGTCTCTAGTAAAGAACTTGTTAAAATGCAGAAACATACCTCCACATGGAAATGTTGGGACATAGTAGCATTTACTAAATAGGGGTTATCTCATGATTGAGCCAATCACTAAATCTGGAGTAAGCAATATGGAGTCTCGTATTCTTCTTAGTTTAGGACTGTTTCCCACTGAGTACTTACAGAACAGCCTCCAGTTAGGTGGTTCTATGACATCTGTGACTACTAGGAAAGTCTAGCACGCATACAGAGCACAGACACCCAAATGCAAATTCTAGAGGTATGAAAGCTGCTATCGGGTAAATCAGCATTCTGCACATGCCTAGGAGATTGGTAAATGAATACATAGCTATAACTCTCTAAACTCCTAACTATAGATACAAGGCTACTTTCCTTTTGGAAACAATGTTAGTTTATTTTTCCACAAATCTGCAAATTGACATCAATGTTACAAAATACATTATATTCTTATATGCCCCTTATTATACAACTACTGGGGAGGAATGGAGCCTTAAGTTTCTCACAAACAACTTTGAAATCTGAAGAATGTACTTATCAGAGATTAAAAGCTTTCAGTGAAGGGTAATAATTTATTTGGGTAGCAATTTGTTCCAGGGTTGTTTTCTCTTGAAATCTTGAAAACTTAAGAACACACATGAATAGTTTATAAAATAGCCAAGGGACCACTGGCCAAGTCCTTCAGATGCCAAACCACAAGAAGCTTGCTGTTCAAGAAAGCCAGGCAACTTCTGCTTCATCCATGTGTGCTGAGATCAGTGGACATCTATACAGGCTTTGTCAGCTGTGAATGGTTTACTAATCTACCATGTATTATAATGCTATGTATAATACATGTAATAAGACTATGTATAATTATCTGCAACATAAAGTTAATGAATGGAGTCTTTGTCTCTTCATTTTCAGCAACTTCTGTCTTCAAGTTTTCAGATGACACCCTGTCCCGTAGGCCCACTTATTAACTATGGGCCCCAAGAAGCTTCAGGGGCCATGGCTCTTTATCTACTCATAGAAATGGGCCAGGTATCCAGACCACCATTGACATAGAAATTTTTTCATTAAATATATGTTGAAACAATAAATCTATGAATGCAGGCATTCTACTCCAAAAAAACTTTGTCATCTTATTTTATCCTTACTCAATTTTGTGTGTGTGGGTGTGTGTGTTATGATGTTTTCGTTATCTTTGTGTTGCAGATAATAATACAGGTAGATTAGTTCATTCAAAGATTACAAAGCCTGTATAGATGTAAGTTGACCTCAGCACTCATATATGAAACACTACAGGACAGAGCCCTCTTGTCTAGACATCCCAGGCCAATGTACATGTCTGTATAGGGTAAGGTCAGTAAATTGTGGAGTCTGAGACAATGAGAAGTACCAGTTACCTTTGCATCCTGCTGTATATTAATGTACAGACCCTACATCCTGCTGCCTTTGGCCAGCGATCCTGTTCTGTTACCCTGTTTTCTCTGCCTTGCTTAATTTGCTTTCTGTTTCCCTCAATGGCTTTTATAAGGCTTTAAAACCAAATGAGGACCCATCAAAGAAGAGAATGTTTTTTTTAAGTCATTAGCTAATTTTATGTTCAATCTGCCAAATAAAGACTTTTAATCTTTTTACACACAAATACACACACACACCACACACACACACACACACACACACTATCATCATCATTGGTCTTTGAAAAATCTTGCATTTCGCTTGGTGGGGCCAACATTGTCACATTTGCCCAGTAGTTTTTTCTTAATTCATCATCGTATTGAAATGTAGAGCAACACCTAGTGAAGTCTGAGGGTTTGAAAGATTTATAGCAACTTTGGAATCTCCTCCCGGATAGTCTAGGGCTGTGTCAACAGCAAAAAAAGGTGATCCAAGGGTTTAAGAATACCATAATGTGCAGTGTGCAGGAGACCTCAGAGATTTCTCAGCCGTGCCCCCTTGTTTTGCACTTAGTGAAACGGGATTGAAAGTCAACAGTAGAAACAAACTCCGCTGCCTATTATCTGGATGAGTCTAGAAATGCTAATTGTGGGGTAATCATAAAAGGCTTTCTTTCTTAAACTCTAAAGCAGTGATTCTCAACCTTCCCAAGGCTGTGGCCCTTTAATACAGTTCCTCATTTTGTGGTGATCCCCAGCCCTAAAATTCTTTCATCGTTACTTCATAATCTGTGATTTGCTACTGTTGTGAATTGTAATGTAAATAACTGATATGCAGGATATCTGACTTGTGACCCTAAAGGAGTTACAACTCACAGGTTGGGAACCACTGCCCTACAGGTTGGCATCCATTATTAATTAGCACCTTCCTGAAATGAACACAGATACAGAGTAATTCTTGCATGAAAAGAATTAGTTGGAGAAATGACATGAAAAGTATTCAGTTATGTAATCACTCCGGAGTGTTTATTTGCTTTTAATTTTCTGTCATTCCAACTTGATTTAAAGAAGTCATAGAAAAACACAGAGAGAAAGAGGGATATATTTGTTATTCAAAGAGTTAACGTAAGTAAGTTAATTAATTTTACGGGAAGAGATTTATGAAAACATTTTTCTTTTAGAAAAGGAATAAACTCTGGAGGCAGAGATCAGCACGCAAAAATGTGTCATCAAAGTTGGAAACTAGGGTCAGGAATCAAAATGTAAAGTAACATCTCAAAGAAGCAGATGCAGGAAATCTGATTAGCTCCAACATTTGTCATTGTGGCAGTATGTAGCTAAGCCAGTTGTCCAGACACTGTATAACATTCTAGAATAAAAACACTGGAGAGACATTTCTTGTTTGAATAGTGTTAGTGTAAAGTTTGCAATGCACCATGGTTAGACATAAAATACAGGCTGTAAATGTTGTTGTCACTGAATTTACAAATTGGCTGTAAGAGAAATAAAAACTAACTGTGATATAATTAAAAATACAATAAGTGCATGCTCCAGTGGGGTTTAGATACATTAAGACTTTCTTATCCGTGGCTGTGCTTCATAAGGTCCCAGTTAACTGGAATAACCAAGTTTGAAAAAGCTTAAGTGAAATGTCCCAGAAATAAATACCTTGCAAGTTCTAAATTGCTCATCCTTCTGAATAATGCAACGAATGACATGTCATCAATACCCTCTTCCATAAAGGACAAAATCAATTCCTTGTCCCTAGTATGTATGCTGTGTGTGACTACCTGCCCATTAATCACTGAGTGTATATTCCAGTTATTGCATTAACTGATGCAGTATCAGTCATTGTTTTAATTGTTCTTATTAATCTCTAATTATGCCTAAATTATAAATTAAATATTATGAAGGCTAAGGTATAGGGGAAAAAACATAACAAACATATGCTTGGTACTGTCTGTGGTTTCAAGACTCAGCTAGGAGTCTTAAAATTCCTATCCCACAAATAAGGGGAGACTTCAGTATAATTTTAGGAGACCACAGAAAGACAAAGTTTCGAAAGGTGGGATTTGGCAAGATTGTAGAGAGAAGACAGAATATCCATAAACCTTGAAGCTACATAGTCTTTCAAAGAAAAACATTCAGGAGAAATACAAATCAAAGAATTAGTGTTGGTCAGAGAAACAAACCCTTTAACCAATAGACTGTTCAAAAATGTAGTGTCTATATTACCATGGGATAAAATGGCCAATCTTCTGTCCCTTCTGAAAGAAAGTTGTGTCATCCATGTGGTATTTACAATGTAACATATAGTGACTCCAAAGATCCTTTAAATAAAAAGTAAGATACATTTTAAATGTCTCTCGCATAAGTGAAACAGTAGCAGGTCATCTGCAGAAATAGGATTTCCTTTTGGATGGAAACTCTAAACCTGTGTGATTGCAGGGCATTGTGAAACCAAGGGTAAGAAGAGGGGGATCTTTGGGGTTTGTTTTACCCCCTGATCACTGTGATTAAAAGCCCTGAAAACTGAATAGCAACTGGAAGGATGAATCCAAGCTAATCCAGCAGCAGGGAATGCATAATACACAAGACTGAGAAGAGCGAGTGCTCTCTCTAACAGGCTGCTGTACAGATGTGAAAAATGAGGGCATCAACCCTCTTTCAGCTTGATTCCTCTAAACCCTCAGTGGATCAATTTGCGTAGCCTTGGGGCAGGGGCACATTTCCTACTGTTAAGCTAACCTCCAAATTCTGTGTTTGGTTGTTTTATGAAGGAAACTGAGGCTGGGTTTGGGGAGATGGGGAGCAAAATTTGAATGAGGGAACATAGAGAAATGTGTTGTCAGAACAGGAAGTTATTCTGAAGTCTTAAATTAAGTTATTATGAAGTAGCACACAAGTGATAGATTTTCATCATCATAGGAATCTATTGCTAGAGAACATGTCTCTACAGACCTGAAGATTAATGAAGCACGCTCCCAGCCTCAATTTGGGGAGAGAATTTTGATTTTGAAAAAGTTGTTCTTCCCAATGGCCATACACCATGATGTAAAATGATGGTCTCAAATGATCTGTAAACTGCATTTTGCAATTACATTGTAAAAGATAATGTATTATGAATAAAGCTGTGACAGTAAAAAACATTTACTACTCTTTGGAGAAGTGTGTCTATAATTCTTCGGAAAATAAAGCAGTTGGAAGAATGATCTCTCTCCTAGGTTAGATGGAGCTGTGCCTTCCAGTGTGCTCAGTCATTTGACAAATAGAAGTGCAAAGAAAGCCTGGTGTTTCTCAGGTGACTATAGGATATAAAATGCCCTTATGAATAAATCTGAAGTCCTTTTGAATGTATAAGACAATTAATTTTCTATTCTAAATGAAGTGTAGATTTTGAAATAGCCGTCCCAGTGGAGAATAAGAAAGACTAGCCTGGTTTCCCACTGCACTGAAGTCTACGAGGAACATTGGGTGTTTTCTGTTGAGATTATTTGTGCTCTATTTATAGATAATTCCGATCTTAGATCTGAGCATATTTTTTTCCCACAGTTTTCTAAATAGGACTGATGGTCTCCCTGTATTGTATCAGACATTATGTTGAAGTCATTTATCATCTGTGTTGTTAAGTCATGAAAGACCACAAATAAAAATAAATGAAAACTGTTTTAAACGCTCTAAGTAATCAGGAAGGTGGCCATTTTTTACTCTGTGCTGTGGTACTGTGCAAAAAGAAATACATGGAGTGCAACTGCTATCACTGTCAATTCCTCAGCTTATTTCCCTTGCAACTCTTATATGACCTTTCCAGAGGGATATGAATATCTGTTCCCTCTGTTACATCACCAATGACGTAGCACATTACTGATTGTACATAAATGTAGCTTAAACAGTGAGTTGATTGTGTTGTTACTTATAGGAGCACAGGTGACTCAAAAGCAGCTGCATTATGGAAATCACATCCCACAATGGGAGATGTTTCATGAAAATGCATCTCTGAAACTTTCTACCCACAATTTCCAGGCAGCTTGGTCAATCAGAGTCTCCTCTGGCCAACAGTTACTTACATTTTAGATAAACTTGAGGGAACCTTGCGAACACTGTATGTTTTAGGAGTTTCCTTAGTCTTACAGTTTTACTTCCTGAGCCTTTTCAGTTTTTTTTTCCTTCCTCCATCTTATAAGTCTTCTTCCTATCTAATGGTGTATTTGAATTAAAAGGAAATAGCTATACAATATTACACCTCCTCTTCTGCCTCTTAACAATTGTTTTTTGTTGGTGGTGGTTGTATGTTGTAGTAATTATTTAAAAAGGCCTTTGACTCAGGTTGACTATCTAAGCTGTAGCGGCTCTGCCTAGCCCAGCCACCATGTTTCTCGGTCTGAGGCCAACTGCGTGCTGCAGCTAGAACCCGCCGCCAGAAACACCAGTCCTGTCACCCACTAGATGCCAGTGTGAGAGATGGCTCTGCCAATCTTCCACACTGTCTCCGCAAGGCAGGGCATTGCCCAGACCATTCCACCATCCATGCGGGCCCAGTAAGAGAATGAGACTTTAATTCTTATAGATTAATCAAAAGCTTATATATTTGACAATGATCAGTAACAAGATACCCATACAATCAGAAGTGTAACCCAATACCCAACCTAGTATACCAAGTACCTTTGATTGCTACAGACACGTGAACATCTGTCTCCATTCGCTCCTACATCTCTGCCCTCACTCGCTCCTCCTCTTCCTTTTATCCTTCCTCTCCTAACTCCTCCTCTTCCTCTCCTAACTTCTCCCACCTTAGCTCCTCCTACAGTTGTGGGTCACCCACCTTTTGCTGTATTCCATGAGCCTAGGAGGGAAGGATTTAGATGTCTGTTTTCCTGTTTGTGGCTGACCATTGGGCAACAATGACACAACAGTTCTCACTTATTTTCTAGAACTTGACAAGTTATGAGTCTTTTCAGTACACAAATAATTCATTGTAAAAAAAAAAAATAAATTTCTCTCTATTACAGAAGCCGACAGAATTAGAACCTATAAGTGTAAGCACAAATATTTAGAAAATAATTTGATATCAATATCATGTTTGTTTATCAGAGCAATAACAATGGCTTCCCCACTGGGGCCTATGACTTCCCCAGTCACAGTCTTTACTTACAGGTAAAGATCTGACTTACCTTCTGTGGACCTTCCCTTAAATGCAGTTGGTTATACACTAACAGTTGGACCACTATTACACCAGTAGGTACATCCTACCTGACATAGTAATACATGTTAATATATTTAAGATCCATAACTGAGCAGGACTGTCAGTGACAATTCTCTCCCAGCAACATCCTGCACCAGCACTATAACCAATTAGAATGGAGAGAGCTTTTCAGTCATTCTCAGCATGATTAGTCCATGTCCTGTGGCCAAATGTGTAGTGTATTCATAATTAGCATCTTGTTTAGCTCTGCATCCAACCAACAAGAAGGAATCACAGTAGCCGTATGACTGATAGGTCTTTAACAATGCACATCTGGGTTGCTTTCTTGGTTACTTGACCTTTCACTCAAAACCTTATGGCTCCTGGAAGTATTATTTTTCCTTTGCATAAACCCCTTAACTCCTATGTATACTGTATTTACAGGCATCTATTTGTATTTGCCATGTCTCTAAGAATCTGATGCATTATTTAAACAAAGAATAACCAGACTCTCTGAAGGACTATGACTCCAAGCGCCAATTAGTATTAGACAGCTAAGGAGATAAATAGTATTCATCATGAAAATATCCTATCATGCACTGCTTTCTCGAAAGAACAATTGTGGGTGGGGCATGGTCACCAGGATAGCTCTTTCAGTACAAAGCTTGTACCACACAAGTCTGAAGGCCTGTTTTCAATCCCTGAACCCATGATAGAAGGAGAAATCCCTAAAAATTGTTCTCTAACCTCCATAAGCTAGTCATAAGATATGTAATTTATATGCTACACTCAGACACATACACATATGCATACATAAACATAATTTATAAAAATTTAGAAGATCAGTGTCCAGTGGGACAGATAGGAGATATTAGCTCACCTAGTTCTCTATTATCTGCAGTCACTTAATGGAAGAGAAGGCAAATGGCCTCCTCATCCAGGGTGGAGATGTTGTCTTAGTATCTTTGTGCACTCTGTGCATCTTCCCATCACCAAGATCTCTCCATTCTTAGAAGGGATAATTTACACTGTTTGGTCTAGTTCAAGCCCAAGAGGGAGTAGGGTCACACTATGATACATCACAGCTGCTACTGAAGCTAGTTCATCAGTTTAGATTAACACTTGGCCGTGCTATCCTTGACTTTTTGCTATCCAAACCAAGTGTTTAGATAGAAATCTCTACCTCTATTCTACTTTCTGTCCAAGGATAAATATTCCCCATATGTTCTGCATGAGTAGCTGTTCAGTTTGTACTGTTTTATCTGTCTGGTCCTTTGTGAAGTGTTGCTCTGGCCTTAAAGATATCCAGAAGCTCACTATGTTGCTCTGTTTTCTGTTCATTTCCCTAAGAATTACAGTTTTATACAAATATTTCCTTATTTGCCTTCTCATGACCAGGACACACTCCTTCATCCTCCTTGTCTTTCCCTCATCTCCCTTGATTGCTTGGACACTGCAGGAACCCTGTTTACAGGTTAGTCTAAATTATTCATATCTATTGAAGCCTCTCCTACTTTGTAAACATCACATTCTACCATTGACCATTACTGGTACTGGGGTACTCTCTAAGATAACCTTGCTCTTAACTATTCTGTCTCTCTAGTACTATTTACCTAGTGCAGTGGGCATAAACATACATACATATATACATACATACATACATACATACTACATACATACACACACACACAACACCCTCATCTCCCTCATCAGATTCCTTCATAAATGCCGGTCTTTCCTTAGTTTCTTCTTGACATTTGTAGGAATCTTATATTTTGCTAATTAAACTCCCTTAATGGCTCCTCTGAGTCAGTCCATCCAGGACTAATTTCTGTCATATTGTGTCTAGTTGTACAGTTTTATCTCAAGGAGCAATAGGTAGTTATATTACTCAGTCTCTTCCCTTTCATAGCCCTCAGGCTGATTCCATCCACCTCCATATCACAGTTTCACTAGTCAGGCTATGAGAGGTTCCCTTGATTTGAAGTTTTAACAATTAAAAGTTTTTCAGATATATGGGTTTTCCATAATTATCATCATTTCCTGTACCTGGCTTTTATGAAGATCTCTTCTGACATGCTGAATCATAGAATTTTGTTATCTTTCTATCATGGATGGACTTGAGAGGTATCTTCTATCCTACCCTGTTCTTGTCCTCCATAGAGACTCTTCTCATGGCTTCCTAGTTTCTGAATCTCATGAAAAATTCTTTATGACAGATCTAACTTGTATTCTACTTCCCTTGCATCTTACCTACTCTAAGAAATGGCAGGCCAAAGCTGGAGAGGTACACCAGTGATTAAGCATTTGCCGTGTAAGTGTGATGGAAATCATTTGGATCTCTAGAACATATGCATAAACTATAAAGAGTGGGTTGGCACAATGGCCTGCCTGAAATTCTGGCTTCTCAAGGCAGATACAGAGGATCCCCAGAACAAGGTGGCTAGTGAAAGTAGCCATATTGGTGAGCTCTAGATTTGATGAACAGACACTACCATATTTCATAACATAGAAGAACAATCAAAGATGATTCCAAAGTCTACTTTGAGCCTCCACAAGTACAAATGCATGTCGACAAACATAGAAACACACAGACACTCAAATGGAAAAGGAAAAAGAATTGGCAAGAAAAGCCAAACTTTTCCTTCCTTCTTTCCTCCATGTTCTCTGCCAAATCAGAGGCTAATACAGTGGACTATATACACACAACTTTTCCCCAACACAATCCTTCTCTGTATAGGCAAATTCTTCCTAGGAAAACAGCTGGATCTTTATTGTCTTCCATAGAAAGATCATACTACTGATTCTACAACTCATTATGACCCACTTCATACATTCTCTACTCAATCATCATTTTTAGAGCATCTCTGCACTCAAATGATAAATACCATTCACCAAAGAGGCATACTGCCCCATGCCATGTAGGGTTATAGTTAATATAGTGGCTTCTCTGCCCCCTAAAGATGTGTAATATGCTCTTGGTTGCATGTTTTATCCACCATTACAGGGAACACACAACTCCCTTACAGTGTAAAGAGTCACAAACCCTTGGGGATAGGTAGCTTATCAGGACTGCTCTCATGGATGTGATACTGCCACATGGATCACCTTCACTGACAAACAGAGAAAAAGAGCTTCCTGTCTTATAAATCCATGTATTTGTTGCCTCCAAGACTTCATGTGAACCTAACTACATAAAAAGGACCTAGTCCAAATATCACCAATCTGAGGTTTGAGCTTCAGCATGTGCATTTGAAGGATAATAGAAACAGACACAAATAAATGAGCCATCATGTTGATCTCTGAACTAAATACTAGCTTATGACCTCTTTGTTAAGATCAGCAACAATGTTCCTGACAGAAAGCAAGGCAGTGAGGAAGCAATACACAATCAAGTGAATTTCCACTGAAATGACTTTAAGTTCACTCACTTCCATGGAAAGTGGTGTTCTTGGGAATACATGGTTCCATAGATTGAAGTGGATGAGAGAGGATGCTGGTTTGCTGAAGGCAGGAGTCTTGGATAGGAGAAGCTACGAGTTCTTGTAATCTGACCTACAACTCACCTACATCTGTGTCCCAGAAGCTCATCCATCATCAATCAAAAAGGTCGGTGTATCTTCTGGATAAGGTTTCTGAGATAACTATTATCTCTGAGATCCTACCAAAGTATTAGTGCTCCCCAGGAAAGTAATGCTTCCTGTGCTCAAACTAGAAACACGTATTGGAACTGCTATCAAATTATTTGGTGTGGAGGAAAAAGTTGATAAGCAGGGTTCCCATTGAAAGGAAACTTATTTCTTTAGGTACCGAGGGCTGAAGAATTGTGTTTTGATTGACAAGATAATGTTCCTGTTAGTAGTGTTCAAAATTAGCAAATCATGTGAATTTCTCATAAATCTGCCAAAGACGAGAGAGCAAACCCAGAGAGGCAGGAGGATACACCATTTGATGACCATGTTATCTTTCAGGAACTCTGGTTGGGCCACGTTCCACCCTCATATATTCATGCACACAGCGCTTGATAGGAGCTGCACATGTGCTTTATGATTGTACAGCAGATTTAGATATGGGTTTTTTTCCTGTATTTTTTCTGGTCCAAAACTTATCTTTCAAAATGTTTTGGAAGCAATTTAGAAATGCTATTGAATTCCTAACCCCCTCCCAAGTTTTGGAATACTTGTAGTTATTTTTTTTCTTCCTGGCACAAAACCATTAAATTGCAATGAGATTGTCAAGGTATCATCCTGAGAGACATGAAGACACTGCTTACTGTATTGTTAACCACAATAATATGTTTATCTTTACATCAAGTCATTTGGCATATGCTTAAAAGGTGGAAAATAGACTTTTGTGTGAGGGAGTGGGTTATCCTGTACTGCAGGAGTGTTGCTACGTATTTCAGAGAATTGGTTGGTTAGTTTTAATCAAAGTACCATTTCAGAATCTAAGAACCAGGTGGTATCTTTGAGTCATTGGATACTTTCAAAAAAGAATCTTAAAATATTAGGTAAACAGATTTTAAATACCTAATCCTAACCATTTATTTCAAAATTTGGCAATCACAAAAACTCTGCTTTTTAGATAGTCAGTGATCACTTGGGAACTTGAACTAGGAGAAAATTAGCTTTAAATGTTGATTTCAGTTACTCCGCAAATTATGTTGGATTTGGTGGCTAATGACATTAAATTTGCTTACATTGGCACTTCCTCAGCACATGAGACATAATCCATGGTCTGAACTGAAAGTCATGACCTGAGAAAAAGGGACAGTTACCAGGCAAAGCTAACAGAGATCTAGCTGAAAACCAACTGTTGTTCCTCCAAAGCTGAGGGGTAAAACATTCATGTTCTGTTTCCAGAAACATTCATTATTACTAAACATAAAATACCTGACATTTGTATAATTGTTTGGGAAGACAGAGAGGTAGAGAGACATGGAGGTAGGGGAGAGATAAGAGGGAGAATAAAGGATAGAAAAGAAAAATTAATCCCAAATGAGAAACTTGAATAAAGACAATGACTGTAGTTCAGCTGATAGTCATCTTTGCTACTTTCACATATCATATGACCAGGTTCCCTTGCCAAATGCGTTCATAGCCATTCAGTTGTATCAAGTACCACTTGAAAATCTCCTAGGTGATTGTTTCCCCTTCCCATACAAAACCAAACCACACTTGAAGCTTCCTCTGTGTCTGGCTTCAAAGACAAGATATCTGCTTTCTGTGAAAAAACACATTTAAACTGAAATTAGGCTAAGTGTGGGATAAGCAGAAAGATTTGCTTTTTCTCTAATGGCCCTTCAGAACACATTGTTTGGCAAACAGATTTGAGCAAAGTGTTCTTAGACTTTAATTGTCCATCAACCTTGTTCATATTTTCTGTCTTCCAGCTGTCATAGCCTTTCTTCCCTCAATATTAACAGCATAGCTTTTGACAGTGAAAAAAAAAAGTGTGTAGTGTATAACAATTAAGTCTGTAGTGTTTTAATCCACTGCTTTTCCACATTGTGTACTGGTCTTTCCCTAGCCATCTAAGACTCCAGGTTTACTATCTACCCCATCTTAGGTTCATCTTAAACATCCACAAAAAACAGAAAAAAACATACCCATCTACTCCAGACATATCATACCAAGTCCTGCTACAATTTAAATATTTTCAGGCAGATCCTTCAGCAAATAGAGAAACAGGTGGCTTTCTAGGAGAGGTTCAGATTACTCTTTACCTGGAAAAAAAAAACAGACTTGTGTATTTTAGATCCACTAGCTGTTTTGGTCCGAGAGAGAGAGAGAGAGAGAGAGAGAGAGAGAGAGAGAGAGAGAGAGAGGAGAAATGTCTAAACTGTACACACAAAACTACACACACAGCCTTATCATCCCATGCACCAGAAGAGAGTTTGTATTTTGGAGCTTTGTCCTAGATTCCTCTTCTTGATCAGGGCTTTATCTCCTGATAGAGAAGAAAATCTACCCTGCAGCAAGATGCTTGTCTTTAGCTTCAATTCATTTCCATGCTGCTTGAAAGGAGCATCATCATAGGATGAGAATACTGATGTCTGGTCCAGCCAGGATAGCACTTCAGGAAGAAAAGCCCCCACCCTCTGGGTTCTTGTGGCACTTCTTTCTTCTCCAGGGAATTAGTCACTTAGAACTGCACATTTTTAGTTGTTCATTCGTTGAGTCAACAGTGATTAAGAGCCTGCTTCGTGCTGGAGATTGTTCCAATATCTGGATATTCAGCAATGATCAAAATAACACACAAAGTCTCTTACAATGACCAGGAAAAAATATGCACCAATATGTTCAAGGAGGTAGATTGACTTAAACACTATGGTCACAGGGATAAAGAATAGGGTGGGGGAGCATCAGGATCTTAAAAGTGCCTTCTTATGATGGTTACACAAGCATCTTGAGATAAGTATCACTAGAAAGAAGAACTGAGGGAGTGAATAGAAGAACAGAGTTCCTGAGACTGGAGCATGCCTAGATTGAGTGTTCAGAGGAGCACCAATTAGCTACAGAAGACTAAGCAAAGAGAAAGGAAAGTTGGAGAAACAACTGTAGGTCATCCCCAATAGATGAAACTTCTGAGACCTAGTTTATATCTAAATCCTACAGAGTTCTTGCTAAATTGCATATCCCAACTCAATTGGTCTGAGGAAGCACATTGTTCTACTCAGTTGCTGTGCCTAGTCTCTAGACAGTGTTCAGAGAAGCAAGAAATAAGGCTTTGGTGGCCACAGTGAAAGCTTTGTTTTTGTTGTGAATGAAGAAGGATGTCTGGGAGACTTTTGAATAAAGAGAAAGGAAGATGAGCTCTGTCCTAAGGGAGTTTCTCTGGCTCTTTGGGGAAAGAGACTCAGAAACCAGAGGATGCATTGATAGTCTAGGTGGGATGCAACAGGGATGACATCTGGGTCTCATGCAGTGAGACAGTCACATCAGTTCCACGTCCAGTGATGTGGGCTTGGCTCTACTTAAGAAGAAGACTTAAGGAGGGTTGTTGGAACCCATGGCCTTGCAGAGGAGCCTGAAAGCAAAAGTTCAAGATAGTAGGTGAAAAATAAGCCTGTAATGCTTGATATCATGACGTTTGTCTGCTTCATTTCTGAATTTAATTTCTATGGTATCACTATTGTACTTAATATGGGGTCATTACAGTCAGTCATGATACTATATTCACATATAACAGGGGAAATATTTACTCATCTCTGCCATAGTTTAGATATAAAGTCTTATGTCCAGTGCTTGGTCCCTAGCTGGCAACAATATTTGGGGAGGTTCTGAGAGGTTTGAGAAGTGGAACATAGGTAGAGGGAGTAGATCACTGGGGATGAGTCACTAGGGCTACCTTTTTCCTGGTTGACTCCTGTATCATTCTTTGCTTCCAGTCTGAGGGATTTGAATAGCTCTCTTCTCCAGCGTGCACCACGATGCTCAAAGTCATGCAGTCAAATATTGAACCCTCTGAAACCATGAGCCAAAATGAATTGCTTTTCCCTTGTCTATGTCAGGTAATTAATTATAGAGTTTTTATTGTTGTTGTTGGCTTGCATGTTTGTCTTTCTTCCTTCCTTCCTTCCTTCCTTCCTTCCTTCCTTCCTTCCTTCCTTCCTTCCTTCTTCTTTCTTTCTTTCTTTCTTTCTTTCTTTCTTTCTTTCTTTCTTTCTTGGAATATTACTAATATAATCTCCCAAGTACGTATACTTGACTTTGCAGTACAATACAACACATTAAGTTGAAGAAGAATCCATTGGCTTTTTTTTTTTCCTTTTGGAGCTTTGAGGCAGACTCTCTCTATGTAGCCTAGACTAGTCTAAAATTTGCAGAGATCTTTCTGCCTCAGCCTTCTCAGTGCCAAGACTACACACACATTCTACCATACTCTGCTTCCATTTAATTTTAAACTCTATTTTGTGGTCCTTGGATTTAAGTGAAGTTAGTTAATCATTAACTTATTTCTAACAACAACAACAACAACAAAATTTTATTTGCACTAGAAATTAATATCTTCTCAGCAGGCTGTTGTTCTAGGGGTGTCCCATTTACATTGGATTCTAACTAACCTTTTCCTGTTTTTGTTACTGTTGTTTCTTTGTAATAATCACGATTCAGCAATCACAATGCTTGTATTTCTCCTTCTCCAATTTTATAATTTCTCTGAGAACGATTCTGAAACTTGTTTAACTTTCTTTGATCTAGAGTTATCACAGGAGTGGAGGGGAGTTTTCTTTCCCTCAAGAAAAATTGGTAGTATCTATAGATAGTTTTGATCATCATGCCCTGGAAGATGCCACTATCACTGGGTAGGTAAAAGCCAAGGACGCTTCTAGACATTCTGCATACACAGGACAGCTCCTCCACCAGAAACTGTTCCATCTAAAATGGCAGTACTGAGAAGGTGAGAGCTAGTTTTTACTTTACAAGTTAGAGTCATCAGAGAAGAGGGAACCTCAACTGGAAAAATACTTCCACAAGATGGGGCAGTATGGTAGGCCTATAGAACATTTTCTTAACTACTCATTGATGTGTGAGGACCCAACCTCTTATGGGTGGTACCATCCCCGGGCTGGTGGTCCTGGATTCTATAACAAAGCATGCCGAACAAGCCATGGGTGCAAGCCAGTAAGCATGACATGCTGCATCAGCTCCTGACTCCAGGTTCCTTACCTTGTTTCAGTTCTTGCTCCCCTCAGTGATGTACTGTTATTTGGAAGTATAAGCTAAGTAAACCCTTTCTACCCAAGTTGCTTTCAGTCATGGCATTTCCATACAGCAATAGAAACTCCAATTAAGACACTAACCCTCCCCTCTTGTTAGCGTGAGCACTTTAACTACAGTGTATTCAACAAAGGCCTGAAGTCTGTCAGTTTATTCTGAGCCATCTTTCCCAAGGGCTGTTCCTAGAAGAGGTTAGCTTTGGCTCCAGGATGCTTCCTCATCCATGTCAATTATTACTAATTCTGCGCTGCAAATTAAAACAGTCCATCCAGCCTCCCTGCCTTCCCTCTGTCCTTTCCAGAGTCAAACTAGAAACTTTGTCTCCTAGTCTGGTTCTTCTAGACTCTCACAGCTGCCTTTCAATTTTCTATCAAGGCATTTTCCCTACAAAATCCTTGGACATGTTCTTCCAATTAATGAAATGGCAGGCACGATAAAAAATACATGAATCTTCTTCATTGTAGTGAAATGGAATATTAAATGCCCTGACATATAGAAACAAGTCAGAAAAAGAAAAGAAATTAGCTACCAAATTGTTAGCAAAAACAATAGGATAAATGAAATGAGAAAATCTGGTTATTCAAAAGGAGAAAAACAAAAGTAGCTGTTGTTTGTAGTTAAACTTCAACTCAAGCTTTACTCAATACAACTAAATATAAGATCAAAAGTCTCCCAAAAATCCCCAACCCATTTTGAAAATCTGAACTGGGTCCACACATAGTCAGGAAGTTATTATCCATAACTAGAAAAGTAATTTGTGTTCTTAGATGAGCAACAAAAGTTTCAGCATCCTTAGAAATGCTGCTAGCAACTGCTTTCTGTGTCTGATAAATAGTGGATCCAGAGCCTTTGGTAAGGAAGCATTTAGGATGTGGACATCAGACAGACCACTCAGAGCCCCAACCCACCTCTAACCTTGCTAATATATTCAGTTTCCTTGCTATGGCCTTCCATGGTACTCCTAACTCTTGATAGGCTGTACCCAAATACAATGGTCTTCAGTAGTTTGCCAAACCACTTCTGGCCTCTGACACTGTGTCTCCCCTTATGTGTTGTCTTAGTTACTGTTCTATGGCTGTGAAGAAACAATATGACCATAGCAACTTATTTTTTAAGCATTTAATTGAGAGCTTGCTTACAGATTCAGGGACTCAGTCAATGATCATCATGGTGGAAAGCATGGTGGCACGGTGCTGGAGTAGTACCTAAGAGCTTACATCCCAATCCCTAGGTAGGAGGCAAGGATGGGGAAATTGGGACTGGTACGAGCCTTGGAAACCTTAAAGCCCACCACCAGTAATATATCTCCTCCAATGAGGCTATACCTCTTAACCCTTCCAAAGCAATCCTACCCACTAGAAACCAAGCACTCAAATAAAGAAACCATTATCAAGCCACCACAGACAGTAATGCCACATCCCTTAACCACCTACTATCACATAGGTTGCTGAAGTCAAGGGTCCCAGGATGACCCACAGATCTGGTTTTTAATCTGTCATGGATGCCAATCAAAGAAATATTCAGATCTTACATCAGGCTCATGAACACTTTTCCTTAGATTCCTTCTCTTTAATTAACTTTTAAAAGTTGTTATGTTGAGGGACAAAATGCCAACTCTCTTCTCTAAATTGACAAGGATCTATCGCTTCATTTCCTCAGCTACAGAATCTGGAGAGCCTCAGACTGCACAGCTGGCATTTCTGTGGTGAGGATGGATAGTCTTGAGCTAGAGATAAGGCTAGGACAAATCACCTTTCATGTACTAACACATTTAATTTCTACAAGAGTCCTGGATCATACGTGTTTCTTATGCCCTTATGCTAAGGAAACTTCAAGCAATTTGTTCAAGATCATATTGTTGGTATGTGGCCAGGGTATCATTTGGAAGCTTCTATTTTAGTTCTGAAAGCCTGTGATATTTCAGAACTATACTTTAGGTAATAGGAGTTACCAACAAGCATTCCTAGTACCCAGGTGTGTCACTAGAAGCTGCTGTTTTTCTACATTTCTGTCTCAGATGGTATAATTAAAGGAAACCGAATTATTCAGCTATGTAAATCCTGGTAGACTGTGACTCTTCCAACCAGCATCAACTTATTGCAAACAGATGAGAGTCTATGAAGACAGTGGCCAAAATCCTAGCTCAACCACAAGGGTGGAAACAAAACCAATATCATCAATCATCACATTGCATCAATGTCCATTAGTTACTTGCAGGAAGTGCTCATAATTTCCTGTAGAGGTAGGTGAATGAACGAACAAAAACATCTGTCTGTGAAAATCATGTGATTTTGAGGAGAGTGAAAGTTTTAAGCTTGATTCATTCAAACTTCAAAAGACCTCCATCAAACAGTTATATAAAATCTGCTTGATGTTTCCTTTGCCAGGGAATACACACACACACACACACACACACACACACAGAGAGAGAGAGAGAGAGAGAGAGAGAGAGAGAGAGAGAGAGAGAGAGAGAGAGAAGATACACACACACGGAGAGATATACACACAGAGAGAGATGCACACACACAGATACACAAATAAGTTCATGATGAGCACATATAAAATATGTTAAGGTACTATTTAATTAATCAGAGTCAGACAATCCATAAAAATGTATGTAAATGAGAATCAGTTCAATGTTGTCTGGGACTTTAATGTTGAAGTCAAGGAAACAAGCAACTGTCTGAAAACTTAGGCTACTTTGCAAGTCTGGTGATACCATTTTAACTCAACAGACTAGGGATCAGGGCTGTATTTACTTATTAGATCTATTTATCTTCATGATATTGTGGATAGAACTTTGGTCTCCTACATGGTAGAAACAACTTATTTCTCTAGCTTGCAACTCAACTGTCTCCCTCTTCCTCTCTCTGAATTTCCAAAGAAGCCAGTTTATATATAGTCACTCTGGGTCTTCTACTCAATACGAAGTGTGCATTGTTTCCCTCTGAAGTTCAGACTAAACTGGCTGAATGGCTGAAAGCCAGAACATGGGTGAGTGCTTCTCCTTAGGCTGATTCACCATCTGTCATCAGTAAGCTTCAACTTGCCTGTGTGACGTGCATTCTGTCCTGCGATGGTTCCGGCAAGCAAGACCTGTAGTCGGCTTTCTTGTTAAAAGCTAATTTCTCCTAATTGCTTCCAAGGAGAGATGGGAGGAGAGGGGCCTCACTCAGAGCCTCATCAGCCCTACTGAGCCATGAGAGCCGATTGTGCTCTGGCTGTTACCTGCAGACATTGTGTGGTAGGTTTCAGAATCCCCAACTGGTTGCTTGATGCTTTCAAGACATGACTCTTGTGACTGTTAATGAAGTTCTTGAAGGATTCTTTAGTTTTGCTATTTCTTAAAGAAACTTCTGTTCCTACATATGAAAAATTCATTATCAATTTAAAATATGTGTTTATTGTTTTTAATGGTAGTACAATTTTGGTTTATTCTTACTATTCCCTATTATTTTGTATTTTAAATAATGGTACATCTCATTATTTATTGTTTAACCCACTACCTAAAGCACATAATTTTAATGGATGTATAACATTACACTGCTCAGGTATATATGTTTTATTATATATAATATAATTTTAATCATACATCACATGTCAAAGGTACATATGTCAATCTCTGTCTATATTTCTGATATTTTAGGGCTGAATTTTTGAAGAAATACTCTACTAACCTAGATGTGAATTTTTAAGGTTCCAGGTACATAATTCCAAATTATTATATCAATTTAGTATACTGTATCACAGCCTTACTAGTAATGAGGATATTACTCTCAGTAAGTTGATATTTTTCAAATATTTTGTTGCCATGAGAAAATGCTAATATGCTAACTAACTAAAGAGTATGTATCAAACTTTAAAAGTGATATTTTGTTCTTTAGTCTTCATTGCTTTGATGACTGATGCTACTAAAGACATTTAGACTCTATTTTCTAGTTTTTCCTTTACCCACTGTGCAGGCTAGTTTTTGCCAACTTGACACAAGCTACAGTCATCTGAGGGAAGGGAACCCCAATTGAGGAAGTGCCTCCATAAGATCTGGATGTAGACTGCCATGTCACCGTTGAGGAAAGAAAAGGAAAGGAATCAGGCTGTAGATAAGCCTGTAGGCCATTTTCTTAATTAATGGTTGATGAGTAAGGGCCCAGACTATTATGGATGGTATCATTCCTGTGATGGTGGTTCTGTGTTTTGTAAGAAAGGCTGTGCAACCCAACGGGAGAAAGCCAGTAAACAGATCAAATCCAGACACACACCGCTCTTCTTAGCTCACTGTTCATTTCCCACACAGCATGGTGCAATATGAAAAAAAAAAGTTGTACCTTCAAAATTGTCTCACAGTTGGCAATTAAAATAGTATTTCCAACCATGTCTATCTATTTGGAGTAGGAGGGACTAATGATTTGATCCTATGTACTTTTTGTTTTGGAAACTCAAGAATTATTTTTTATGGGTTAAAAGGAAAACTTCAGGACAGGTAAAGCTGTACATCTCAGCAGCTGCCCAGAGGAGGAAAATGGAGGAGAGAAGAAAAAGAGGGTGTTTGCCTGAGTTACTAGCACAGAGATCCACCAGAGGGCAACAAGCAATCTCATGGCAAGGAAGGAAGTTGTAGTGCAAGAGTAAGGAAACCAGAAGTACAAAGAAAGCATACATAGGTTTGGGCTAGTCTCAAAGGAAAGATAGAAAGGGAAAAGGGGAGGGGAAGTTGTGAGGTGGCAGGCCCAGTGAGTCTCATGGAAACTCAAGGTAGCTTATAGGGATTATACTGGTGACACTTTTTTTTTTATTGGATATTTTATTTATTTACATTTCAAATGTTATCTACTTTCCCAATTTCCTCTCCAGAAACCCTATCCCATTCCCCTGCTTCTATGTGGGTGCTCTCCCACCCATCACCCACTCCTGCCTCCCTGCCCTGGCATTCCCCTACACTAGGCCACTGAGTCTTCACAGGACCAAGGGCCTCTCCTCCCATCCTCCCATTGTTTGCCTGACAAGTCCATCCTCTGCTACATATGCTGCTGGAGCCAGGGGTTGCACTCCATGTGTACTCTTTGGTTGGTGGTTTAGTCCCTGGGAGCTCTGAGGGGGGATGGGGTGTCTGGTTGGTTGATATTGTTGTTCTTCCTATGGGGTTGCAAACCCCTTCAGCTCCTTCAGTCCTTTCTCTAACTCCTCCATTGAGACCCCATGCTCAGTCCAATAGTTGACTGTGAGCATCCGACTCTGTATTTGTCATGATCTGGCAGAGCCTCTCAGGAGACAGCCATATCAGGCTCTAGTCAGCAAGCACTTCTTGGCATCCTCAATAGTGTCTGGGTTTGGTGACTGTATATGGGATGGATCCCCAGGTGGGACAGTCTCTGGATGGCCTTTCCTTCAGTCTCTGCTCCACACTTTGCCTCGTATTTGCTCCTGTGATGAGCTTCTTTTTGTATGCCTTGCTGTAGGACTTAGAGTCTATGTCAGTGGTTCTCAACTTCCTAATGAAGTGACCCATTAATACAGATCTTTATGTTGTGGTGACCCCAACCATATAATTATTTTATTGCTACTTCATGACTGTAATTTTGATACTGTTACCAACTTGATGAAGGAAAATGGGTGTGTAAGACTCAGAGTCAGTTTTGAGATAGACGAGTAGTAAGGCCAGGGTGAAACAAAAACATGAAGACAATGGTGTGTGTGTGTGTGTGTGTGTGTGTGTGTGTGTGTGTGTGTGTGTCTAAGATATAATTGAATTTTTGTGGGTATGTGTCTGAATCTGGGCCATGTGTGTGGAAGTGACTGAGGCATCCAGAAGAGGGTTTTGGATCCTTTGGAGCTAGGGTTCCAGGGCATTGTGAGCAGCTTGCTCTGGGAACTGACTATGGGTCCTCTAGAAGAACAGGAAGTCCTCTTTACTGCTGAGCCATCTCTCCAGGCCTAGGAGCAATGTTGACGAGTAGAGTAGTCAGTGGTTGCCTTGAGTTTAAAACTCCACAGAATGTTATTGACATGTTATATACTCAAACTCATAGATGTAGCTAGATCTCAGTTTTCAAACCTTACTATTCTGTTTTTTATATCCAGTGAGTTTTAAAATGATTTGTATGGGCACTTTGGTGAATGATTTCATCTTATTTTCAAAGGTGTTTGAACATGCTAAGTACTTAAAGCTTTATTTGTAAATTTAATACATTAAAATGCCTTTTAAGTCCTATAACTGTATAACTTAACAAGTGAGGTACTTCTGAATATTTTAGTAACTCAATTAAATATTTACAAGTATGAGATATAGTTATTAAGCTCTATAAAACTCCTAATTTGCATGTAATCTTAGTATGATTTTACTTGAAGTCACAAGTCTAAAGAATTTATTCAATATCGCATTTAAAATTGAGGTAAAATTCTACTTCATTGTCACTTTAGCCAAATTTCTTTAAATTAATAGTATATGAAGTAACAACTACCCATCATTTTATGATGAACTTTATATGTTTTTCTTCTCCATTCTAAGAGTTACTGGGTCTAAAGATGCTTACCCATCAAAAAGTCATTGACATGAATCATACGTGATGGATGTTGCTTGTTTGTGTTTGTTGGACTTGTCGTCAGCCTGCTGAGGTTTATTTGTTTGTTTTGTTTTTTAAATACAATAGTTTCTACGTGATATGAGCTCTGTGTTCTAATAAATATCCCTATCACTGTGTCCCTGTCATTTCAAGGACTCTGTCAGTGTATCACCTGGAGCAATCTTAGAGGCTATCTTGTATCCGATTTGTTATCATTGTGATCAAATACCCGACAGAAGCGATTAAACGGGAGTATTTGAGTTGGTTCCATTCCAGAAGATCCAATACCACTTGCTCCTATGCTGTGGGCAGAACATATGGATGCCTGAGTAGGTAGTAGCATGCATGTTCCTTACCTCATGGTAGCCAGAAAGCAAAGAGAGCACTGCATGAAGGAGTTCATAAACCCTAACTACATGGATATGCCCTACAGCTACCTATTTCTCTCAACTAGGCTTGCTTTCTGTGGTTTTTATCATTTCCCAATAATGTATTCAAATTTTTAATCCATTCATGAGTTAAACCATTATGCCAGAGCTCTCTCTTGTTCTCTAGTTGTCTCTGGAAACGCCCACTGACATACTCAAAGATGCACTATACTTATCTGGATATCTCTCAGTCCAATCAGGTTGATGATTAAAATTCATCACACGCCTCCCTCCATGATATTGAATTTATAAATAAATAAAATGTACGGTAATTCACAGAAGCCAAGAGATCTTCAACTTGATAGTGATATCACTTTGACTATATTTAATTACTATCCTTACTGCAAACTTCTATTTTGTGTTTATTCCTGTGTTTACATTCCCCTGGGAGTGTGTATGTATGTTTAAACCTCCCTATTCACATTACTCTATGCATATTATACTGAGTTCTGATGTAATTATAAATCTCTCTTGAGACCCTCCCTGCTTCATGGTAACAACTTGAAAGGCCTTTTATATTTGTCAGAGCTATCCAGAGCAACAGAGCCATTGAGACAGAAGAGAGAAGAGAGAGAGAGGAGAGAGAGATAGAGAGAGAGAGAGAGAGAGAGAGAGAGAGAGAGAAATTATCAAGTAAATTAAGTTATAGAGAGTTGTACCAGCAAACAGCCAGGAAGAATCAAATAAAAAAACGATAAGAGGTCCAAAAATAACCCTCAACAGACATTCATATGAGCTCCCTAGAACTGTGACTCTGCTTTCTCTCATCAAAAGATGATTGCAACAGAGAGTCTAGAGACACAGAACTTCAAGTCTATTTGCCAACCAGTATGGCAAGTGAAATTACATTCCCCAGGAGACAGGTATAGAGACTTTTGAGATAGACAGAGAGAGAGAGAGAGGAGAGCAAACTGAAGAGGAGCAACAGGAGAGCAAGCCAACTGCGGCCAGAAGCTAGGAGAAGCAAATGGATTCCAGCTTCCAGACGGACTGTGACTTTGTCTGCACCTTGATTTTAGATTTCTGGCCTTCAGATGTATGAGGGAATAAATGTCTGTTGTTTCAAGCCACGTCTCATGAAAGGTGTCACAATAGTTAAAAGGTCTCAGTGATGTAATGATTTTGAGATAGTCAAATGCCAATCATATTTATAATGTTGATGACATCACTTATTTGAGTTCTAGTACGAGGAATTTATTTGATGGTTTGTACCGTCTCAACTAGTATTTAAGAATTCAAAAATACTTTCTGGCTAGTAAGATTACAACAGGTGTCAATCTTATTTAGAAGGTCAGATCATAAGATACATATGCAAATAAAATTTTCTTATTTAATTATCTCTAAGAGCCCTAAAACCCTGCTTATGAATATTATTTTCTATTCATTCTTACTTTAAAATTGCTGGGGTTTTTGGTAAACATCTAGCTTGCAGTCTTATGTAGAACCAAATAGAATACCCCTCAGTGTTAACATGTGGTCTGAAGTGGGAATATTCCCAGTGACTGCGGGTGACACACCACACGTCATTATCTGCTCATAATTAGCTGTTCAATCTGGAAGAGGCAGGTTCTCCTGGATTGTCTGACATCTGCTCCCTTCCTTCTTAGCTTTAGTCAACCAAATCCAATTATTGTCAGAGACTCTCTGGGAAGGCTTGCCTCATTTACACATTTCTCTGTAAATCCTTTTTTCGTTGCAGATCCTTGTTTCCTCATTTCCCCAGAGGAGCTACACTCTCAATAATAAATGGCTTTGAGTAGTTTTTATTTTCTGGAACTTTGTTTATGTGCAAAATAACAATTACAGGAACTGAAGATTTACCTATGCCTTGAAACATATCTCAAACACTGAAAATGTTAAGGTTTCTCAACAAAGTAGCAGTACTGAGAACAATGGGGGGCATTGTTTATGTTTCCAATTATAGGCAGGCATTTAAAATGTGACTTTACTTTGAACACGATTTGAGGGACATCTGGGGGATATCTGATATTATCATTTAGAGCTAGTGTGGTTACTCATCGAAGGCAAATTTTTTAATGATCATGTTTAAAACTTGATAATTCTGCAAGTGAATTGGGGCCTTTTCCAAAGTTATGGAATGGGTTTCTCTTAATATAAAGGTTTCCAGAATACTCTTTCAGAATGAAGGAAGCGTTTTCAGTAGATCTAAATTTTGCTCGATTTTAAGTAACAGCCCTAGATTCGGGGTAACAGCTGCTCAGGTGTGCAGAGAAACTGCTTTGTAACAAGTTCTCCTCCAAGTTCTTCCTGCAGGGATTTGGAATCAATCCTTTTGTTCCTGTAACTTCCTTTTTCATCACTGAAGAGAGACCGTACAGATTAAACAGATTTTGCGGTTCTCCAATAACTTTCAAAAAAGTCTGATGGGTACTTTTATAAAAGCCACTCACTCCTTAACCAGCTTCCATTTCCAGAGATACAACCTTGAGACAATCTTAAAAGTTTTAGCTCAGCAGGTTACCCTCATCTTGAGAGGTCTTGGCCAAGGCATATCGGATTTCATGGTTGAGACACACAGTCCTTGAAGGTTTGTAAATAAGAGGACAATTCACTGGAATCCTGTATCTCTGTCTGCAGATGTGGGGGGTGTGCACTTGTGTATTTTTATCTCTGTGAAAAAGGAAATAATAAGAAAATGAAAGTAAAGAAAAAAGAGAGAACTTTCTTAAGAAATGCCTGTATTGCTCTTTGGTGGAACTATTTAGGTTGACTCCAACATGAAACATACATGTGATTAATATATGACCTTGTATGAAGGAGAGAATAAATGTAAACTTCAATTTCTGTCATCAGAAACCAAAGGCTTTAGGGTTTTTGCTTCTAGCCACATTTATCTGAATATTTTTAAAATGCACTTATACCATGGCCTTCAATATTGGTGTTCTGGTGGAGTTTTTTAAATTATTATTATTAATTCAAAATCATTTTTAAATGCCTCTAGATTGTCCTATTAAATCTGGGGTGTAAAAAAAAAAAAAGGCACATTCACCATGACAGATTGGGTAAACTACTGAAATCACTTGGCAATACACAAGGCTGACACTTCAGGGCTAAGCGTGCCATAAATGGAGTGAATCTATTGTTATTTCTTTCTATTTTAGGATCATTTAAATTCTGCAGGTGGCTTGTGCAGGTACTTTGTTCTAAGCAGAGGCTAAGAGTGGCACCTAGGAATCATGTATAATCATTATCTACGTCAGAGTAGAAAGGATAGGAAGCAACAAGGTGTTGGGATAAGAAGAAAAATACTTGACTGCATACTGCTGATGTGCCCTTTAGTCAGTACTTTCTTTGGCCACCTCCCAGGGTTTTCAAGCCTGAAGTACCTGGTTCTTAGGAAGAAGTTTTGCCCAGGGCTGTTTATCTCTGTTACCTGAATACAGCCAGGCACAAACTTGGGTAAAGTCCTGTAGTGATCTTGCCATGGGTGCCACTACTCGGCTTTGTTCTGTGGCTGAAGAGAGACAGTAAGACCATTGCAAGCCAAGTTTTATTTGAAAGCATGGGTAGTGAAAACATTTTGTAAATTGAGCATCATCATGGCTGCAAAATAACTAAAAGAACAGGGTCTAGCAAATGGGTAGCATGGTCTCCAGTTGGGTTAATCATGTGACATTATTTGGTAGCAAGAAGCTGTGTATTCAGCAGACATTCGTAGGCCATGCTATACAATTAGGAGTGAACTAATTTATGATTTATTTTTAAATGATTAGGACCCTTAGTTTATCTATGAGAACATCACTGAGGTAAAAATATCTTAAAATAAGGAATGCAAATGCACTGGCGTTGAAGTACTAAACAGGAACTTTAAAAGCAACAGAAACTATTATGGCTAATTAAGTAGATTAATTGACTAATTGGTGTTTCCATGTGTAGTTGTTTCTGCAATTATTATTCATTTACCAGTTTATGTACTGCTATTCTCTAAAGTTACCCTGGCATTAAGTGAAGGTAGAAGACATTTGCAATTTGGGAGATCTATTGAGCAAAGGATTTTTACCTTAAAGTGAGAAGGTTATACATCAAAGTCCAGCACACCTGACGAAATTTGAGGAAATTGTTTGTACTCTTCTGTCTCCTCTTCTTTGACCAACCTGATAGACTTTCATCTTCTAATGTGCACTTATCTAATCTATAAAATGACAGGGTGAGGTTTCAACCTTAAGACAGGATTAGCCAGTCCAAATTACAACTGCCCTTGTCTTTAATGTTTTAAGGAGAAATGATGCATTGATCATGCAAAAGATTCTATTTCTGTTCCAGATAAATATCCCCTCCCATGCAAATAGACTGCCTGGCAGCCCTTCCAGGTGGTTTGTGGGTAAATAATTGTTGGGGGACATTGTTTCCTTAAGAATCACAACAACATTTAAAAACAAAAACATGTTGATTTCCCTGAGAATGTGAATCTCAGACTGTGCTCAAGACTGAAAAGAAATATGACACCCATGGAGAAATAAACTCTAAAAATAAGATTCAAACCTAAATTATGTGCACAGTAACTAAACAGTACTAAAAACACACACTCTAAAATATATTCCTTTTTATTTTTTAACCGAAAAAAAATTTTTTGTACAGTATATTCTGATCACTGGTTTTTCTCCCTCATCTTCTCTAAGACCCTCTCCCCACTTCCTAAACTGGTCATGTCCACATGTTTCCCTCTGCTTGATTTCATTATGCCAAAGATTTAGTTGTATGCTTGCTGTGTGTGTGTGTGTGTGTGTGTGGTTGTATGTTGAGACTATGCCACATGTGCCCAGCTGCCGTGGAAGTTGGAAGAAGACATCTTCCTGCAACTGGAGTTTCAGGTGGTTCTAAGCCAAACAATGTGGGTGCCAGCAACTTAACTTAAGTCCTTGAAAGAATAGCATGGGTTCTGCACTACTGAGCAATCTTTCCAGTCACTACCCTAAAACGTAATGTTTTAGTTAATTATATGAGACTTCCATACAATATATTTTGACCATATTTAGGCCCCACTCCTTTCCTAACTTGTTCAGACCCATTCTCACCTACACATTCCTTCCAATATCATGTCCTCTTTTTAAAAAACAGAAAAAAAAATAATAGCCTAAGGCTGGAGAGAGAGTTCAATGGTTAAGAGCACTGACTGTTCTTCAAGGGAGTCCTCAGTTCAATTCCCAGCAACCACGTGGTGGCTCACAACCATCTATAATGGATCCGATGCCCTCTTCTGGTGTGTCTGAAGACCGTGATAGTGTATTCATATAAATAAAATAAATAAATTTTTTTTTTAATTAATAGCCCATCATACCCAGTTTGTGTTACCCCATGAGCAGAAGGCCACTAAAGTGTGATTGGTGTACCAGAGACCATTCCTTTAAAGAAAAGTGACCCTTTTCCTCCAGGGAACCATCACTTCCCAATACCTTCTAAGTGAAGGGTGGAGGCTTGTAAGCCTTCACTCCTCCATGCTAGAACATTAACTGGTTCGATCTTGTACAGATCTTCTCTGCAGGCAGCCATAGCTGCCGTGAGACCGTGAGCACAGCAGTCCTGACACCTCTAGAAGACATTGTCTAACTCAGTTGTCCCCAGCCCCTAAGCTCATACAGTCTGTTCCACTGAGTCCCTTTGGGGAGTCAGTACTGTATAACATAGATGTGTCATATTTGTGGCTGGACTCTACATGTATTCACTAGTGAGTTTCTGGGTTAACCCCTGTTAAATGCAGAAGGGAACATCCCACAAATACTGTGCTAACCTATATAGAGTGTACCGAGGTACTGATTTAGAGAGTAGTGTGATACTGTGCCATTTAGCAAAGTAACAGTAGTAGATTCACACCTTGGCATCTATGAGCTACCCAACCGTGAGTGGGTTCTTAGCCAGAGTTACAGTATTTATTTTTTTTCCTGAGGTTCTGGCCTTAAATTATATCATAAAAACAGTTCTTTATCCTGTAACATTACTGTGATTATTATACCCATCAGCCTATATTGGCACACGGGTCATTATTGTCGTTCATTGGGGTCACTGCTAGATAAGACTGTCAATGAATTCTATTCGCCAGCACCCTACATAGCACCCTCTGGTACTATGATAAAGGAAACTTCCTAGTAAGTTTCATTTATCCACATCCTGAGACCAAAACATGTGATGGCTTCACCCATAAGCCCTTACGTTTGAGTTCTGCCAGGTAACCAAGAACAGTGCCAATAATCTATGTTGCTTGTGAAGTCTGGAGGGTGTCCTTAACTAACAGCTCAAGGGGAGGTGTCCCTCACATAGCACTGACTTTTCATTTGACAGCCCATGGATTCTTATTTTTATAATAGTTTTGTATGAATAGCTTATAACATAGTAGGTGTCCATATGATTTTTCTAGGATGCTCAGTGTTAGTTATAGCGGCCGCAGACCCTTCTCGCTCTGCTCTGCTATACTAAGGTTGTTCTGTCAACCTAAGTCTCGCTTCCTAGTATCTCCGTTCCCTTCATTTCACCCGTGTTCCACTACCCCCACCCCTGTCCTTAAGACCTTTTATTCTTCGTCTCTACCAACGGTCCCTGTCTAATGTCCTTTATTCTTCAGGTACTCCAGGATAAGGACACAATTCTAAAGAATCAGTGATTAAATCTACATATACATGAGAACATGCAATGTTTGTCTTCCTAGGTCTGAGTTAACCTCACCCAGTGTAATGCTTTTCAGGTCTATCCATTTACCTTCATAATTTCATCTTTTTTACAGCTGGACAAAATTCTGTTTGATGTGGGTACCACATTTTTATTACCCATTCCCCAGCTGATCGACATCCAGACTGTTTCCATTTCCTGACTATGCCCAGGTATATACTCAGGAGTGAAGTAACCTGGTTATATGGGGGATTCTGGTTTTGAGGATAGCCTCCTGGATTTCCATGGTGGCCACACAAATTTATACTCCCACTAGTATGAGGATTCTCTGTCCCCACACTCCTGCCAGTGTGTTGCTGACTTCTGTTTATTCAATCTTTAACTTTCTGACTAGGGTAAGATTAAATTTCATAATAGTTTCCTTTTGCACTTTCCTGATGGCTAGGGATACTTTAAATTTTATTTCTTAGCCACGTTCCTTTCTTCTTCTGGAAACCCTTCTCGTCTTCTGAAAGCTCTCTGCTTAGTTCTGTAACTTACCTTTTCTCTAGATTGTTTTCTTGGTCTTTAGTTTTTCGAATTCCTTGGTATTCTAGACACTGGTCTTCTATTAGATGTATAGTTAGCAAAGATTATCTTCCTGTTTTGTAGGCTGCTTCTTCAGTAGATTAACACTTTCCTTTGCAGTACAGAAGCTTTTAAATGTCACGAAGTTCTACATACTGCTTGGTAATCCTGTTTCCCAAGTGACTAGAGTCCTGTTCAGAAAGTTTTTGCCCGTTTAAAACCTGAAGTCTATTCCCTGTTCATTCTTCTAGAAGTTTCAGGTTAGCACTGAGATCCTTGATCCATTAGGAATTGTGTGCAGGGAAAGAGGAAGTGAGAGATAAAACTTCATGCCACGCAGATCTCTCCCGTGTTTCCAGCCCCATTTGTTATGCCGAAATGTGTAACAATGCTGGAAAAATATAGCAATTTGCTAAAAAATAGCAAATTAATTTGTTATTAAAGATACTGGTCTTTTCTTCAATGTGTGATTTGGGGACCCTTGTCAAAAGTCAGGTGGCTATATGTGCTCTGATTGTATTCCATGATCAAGATGTCTGGTTTTATTCCAGTACCATGCTGTTTGTACTACTATGGTTCTGCAGTATAACTTGAATCAGGAATGATTGTATCTCCAGCAGTGTTTTTATTGTTCAGGCTATATAGCACCTGCTGTGCTTCCATGTGCATTTTATTTCTTTGTGAATTTTATGTTTTTAAAAAAATTTTATGAATAATTGTATTGGTATTTTGATGGAGATTGCACTGAATCTATATATTGGTTTTGGTAAGATGGTCATTTTTACACTCTGATTCCCACCAATCCTAGCAGAGGAGGTCTCTCTACTGGTGTTGTCTTCAATTTCGTCAGTGTCTTAAAATTTACATGTTCCTGGTTAGAGTTATTCCAATGTGGTTTGGTTAGCTTGGTTTTGTTTTGTTCTGAGGCTACTGTGAATGGGATAGTTTCCCAGATTGATGTCTTTCTCAGTCTCTCTTTGGTATAAAGGAAGGCTATGGATGTGGTTATGTTAATTGCAACCTGCCACTTTTAGAAAAGTGTTTATCAGCTCTAGGAGTTTCCTGGTGGAGTCTTTGATATCTAGTTTGTAGAATCATGCCATCTGCCAATAAGGAAACTCTGAGCTCAGGCAATAGGCAGAACTGAAGATTAATTTGACAACCTGGAAACATAAACTCTATGCCTAAGACTCAAGTCTGTTATATTCACACAGTAACTATACTTAGTAAAGACACACACACACACAAACACACATCCACAGAGAGAGAGAGAGAGAAGAGAGAGAGAGAGAGAGAGAGAGAGAAGAGAGAGAGTAAAAAGTGAAGTATGCCCAAATACTCTTACAATGCATCTTAGTTTTAAACCTAGAAGAACAGTTACAGGCAGGACCTGATACTGCAGAAACATGTGAGGAAAGAAAAAATAACTCAGATCCTTGAGGCAATTAGCATTCAGTACTTTAATGATGGGAAGAGCAAGGCTCAGGCTGAATCAACTTGAACACAGAGAGAAAAGAGAGACAATTGAACTCAGGAAGCATGAGTAAATTTAAAGAGACTCTATTACTGGCCTGTAACTAATCCACCTTCAAAATCCTCACCCATCTCTGCTACACAGAGAATGTGCTCAGAACTCTGCAGTGACTAAGGACTTGAAATAAGCATCAGCTTAGGGGAGCTATCCAGGAAGATGAAAAAAAAAAAAAGAAGGAAAGAAAACAGCACCATGGAATGTGATGGAACTCTCTAAGATTTTAACACTGTTAAAATCTTATGTATGGTTAGGTAAGTAAGATGATAAATAAAAGTAATTAAAATAATTAATACAAATACTCTGATTCTCGTGCAGCTGTTACAGGCAAACTTCTCTCTTTGAAACTGCTGTACTTCATCAAGGGAAACAAGATTAATTCTGGTATTCTGCTGTGACTGGTCTCGTCAGGAAAACAAATTAATCTTTAAAATATCACCAGAAACCTAAGAGTTTCTATTCATAAATATCCCTAAAGGCACCCCGGACTGCAGAATAAGTAAATAATGCAGGGAAATATAAACCTAAGGGACGTGTGAAAAATGGAATTATGGGGCTGCAAGCACTACACATTATTCCAGCAGGAACTGAATGGTGGCTACAATCAATGATTAAAGAATGCCATTAAGTTGTCAAAAGTAACTGTTGTAGTTTTCTGAAAGAGCCGTTTTGTTATTGCTTTGGATTTAAATGGCTGGAGTTAGACACACTGGAGACACATACCAGGCTTTCGACGCAAGTTGCTAAAGGAAAATAAGTCACCAGTTATTTGGAGGCTGACAGTCGGTATATGTTATTTTTGAGTCATCAGAAGATTGCAGAATTATATACTCCTTTTAATTCACGCCAATGAAAGATGGGCTCTGAGCAAGCTGCTCTATAGAAAAGATAAACCCTCTGTAGGAAATGACACTTTGTATATACTTCATCTATCTGTATGCTTTCTGATCAACTGTGCAGAGTAACCCATTTGGGCCTACTTTACGTTTGAAGAAATATAGCAAATGCTGAACATCTGTAATCCAAAATTAACTAGTACAGTCATCAATGTCATACGTGCCAGTCATATCATGTGACTTTGAAGATTATAGATAAACTATCAACATTTTTATTGGAATAGGATCTCATTGTGTAGACCAGGCTGACACTGGACTGGTGGTAATCCCTCTGCCTCAGTCTTCAGATCCGAGATTACAGGTTTGTCATATGTTTTTAATTCTTTAGGAAATGTTTGTACATATTTTTTTTTTTTTTTTTCGAGACAGGTTTCTCTGTGTAGCCGGCTGTCTGAACTACTCTGTAGACAGGCTGCCTCGAACTCAGAAATCGCCTGCTCTGCTCCAAGTGCTGGGATTAAAGGTGTGCACCACACCGCCGGCATTGTTACATATTTTTAAAAGATATGTCCTAAAGTTGATTAAAGTATTTGAATAATTCTCATATTATGCTAATGCTGAAATTAATTTTATGGAGAATATTTGATTCAATGAACGTACTCCATGCATGTGTTATTTAACAATATGGAAGTAATTTGAATATAACTTTTGTATGAAGCATTTTATAGTAAGTTCATTAATAAAATTAATTTTCTAATATTTTTCTCTTAAAAATATACTCTGAAAAGTATTTAGAAGCTGGAACTGAGAAATGGCTTAGATGGTAAGAGCAATTGCTCTTGTAGAGGACAGAAGTTTTGTTCCCTGCACATTCAAGAGCTCAGAACCTTCTGGAACTCCAGCTCCAGGACATCTGATGCCCTCTCCTGGACCTCTGTAGGAACTGCATGCACATGGCACTACATACACATACCCAGACAAACTCCTATGTACAAAGTAAAAATAAATCCTTAAAATATGAAGCATCCAGAAGCTAAGTGAGAGGAAGAATCACTGTAGTCTATTTGTAGCTACCAGGAGGTCATTACGACAAACTCCCTAGAGCAGGGTCATCTGTTACTTTGCCATCATATTGTTTGATCATTTGAAGAAAATAAGAACAAGAAGTTGGTGCCTCGCAATCTTTGTCAAAAGCCTCTTTGTCCATTGTTTTTATTCATTTTTGGAAATAGCATATAACTATGAGACAGAGCTGAACTGGAATACCTGACAGGCTTTGTTCTAATCTGAAAATACTCTTTTTTTTTTTTTTTTTTTTTGAGATTAAAGTCTCATCTCTCATCTCACTGTGTATCTATGTTTAGGCTGGAACTTACAGTTTGTGGCCCATCTTGCTTCTGTTCTCTCCTCCCAGTCTTGGGGTTAAGTCCTGCAGGAGGCCTATTAATAATATTTTTCAGCATACTGTGTTTTGGTCCCGAGAATCTTAATTTAATCGAATGAGGCCTTTGCACGTTACAATGCACGTGTGATTTTCTGGGCCCGTATCATGTGACAGGTAAACAAAATGGATGGTGGAGTTTAAATATGGAAGGAAGTCTTCGATTATCATTTTAATCTTGTTGTCTGCGTGATATTCGGTCGATTAATTTCCTTTCCAGAACTTTCCTTGCAATTGTTAAATTTGTTAAATGCAGAGAAAGTTGCTTGGTTATTCTTGTAGATTCGAAGTGGAATAGCATAGCTGAAGTCCCTGCGTCGAGTAGCTGGGTTCAGTAAATATTAATAAAATGGCCCTCAGCTCCTCCTCACAAGGAGTTTAGAAACAGAAAGCTTCCCTTTCGGCATTCTCTTCCAGACTCTTTGAAGATGAGCATAATTATCACGGGCTGGGAATGGAGTCACTGGAGCTAATATATACACACTGTCTTCTGATATGATGCATTGACACATTTAACTAGCAGAAGGGGGTGGGGGGGCAGGCTAGTTTCCACCTGGGTAAAAATCTCACTGGGGTTAGGGGTTACAAAGAAGGACTGTTGCAGAGCAAAGATTGTTACTGCTTGTTTGCATTCAAATGGACTCTAAGGAGACTGGCATGTTAAGGTAAGTTAGCTAGAGTTCCCTCCTTGGAAATGTTACAGTGGGTTACCACTGGATGTCTACTGCCCTTCCTATGAAACCTCCACTAAAACAGGGGTCCCAGGGCTTGGTACTGACTTGAGCTACAGCAAATCGGCAACTGTTGCTGCAGCTAGTGCTACTAAAGAGTTATCAATGCTGATGAATTCTAATTGTTATCCTTCTCTTTCCATTTGATTTTCAATTGGTCTTTGGGGGCCATTGGCTTTGCATTTTAACATCAGCTAAGAGGGGAGAATGGTGTTTTTCACAGCTGGGGTGAAGAGAGGAGAAAGATTACTTCTAATCTGGGGACCTTGTTACATCTTTGAGGAATGTTTATCCAAGGCCAGATATTAATTAACTGATTAATTAACTAATTTAAAATGCTACTCAAAAGGATGCCATTGATCTGAGAACCAACTCAGTGGTTCAAAGACTGGGGCCCTATCAGGCCTATTTCTACAGCATTCATACACACTTAGGACTTAAATTTAATTGAAATTCTAATCCCTACCAGGTTTTTAATAAGAGGCAATTATTAGGAGATTAAGAAACATGATTCTCATTTCCCAGTTAAAGAGGTCAGGCAGTTGTCATAATACTTTAGAGAGTATTAGCTAAGTGGCGGTACTACCCAGGGTCTGTGTCATCTTCCTCTCAATGTATCTTAACTGCCATGTGTGTCCACTTTCCTCATGGATAAATCATGGCAAGAGGAAACCATTCCACAGTAAGAGAGGCGGAAGAAGACACTCTGTATCCGAGAGAGGAAAATCAGTAGGCCCCGTTTGCCAGTATGAAATTATCACTGTTTGATTCTAAGCAAAAAGACCATTCACAGCCAATCAAAAAGGGAAGAGGGTGGTGCTTCTGAAAATCCGGGGCCTGGGGCATTTTCTGGAATGTGAACAGTCAGAACGTGCAAGTTAGTCAGCAAAAAGAATGCACTCGGGCCACACCCTCTCACCTGCTGAGGAGTCATTCTTGCTTTGAGGTCCACAGGCGTCTGCCTTGGAGAGTTGCAGTTTAAAATCAACTCATTTCAAATACTGGGCTAGTCACAACCCAAACCAACTAGCCCATTTCCTGCTGTGTGAAGACAGTTCTGTCAACACCCTCTCTGGGCTTTTGACTTTCTTACGGGAGAGAATAAGGATGTTCGAACAAGTGTGTCTAAAGTCCACTCAGGTGACTCTGAGTATCCAGTGACTTCTTAGGTAGCCAACTGCAGTTGCATTTGTGACAGCAAATGCATGCCCCCTCTGACAACCAGTGTAGGATGGCGTTTCTATTACCTCGCTCTGCTCATGGTTCTCTCTGTGAGAATAAGGAACCATTAGCACAAACTATGCCTGTCTTCTGGCACTCACCAGAAACGTGCCTCAGCCTCCGAACTTTTCACAGAAGACAGTTATCAGGGCTGCTCAGCTGACTAAACCCCACCGACAGCACAGAGTGAGGCTGCTTCTGTAAACTGTTCTCAAAACAGCAGAGCGGGGCTGCATTTCCAACACTCACCCACCCATTACTATTTCCTCATGGTTTCTTTGATTTTAAGTTAGGGTTAAAGTCCCCACTCACCCACTCACCCACCCCTCCAGTGGGCGTTTCTACAACGGAAACTCTATGGCTGCTACTTAGATTTCCTAACTTCCACTTTAATAACTATCAGTAAATTTACTTACCGACTCTACCTTCCTTGTGGTGACAGTTACTTTTAAGATTCATGAGACTTTTGACGCCACTTCTCTTAGTTTGCATCCCAATGAGCTGGTTTGTGTTGCTAAAACTTGCTCCTTTGTGTATCTGAGTTTTCTGATTGTTGCCTCCCGAACAAGCTCTGTCTTAGACACTATCTCATCCGCTTCCCCCTCCCCCACCCCAGCCAGATATTGATTATACAGACATTCTCCCAACCCTGTCAGCTTTACTTACCTTGATGTCTTTGTAGCTCTTCTCTCTGTTAAATACAATGACAACCGGTTATTCTCACAGCTCTGCAACTTGGACTACACCTTCCCCATTTCCAAAACCAGCAAGGGCAGCAAAGCAAAGTCTTGTGTGTCTCTGTCTTCCATGCAATGACCCTTTGTTATCTTAATGAGTCTACAAGGGCGCTGTCACTTGACACTATGACATCAGTAAGAGTTCCCTCAAAAGGATGTCCTTGGTCAGTATTACAAGTGAAGTGCTCATAGCCAAACATGCTCTCCCCATGGACATGCTCATGAAGAGGGTACAGAAAGGAAAGAGAGTTGTAATGTCTACTTGAAGGAGAATAATGAAAGGCAGAGGGAATCTGGGTCCTACAATTTACCTTGTTCTAGAGTCCCATGGAATGTCCTCACTCATTGTTTCTTCATTAGTGGCTTGTGGTGTTCCCTCCCACCAAACCTCTGGAAACCTCTGTAGTGTGCTTTATGCTCTATAGGCTTCCATTGGGGTTAGCTGCCTTCACGGATGCTAGTGTGCAAGTCTCATCACTTTTGCTGCAGTTTATTTATGTCATTGGTGCTTTTGTTTCTGATACTACAAACTAAACCCAGAACCTTACCTTTGGTGGCAGCTTTGCTTTTGTAAAGCACTGTTCCCAACAATTTTCAGCTTACCAATGTGGCAGGTTACTTCCAACCCATACACATAGAGAGTGCACGATGGACTCTTTCTGATTGCCAGGAAATTCATATATAGTTGTTAAGCTTGGAATACACTATCCATGCACTTTGGGTGTTTGTTGCAATTGTCATGACACTAATGTTACACTTGAAAAATCCCTGTTTGAAGGACACTCTTGTGAAAATATGCAATGTTATACACGCATTTCTGACAAAAGGGAAAAAAATGTCAAGTCCACCCTAGCTCTGTCCAGACAAGCACAGAGCGAGGCGTGTTGACTTGCCAGGCAAATATTTTCCCCTGGTTTTGCTGAATGAATTTGATTCACTGCAGGGCTTTTTCCCACACAAGCAGCAGAGGTGGGCTGCCTCAGGACCAGCCACTGCCCGCTTTCTGGAGGGCACTTCGGTGAATCATCATTTTCATGAATGAAAGGAATAGGCGGAGGGGGGTGGGGGGTTTAAGGACAAGAAGCTTGTTGCTAATGCCTTCAAACAATGCAAACATTTTGTGAATGGTTTTAGATGATATATGACGAGCTGGCTTTGGGGTTTGTTCTAGATGGAATGCACGGAAAAGAAAAAAAAAGAACTTGTTTCAACAAAAGTTTAATCTGATGTCCTATTCACATGCCAGTTTGTGTAGGGCACAAGACAGGCAGAGTTGCTCTAAACCAGGGCTACCTAGGCTACAACCCTTTACAATACAGTTTCACAAGTTTAGCTGCTAGCTCCCCTTAAGCCCGTTAACTCATTCACCTTATCAACTCAAAGTTCCAATTTCTCCATTCAGTGTCCACTGGTCTCTGTGCCTTTGTAGCTTGATGGTTCAATCCTCAGCTCACATCCTTGCCTGGAACATCTCATAATGTTCACATTATAAAGTATGTGATGTAGTCATCAGGATGTAAGCCCAGGTACACTGGCCTCTGCATGGTCTTCCTCAAGCCCTCCTCCGGCCTCATGGACCACTTTAGATAGAACTCATTGCCTGAACTTTCTGCTAACGTAGTTCAGACTCTGAGGTCCCCAGGGGAGAAGACTATGCCATCCATCAATCATACAGTCATCCAACAAAAGCATTTCATGGTCCTATCATGTGTCAGGCTTTATCTTAGGAACAAAAGATAGGTAGGTAACCATGGTGAATAAGGCAGATGACTTTTCTATTAAGGAATAGTAGAAGTTACAGCCACCAAGGAAAACAAGAGAACAAGTTTAATACTACCAAGAAAAGGGAAAGCTATTTATATGACAGGAACTAGCTACTATTTAGGGAAGACTTTAGTGAACAGCTAGCCTGAAACAGAGACTTCAAAAGCAACAAGAAGCCAGTAAAAAGGCTGGACCAAGATTGTGTGCATTAGGAAAATTCAAACGCACAGCCTCGAAGGAAGAATTTTTGGAAGTCTCTGGCTAGTCGAGTAGAGTCCATTCTAACAGAAGCCAAAGTTGGGAAAGAGGGTTCTAGAGCACAGAGTAAAAGATGTGGTCTTCTTTGTAGCAGGGGAAATACTGAGACAGTCCTAAACAGAAGCTCGGTGTGATGTTCCTGCTGTAGAAACCGTTAGGGTCTCTCTGTGATGTAAAGGTTTGTCTTTGTGTTCCTAGAATCTCATACAATATCCACTTCTGTTCTGACATCCAGAACCAGAACGCTGGTCCGTCTGCAACAGTCTCTTTCCGACGTATGTGGCCATCCCATAAGAAGAAAAGCCCAAAGTCGTTAGTTTAATATGATGTGTGTAGTTTTTTTCTCATGCTCTTGCTTGCTGAGTCTGTGCCCAGCAGCTAAAATGGCATTTCAAGTTTGTTTGGTTTTCTATATCACTTGTGCTGCGTTGGACATCCTCAAATGTATTAAGCATTTATCTTTCTGTAAGACCATAAAGAGACAGTAGTAGTACGTGGATTGCTGCTCTTACGGTCTCAATGAGACTTTCTAGGGCAGCGGTTCTCAACCTTCCTAATGCTGTGACCCTTTAACACAGTTCCTCATGTTGTGATGACCCCAGACCATAAAATTATTTTCACTGCTACTTTATAACTGTAGTTTTGCTATTGTTATTAATTGTACTGTAAATATTTTTGGAGATAGAAGGTCCATGTTGAGAACCACTATTCTAGAGCATGATTGAAAGTACCAAAGGAGGTTGGTATTTGCTCTGTGACTTCCTACCAAGGGAAAACTGTGTCTTATTCAGTTCCTGGAGGCCTACCTAGACACTCCTATGGTAATACACATGAAAAAGGAAACCAAGAAACAGGGCCTTGTATAGGAAGCCACTGGGGAGATAAAGCATGTGTTGAGGAACTGTATTAAGGAATCACAGCATTTGGAAAGTAGAGAATCACTGCCATAGACCTTGAGTCATAGTCTAGGTAAATGCCTGTTTCCTAATCTACTTTCCTACTATATAAATGCTTTGTAAAGGCCCAGGAATTTTGCTTACTCTTAAATCCCTGCCACTTCATGTGGTGGTGACCCACACCTGACAGTGCCTATTCTTAGACCACAATGTTTGTTAATCTCTACAAAAGAATCAATCCTGACATAGATAACTGTATCTGCGAATATGTCCACTTGATACACTCATCAAACCGTAGAAAACATGTACAAGTGAATCATGACTGCATTTGCCATTGAGCCAATGGGTTAAATGTGTTGTTTCAGTTACACCTGATTGAAAGTACCAAAGGAGAACCTATGTGTTCTGTCTGGACCCTGGAGGGTACAGTATGTAGAAAGCCACTGTGGACAAATCTGAAAGAAGACTATAAACCAACATGGAAGAGTTAGAGCAGAAATACATGGCAAAGCTCTATTTGTCTTGACAATGAAGGCTATGGAGGCACTGGGGCATCTATCCATTTATTCTGGAAATTCTGTGAAGGACGCTCAGTCTTGGGATTAGAGAGCCCTAGAGATGCCTGGGTTTTGACAAATGCAGATTCCCTGAGAGATCTGGTAGTGAGGTAGCAAACTTTATCTCTTTCGTTCTGACTTGGAGAAGACAGGCAATTGTTTTCTCCTTTTTTCCAAGTAGGGTATTGCTTTTAAGAACAATGTTATACAATGTCCCTCAGCCGAAAGTGTGGCACCCAACATCACCCTCCCTTTACTTCACTTTGATCCGGGGCTTGAAACTTCACTCATTACGGGTTTATTGGGATTACCAGCTCTCTTCTTTAAAACACATTAGGAATCTTAAAAGAATTAGTGGAATCTACTGAGACAGTTGTATCTGAAACGGATTGTTCAGGCTTGCAATGCAAAAGATATTCTAGAAGAGAACCTTTCTAGAATAAGATTCCAAAACAGAGTATTGGATCCCCTGAATGAATGCAAATAAAAAGTCACAAACAGGCTAACCCCTGGCATGAGCTAGACAAATCATGCCCTATTTGTACAAAGTGGTAAATTCTGTCTGCAGTAAAAGTACTAGACTAGGTATTATATTTTTGTTTTAATTCTAAACAAATATTTCCCTCCGCTAGTCAGCTGAATTACTAGGAACGATAAGTTCTCTTTCTCTTCGGAATTCTGTAAACATATTTTCTCAGTGGGAAAAGCAGAGCTATCTGGAAAGGAAAAAGGGACTGGCATTTGATGTTTCACTATAGGAGATGATTTATTCCCAGCATTCAGATTTGATTTTTAATATGTTATTGGCTCTGGGAATCAAGATGCTCCAGAGTAAGTCCATATGAGCAGGCAGAAGTGGACATTTTAAAAGTGTTCTTTGGGTCTTTGGGAATCATAATCAGAACGTAGGCAGCATTTAAGGAAAGCCAAGGAAGAAGTCTTTCTTGTGCTCTGCAGAAGTTTTCTACTAAAGATATCAGATGCTCATCATTCAGAGAGATGCAGCCTCCTCTCCTTGATTAAGAATTCAAGTAGAGACCTCAGATGCGCTCATTTAATAAACAATAATTTTTAAAAATTTTTCCTGCAGCCATTTTGATACAAGAGTTAGAAATTACGAGAACCACCAGCTTAAAACTGCAGAGTACAACACAAGGGGAAAATACCATCGGGACAAAGGCAAGAATGAGAATAGTAAGACCTCTCCCAACCGTAATTATCCCCTTTAGGAAAGGGTGCTGTGAAGATTGTTGCCTGCTACAGCTTAGCTGGGAGAACCAAGACAACAGATTGCAGTTGTGAAGCCTGCTTCCCTGAAGCATGTAGAGGGTGCTATGTGGACGTAAGTGAGGAAATGTTGCATTTCTGTCAGGGACTTAGGCACTGCCCTCTCTCTCCGAGGCATCTGCTCTTCACAAAAAGAAGCAAAAAGAGGGGAAGAAATGAGTCCCAAGGTTATGCTGAAGGACACAGCTGGGATATTCACTCCTAAGAGAACACAGAAATAAACCCTTTTGAAATTCTGGTGAGGTTTGGCGTTTTAAAGCACTTGGGAAAAACTAAGAGTACAGGGAGCTTTAAGAAACGATAAGTTTACGAATTTCTCCAGAGCTTAAGACTGAGACTTTAATCTGTCTGAAAGCAAAAATGTAAAATTTGGAGTGCAGTAATGCCTGCAATTACAGGAGACTTTTTGACGAGCGATGAAGTAATTCCTATAATTTCATTAGTGGTTTCTTTTTTATTTTTTTCTCTCTCTCTCTTGCTTGCTCTTCAAGTATTTTATATTTTATACATTTGATGACAGTCCAAAATGTTACCAAGATGGATCTGAAATAGATTCTGACAAAATTATCCTGAGTTTCTTTTAGAGGTATCTATTTCAGAGCAGGCCAGCCCTCTGCCACTAAGATTCCTACAAATTCATTAGCAAAAGGAGGTACTGGCTCTTGGAGGTTAAGAAGCCCATCCAATCAGCCGGCCTGTTCATGGCAAGGCAGGTAGAAAACCACAGTGTCCTTGTTCCTAGTTCAAACCTCCCCCTGCACTAAATCCCAACATTTTATATGTTATTCTTACTGCACTCTTTCCTTTAAGAATCTATTATTCACTGATTTACCCAAAGAAGTCTTGTCCAGCTCTATGATGGGTTGAGAAAGAAGCTAAACATCATCCCATAGTTCTGTATACAGCTTTGTACCTATTGAACACCAGAGTCAAGTCCGTCACCCTCTGTTCAGTCGCCTTTTCTTGCTTATAAACTCCCGGCTTCGTGACTGATTTCACTATTTCGTGTCAACAGTAGAGTAAAGTTCATCTGACTCAGAGTAAGGGAAGTGGGCCAGGTGGCCCGGGTTGTGTAACACCTTCTTCACTTGAGACAGAGTAAGAATGATGAGCTAAGGCTGCCTGCCATCACTGATGCTGCACATAGAGGTGAAAAGTTCAAGGCCCAGAAAACCCCTAGGCTGATACCCGAGATGCTACATTGATTCTCTGAGAGTAGGCAGAGATGATGCTGGGAGGAGAGCCATAAGGTGTTCTCTTGATGTGCCCTCCCTGATGTGATGAAGCAGAAAGAATCGGGGAGGTGGGGGTTGGAGGGGACAGCTGTTTCCAGCGACATGGTAGAGACAAGACCAGTCACACCTGGGTCATCTCATAAGAGTGTGAACTGTGAACTCCTCACCTGCCTTTCTCAGAGGACAAAAGCCATGCAAAGGAGTTTGTAGTTTGACAGTGGGACTATTCCTGGGCTGCAGAAAGTATCTGTAGCCTAAAAATCCAACACTTCTGTGAGAAGCAGAGGAGATTAAATAAAACTTCATGGACCAGGCAGAAAAGAGTGTCTTCCATGTGTACAAAGTATTGAAATCGGGGAGTGCTCCGGAAGGGAATAGCGATTGGTAAGCGAATGCCCATGAACTACTGAGCGAGTTAACAAAAGATGTGAACTTCTGCACTATTTGATCATTCCAGATGACACTGGTGAACCTAAAAGGAGGTACTTTTTTGTTTTGTTTCGTCTTGTCTCTCTCTTGTTGTGCTAAACTAAAGGATATAGCAATTTATTTAGTACATAGCAAATTATGGAACCTATTATACTCAGGAAAGGACACAGGTAGGTTTGAGGAGGGCTATGTAAATTATGCAGCCACAGGGAGTAATTGAAGGATATTAGAAATGCTTTGATATTGTGCCTATACTTTATGCCCTTGTTATTCTAGAGGTTTATCTATAATATGTCTATTCATATAAATATCCAATTAATATTAATATAAAGTAATATTTTCTCACAGACTACCCACAAATGACCACTTGTCTTACGAGCTACGCGCACCAGGAGGGAAAGAACAGTATTTGTGAAAGAAGACAGTTCTTTATTTTTAATTTTTTATTTTTATTTATTTATTTTTTATGGATGTTTTATTTACATTTCAGATGTTCTCCCTTTACCCATTTCCCCGCCCCTCCCAGGAACCCTGTATCCCATCCCCCCTCCTCCAGCTTATATGAGGGTGTGCCCCCATCCACCCCCCACACACCTCACCTCCCCACCCTCGAATTCCCACACACACAGCGTCCAGCCTTCATGGGACCAAGGATTTCTTCTCCCACCTATACCTGACAGGACTGTCCTCCCTTCCATATATAGCTGGAGCCATGGGTCCCTCTCTAAGTGCTCCCAGGCTGGTGGTTTAGACCCTGGGGGCTCTGGTTGGTTGGTATTGCTGCTCTCCTCATGGGATCAAGAATCCTTTCAACTCCTTCAGTCTTCACTCTAACTCCTCCATTGGGAACCCCATGATCAGTTTAATGGTTAGCTGTGAGCATCTGCCTCTGAATATGTCAGACTCTTGCAGACTTCTAAGGAGACAGCTATGTCAGGTCCTGTCAGCATGCCCCTCCTGACATCCACATCAGCATCTACCTTTGCTGACTGCACATGGGATGGATACCCAGGTGGAATGGTCTGCAGGTGGCTCTTCCTTCAGTTTCTGTCCTGCACTTTGTATCCATATTTGCTCCCTTGAATATTTTGTTACTCCTTCTTAGAAGGACTGAAGCCCCCCCACTTGGTCTTCATTCTTCATGAGCTTTATGTGGTCTGTGAGTTGAATCTTGGGTATTTCAAGCTTCTGGGCTAAAATCCAATAATCAGTGAGTGAATACCATGTGTGTTCTTTTGTGATTGGGTTACTTCACTAAGGATGATATTTTCTAGTTCCATCCATTTACATAAGAATTTATAGAATTCATTGTTTTTAATAGCTGAGTAATATTCCATTGTGTAAATGTACTACATTTTTTGTATCCATTCCTCTGTTGTAGGACATCTGGGTTCTCTCCAGTTTCTGGCTATTATAAATAAAGCTGCTATGAACATAGTGGAGCATGTGTCCTTGTTATATGTTAGAGCATCTTCTGGGTATATGCCCAGGAGTGGTATAGCTGGGTCCTCAGGTAATGCTATGTCCAATTTTCTGAGGAACCATCAGACTGTTTTCCAGAGTGGCTGTATCATCTTGCAATCCCACCAACAATGGAGGAGTGTTTCTCTTTCTCCACATCCTCACCAGCATCTACTATCACCTGAGTTTTTGATCTTACCCATTCTGACTGGTGTGAGGTGGAATCTCAGGGTTGTTTTTTTGTTGTTGTTGTTGATTTTTCTGTTTTGTTTTTTCGAGACAGGGTCTCTCCGTGTAGTCCTGGCTGTCCTGGAACTCACTCTGTAGACCAGGCTGTCCTCGAACTCAGAAATCCACCTGCCTCCCAAGTACTGGGATTAAAGGCATGCACCACCACTGCCCGGCTTCTCAGGGTTGTTTTGATTTGCACTTCCCTGATAACTAAGGATGCTGAACATTTCTTTAGGTGCTTCTCAGCCATTCGAGTTTCCTCAGTTGAGAATTCTTTGTTTAGCTCGATACCCCATTTTTTAATAGGGTTATTTGGTTGTCTAGAGTCTAATTTCTTGAGTTCTTTGTATATATTGGATATTAGTCCTCTATTGGATGTGGGATTGGTAAAGATCTTCTCCCAATCTGTTGGTTGCTGTTTTGTCCTATTGACAGTGTCCTTTGCCTTACAGAAACTTTGTAATTTTATAAAGTCTCATTTGTCAATTCTTGATCTTAGAGCATAAGCCATTGGTGTTCTGTTCAGGAACTTTTCCCCTGTGCCTAGGTATTCGAAGGTCTTCCCCACCTTCTCTTCTATTAGTTTCAGTGTATCTAGTTTTATGTGAAGGTCCTTTATCCACTTGGACTTGAGCTTTGTACAAGGAGATAAGAATGGATCGATTTGCATTCTTCTACATGTTGTCCTCCAGTTGAACCAGCACCATTTGTTGAAAATGCTGTCCTTGTTCTACTGGATGGTTTTAGCTCCTTTGTCAAAGATCAAATGACCATAGGTGTGTGGGTTCATTTCTGGGTCTTCAATTCTACTCCATTGATCTCCTACCTGTCTCTGTACCAATACCATACAGTTTGTATCACTATTGCTCTGTAGTACAGCTTGAGGTCAAAGATGGTGATTCCTCCAGAAGTTCTTTTATTGTTGAGAATAGTTTTCGCTATCCTGCGTTTTTTGTTATTCCAAATAAATTTGAGAATTTCTCTTTCTAATTATCTGAAGAATTGAGTTGGTATTTTAATGGGGATTGCATTGAATCTATAGATTGCTTTTGGCAACACGGCCATTTTTACTATATTAATCCTGCCGATCCATGAACATGGGAGATCTTTCCATTTCCTGAGATCTTCTTTGATATCTTTCTTCAGAGACTTGAAATTCTTGTCATACAGATCTTTCACTTGCTTGGTTAGATTCACACTGAGGTATTTTATATTATTTGTGACTATTGTGAAGGGTGTCATTTCCCTAATTTCCTTTTCAACCTGTTTATCTTTCATATAGAGGAAGACTACTGATTTGTTTGAGTTAATTTTATAACCTACCACTTTGCTGAAGTTGTTTATGAGGTTTAGGAGTTCTCTGGTGGAAGTTCTGGGGTCACTTAAGTATACTATCATATCATCTGCAAATAGTGATATTTTGTCTTCCTTTCCTATTGTATTCCTTTGACTTCTTTTTGTTGTCTAATTGCTCTGGCTAGGACTTCCAGTACTATATTGAATAGGTAGGGAGAGAGTGGGCAGCCTTGTCTGGAGTCATTATTGTAATTATCAGTTCATACTATCAACTTCTGAAACTGTTTCCAAGCCAGTCTTGTTATTATCTTGTTGGGAAGTTAATTTGTCCCTGACTATGTGCGTGCGGCTACAAAATGCATGTTGAACTCACATATCTATGACATTTGTGTGTGTGATTTTGCCTTGGAATTTCTTGAGTATCCTTGTTGGTATACTATTACTAGCAATCTCTATCTCTGGCTTACAGGCAATTCACAGTAGTGATATATTGCTACATTACCCTGAGAGAATATGTTTACTGTAGCAAGCTTCATTGCTTTTTTTTTTTTTTTTTTTTTTTTTTGTATTGCATTGTTTGCTTTTGCTTGTTTGAATTGGGAAGCAATTTCCTTCCTAAAAGATATGGAAATCCTGTATGTTTGTGTGTGTGTGTGTGTGTGTGTGTGTGTGTGTGTGTGTGTGTGAGTGTGTAGCAAGAATCATCCATGTGTAATTATTTCTCAGAAAAAAAAAATGTTTCTCTTTCATAATAGCCTATGTAACTGATGTTCTATGGCATTTTAAGTAACCAAAGTTTGATGATACCCGAGGAAGACACAACCTCCATTAGAGTATGACCAATTAAATGATGCTGTGTTCCTTGCTTTTTCAAATTCAACCCGTGAGCCAATTTCAAAATGGCCTCATAAATCACCAAGGAAACCAGACTACTGCCACCCTGACTCCACGTTTGATGATAAGACTTTATAACTTATATTGATAATGATTTCTCAAGGAAGCCAAAAGTGTTCTGAAATTTGGGGGGTCTCCTATGCCTTCAGACACTTCTGAAGGGTAACCAATGCTGTTGGGGCTTACTGACATCTTTTTAACACTTTTTTTAACCTCGTGTGGCTACAGGCATTAGAACATATTTAAAACTATTAAAAAAAAAAAAAAAGCCTAGACAGCAGTGGTTTTCTCATCCTTGTTTTGTTTCATTTCTTCTTCTCTACCACATCCCCGATAATGATTTCCATGGGGTGGAAACGGTGAGGACAGAAGTTCTTCACTGGATATATTTTAAATGAGGTTGATAGCTCTGTAAGTGATCTCATAACCCCAAAGCACTTTACACACTGAGTCATCACTTCAGATACTAAATATAGAAAATATAATCTTTAAAACCATCACAAATAAATCCATATTTGAAACTTAGTCGACCGCAAAGTGACTCTGCTCTTGTTGCATCCTTTAAAATCGTCATGGGTGCCTTGCTGGAGCTGCATTCTTATTATTCCCTTTTTGTTTGTTTGATTGATTTTATTCATGATGCTTTAAGGTATACCTCACCTTCTTAGTCATTTTGGTTATGTGGAAGAAGGATGCTGTCATGATGGGAACTGTGTACCCAATGATCTTCCTCTAATTCCTTACTGAATTAGTGAGTAAATATCTCATTTCTGAGGTTTAAATTAAACCATGATATTTTCTTTATTTACAGAGAATTTTCTCTATATACCATGTACAGTATTACCACAAAATAATAGGCTTTATACACATATCACATATAACTAAACTATATGTATTTAAACACACACATATAACTATAACTATATATGTATATATAGTTTAATCTGATGATTGATGTTATTTCAGCATTTATAACTCCATTTATTCAATATTTAATTAGGCATGGACATGGGTAGGAGATGAATTGTACATATATTAGGATAGAGTAATTTTAAAAGAAAGTTTGTAGAAAAACAATGGAAATAACCACGATTTCATTCACTCACCCATCTGGTACATCAGTCTTGTAATCTATTTATTTAAGCTATATACCACTAATAACTGGTCTCCGGTCTGAAAGATGTGGCCCGTGCCTTCTCTGGTGTGCTCTGGTGTGGTGTGTCAGTACTACAGGCTCATATGCTGGTAATGAACACAACCCTGAGCAGCTTAAAAAAAACGCATTTCCTCAAACAATCTTCCTTTGGCAAGTTCACCTTGGTTGCAGATGACTGAGAAAATAATGAACTAGAATCTTACTTAATCTTTTCCAAAAGTGAGTTCTCGTACATGACTGAGATATTTTTGCCCCCATATCAACGATTTTCATGTTGAGTTTTTTTCTCTTATTTATAAATAACAAAGTAGGTGATTTGCTTTGCGTGGATTAATCCTCTCTTTAGAAACTAAAGATACTTGTGATTTCACCGTGTATGCAGCAAGTAGGATTTGGTACCTGGGAGTCTAGCAGCCTAAGGGTGAGGGCCACTGCCTAAATATTTAACTTAGTATAGTCACTTTAGCTCAAAATCCATTCTGGAGAGTGGTGTCTTTATGAAGTACATTTGGTTTCGCTAAATGCTTTTTAAAAACCACATAAAATAGCATATGATGTCACCTCTGATTCCTGTGTAAAGAGAATCCCTCCTTCTTGCCCAATTCTTTCTTCTCCACACCCCACTCCACAAGTTTAACTAACTCATCCACATTTAATTTTTTCCCTTCCCAACCATGCATTTGAAATTTCTGTCCTTTTCTTCTGTGTATTTTGTTTTCCACTTTGATTTTCTGTCTTTCCGGGTTTCCTTTTGATACCAATGTGAATCTCAGGGGCTTCCCTTTGGTTCTTTTGGAAAAACAAATAAATAAAAGAGACTAATATAGAACACAACGATGGAAAGTCACAGTCACAGAAGGGGGCCATTGCACAAGACACCCCAGAGAGAAAGCTTGCTCACTCTTGCCTTCCCTGAGACGCCTCCCTGGGAGGGTGTCCCTTTGAAACAGAAGCCACCGTCCACCCTCAGGGATGGAAAACAGTAAGCTGTGAATGATAAAGGATTAAGTCATAGGTTATCAATGTGCACATTGCTATGTTGGCCTTTGTTCTGAGGGCATACAAGACACCCGTCCCCCCCCCTTAGTGGTTGGAATTTGATTCATTTCCTCTTTTTTTTCCTTTGGTTTCTGATCTAGAATTCTAAGCTTATCTGTGAGAGCAGTTTGAAACCTATGCTGAATCTGAGGGGTCTAGGTGTGCCTACAGCAGCTATGTGAGCAGAAGGTTGATAAGCCTGTAGGTTTTGTAAATGTTTTCCAGTCTCTAACAGATTGGGCTTCCAGAAGCCCACTGATATCAAGGAACGAAACCCATCTTACAATACAATACGGTTATCCTGATTTCCCCTTAAAGGCGCTTCTAGAAGTATCCCAAAGCTAATCTTTACCTGGCCATTGTCTCTGCCTTCCACTCCCAACAGTGGCATGAGAGGAAGTGAATCCCAAGTAGTTGAGTAACCAGAAGTGACAGGTGTGATCCATTGAAAACCTGGCTCTATTAGGCTATTGCTAAAGCCCTTACTAGAACTTTCCATCCTAAACTGTCATTGTTATGTAGCTGGGTCTTTGATGACTCCAGACATCCTACAAGCAAAGCCTGGGCACTTTTTACATCCTGATTTTTATTTTTTGAAACTTTGTGGATTACAGCTAAAATAACATTGGGTGGCCTGCATGGCCTGCTTCCTTAAGGTCCAGCAGGCTTATAGCCTTCAAAGTGGGAAAACTCCAAAATGATCAAAAGAGAAGCCACTGATTGGCTATTGGCACTCTCTATTCCTTGAAATCACGCTGTGGATTAGCAAATGTTAATTGCTGAGTACAGAGTTGTCTTGCTGGGACTTGCTTCAGAGTCAGGAATTGGGAATTAAACTTTCCAGCATTAGAAGCCTGCTTGGGCATCTAGGTGTGCACAAAAAGGAATGGGTGGAGCCTTCTACCTAATGGGGAAGGTAACCTTGAAACAAGCTGAGAGTTGGGTCTGAGATTCTGAGAATCAAATAGCCTTCCTGGTCCCAAATTCTTACCCTTAGAATCTATACGACAATGACATAAGCCAGAAGACACAGGTCAAAGTGAGAAAAATTTCCTGTAAACAGCTTTCAAGGCGGGCAGAGGTACTCCCAGGGACATTAACAGATTTCTAGCTATTATTTATTAAAATCGTCAGAAAACTGGCTTTCTTTCCACTTGAGAAGAAACTACTCCAAAGGAGCCTTCAACTCAGTGCTAAGTGTGAAATTACAGGGCAAAAGGCAGTTAGGCGAACTGTAAAATCTCTGCATCTCAATAATACCAAATATAAAAGTAAGGGACATAAAAAGCATACATTTCAAAGGCCTGTTTTAATATTTAAAATCTTTTGTATGCTTAATATTAATTTGCTGCTTTGGATTCAAGCATTGTTGTCAATGTAAATGTGGTTTCATTGTAATTATTATCAATATTAGCCATCATCCTTTCCCCCACTTTGTTTTTCAAGACAGGGTTTCTCTGTGTAGCCCTGGTTGTCCTAGAACTCACTCTGTAGACCCAGCTGGCCTTGAACTTAGAGATCAGCCTGCCTCTGCCTCCCAAGTGCCAGGATTAAAGGCACACACCACCACCAGTGGTCATCATCATTATTTTTCACACCACATTTTAAGAAACTGTAAAAAACTTTAACCAGAGGAGCTGAAATCAGAAATACTCCAAATTCCAAAATCTTAGATTCTGAATTTCTGGATAAAGTATGCTCAACTGGTAAAAGTCTTGTACATATTCCAAAGTCCAAAATCTCTTTCAGATGAAACAGTTCTGGTCCCAAGCATTTCTGGTGGAAGATGCCTAACCTCTGCTTGTACCAGCACATCCATGTTTTTACTGCAGTCATGGGATAGGTGATTCCTGAGCTTGGATTTTTTTTTTTTTTTTTTAGAAAGCATATATATCAGAAGCATGAGCTCAAAAGCAAAGATTATATTCTTTAAGTTTTAGCTGATATGCATTAAAGTGGTACCTTCCAACTTTAAGGCACCACAAAGAACCCTCTAAATGAGGGAATGATTAAGGAGAAAACCATAGTTGAGCAAGACCTTTGATCATAAGACAGTTTTGGCAATGAGTTGAGGATCTGAAACCTCAAGGATATTGAAGTGCGCTGAGATTTTGATTTCAATAGCTAGAAGCTCATCAGAGGGCTCTTGTGTATATCCTGAAACCTACGTCACTATCTGGAAATTTGATGATAGAGGATGTGAAAGAACCAGCTTCAAGTCCTACATCTTGACACTGAGTGAGAAAAAGGAAGCAAAGAAAGGAAGCCATTAGTAATGTCTTCTCACAGCTCAAATATTGACTGGCAAGTAGAGAAAGCAGAGATGACTTTTCAGCTTTTTCTTTTTTGGTTGAGAATTTCGGAAAGCGGTGCGGAATCATGAGAAGGGGCCTGAATCAAATCTCTCCTCTGCTCCAAAGTGACTGGGTTAGAGGCGTGAGCACAACGTCGCTTTACAGCTTTTTAGATTAAAAAAAAAGACAAGAAAAAGAAATCAATTACGTTGCTTTAGCAACTTGGATATTAGAGGTAGTCTACCTAGAAACATGAGTCTCTCTGTACTCACTTTTGCTAGAGATTTGAGCTCTGGTATAATGTTGAGGTCCTAGAAGTTCAAGAAATAAGGTCTAATGGAAAGTGACTAGTTCATGCCTGTTTTACTCTCATAAATGGGTTACAACTTTCTCTTGGAAGTGGGTCAAGCATAGTAAGAATGTATAAATTCCCATAAAAATGGGAGTTATAAAAAGAGGTACATTGCCCTCTTCCCATCTCTTGCTTTCTGCCTCCCCATACGATCACTCTATCTTACAATGAATTCTCAACATGATGTAATCCTCCATAGGCCCTCCCCAGAGTTAAGTTGTTGTTGGTCATATTCTTGATCTTCTAGCACTGTTAGCTAAAGGTATCCACCCGTTTTCTTTTACAAATTTCTCAACTTCATGTATGTTGTAATAGCAAGACAAAAATAAGTTGATACTAATCATATCTTAAAAATTGATTTCAATATTACATGACATGTTTTTATCACGATTATTTACTTGGGGTGGGAGCTGCATGCCATAGCATGCAGTGAAGGTCTTGGATTAGAGCCCAGGTGGTCGGTCAGGCTTGGAAGCAAGTGTCTTGACCCACTCAACCCTCTGTCCAGTTCTAGAAAACTTAATTAAAAGACAATTTTGTTAGTACCCCAATCAGAAAGTATGGTAGGGTAACTGAGAGCCTGAAAATAATCCTATAGACGCTTCTGTGGTGTCTCTGAGGCAGTTTCATATGAATAAAGAAGCAGAGAAACAACAGATCCTTTAAAGAACATCCTTTGGTAGTATAGAAGGAAAAAAAAACTTCAAACATGAAAGACAGACTTGAGGTCATCTTATGGAAATCTATCCTACGAAAACCTCCACCACAGAAGTAGAACAATGAGGTACTGAGCAGACAGCTTAGTCCACACATGTGTTTGTCATGTAGGCATGAAGACTGCAGCTTAGTCGCCCAACATCCATGTAAAAAACCCCATATAGCAATACATACTTCCAATGCCAGTACTGGGAAAGGGAAGGCAGATGGTACCCTGGGACTTTCTCACCGCAAGACTAAGACTACCCTAACAGTGAGCTTCAGGCCGATTAGAGAGCATGTCTTTTTTCTTGTTTTTTTTTTTTTTTTTTTTTTTTTTTTTTCTTTAATGTGGTTTTTTCCTACATGAACAACTATGCACCTTCTGCGAGCCTGGCACCCATAAAGGCTCATAGAGGATGTCAGATCCTTTGGAAATGGAGTTAGAGATGGTTGTGAGCTGTTTTATATGGTTGTTGGGATTTGAACCCCAGTCCTCTGGAAAAGTAGCCAGTGTTCTCAGCCATTGAATCATTATCTTAAGACCTGAGAGACCATATATTAAACACACACACATACATACACACACCACACATCACCTAAGGTGAATGGCATAACAAAGGAGAATACCCAAGGTTGATCTCTGACCATACATGGCTACGCATATGTATGTATATACATGTCTAGAGGGACAGAGATGGAGGGAGGAAGAGAGAAAGGGGAGGGGATTATAAACCAAGAGACCAGCCCTGGGTACATAGTGAGACCAAGTCTTGCTCAAACAAGACAAAATATAAAATAAAAAGAAACAACTCTTCTTCTAAGGTGTCATGATCACTAATATTGCAGTAGTAGACTATAGTCGGTTGATTCTCAGGAGTAGTGTAAGCAGGACTCCCATGTCACCCGAAGAATTTGGGGAGAGAAACACAATCTCTTCTTTCATGATCAGGAAAGAGAAATAAACACAAAAGAGTGACACAATGTTTGGATACTATTTATCCCATCTTCTAATCGTTAACATGAAATGGACAAAATCATCTCAGAGTCTGAGCCTAGATTACACATGCAGGGAATGTCTCAAATTAAGATGTCTTCTGAGAGCATTATTGTCCTCTTGGGTAGGCAGGAGTAACATCAGCTGACTAGTAGCCTCACAGTCAAGTTGTGACTGCATGTAGCTCACTGCTCTCCGGGGCTCTGAAGAGCTGCTGCTGTTAGAAAGTCACTAAAGATGGTCACGGAGGATACTTTCCAAAGGCAATAGAGTTTGATCAGAATGTCACTCGGGAGGATCAGAAGGCCATCCTTCTGAATAACTTGGGGAGGAAAGTGTAGCTTAAATTTGTTGTATGCGGTCAAACAATAAAACTTATATGTAGTGCAACGGACAAAGTACTTGGCTAGGTGCCCTAAATTAATTTATTTTTCTCTCCTTGGAAAAAGAAAACATTGTTTAAATTGAGTTCTGAACTGCTTCATATTTTATATTTTTAAGTAGCTTTATGGCATCAAGCCTGGTCATTTATTTCCAGTTATTTAATTTGAAATTCATCTAGTAGACAGCTCTCATCTGTACAGAGTAGGAAGAGCAATAGCAAGACGGTGACAAGAGCTCAGTGTAGAGATGGTCCAGCCTCCTTAGCATAATGTGGTTGGTTGTAGGATCCTCAATAGTGCTCCTGACTTAGGTCCTGAATTGAGTCCTGCAGGAGAGTCAACATGATCTCCACATAGAAAGGGCCATGGGAATGAGTGGGATCGTATAGCTACCCATGTCACAACCAACCACACATTCCTCTTGGTCGTGGGGTTTTGAACTCTCATTTGCCACTGGGGTTTGAGGTGAGCTAAAGAATGTAAAACTGTCACTTTGTTGTGAAGCAGAAGAAAGTCAAGTCTGACTTAGCAAAACGGGTAGTATCAGGTTGTCATCAAACTCTCTTGCGTTTCATATCGGTGATCTTGGAATATATAATATTTTTCTAAAGATGTTGGTGTGCGTTAGTATTCATGACAAAAGAAAAAGAAAAGACAAGCATTTTAAAGCCATAACAAAACCAAAGGACTCAGAGAGAGAAAAGAGAAAGTCCTGAACAGCTCCGTGAACATGAACTATAAAAAAGACCGAGTCTAGAGTGACGACTCTTCATCTTGCTCTTACAGGGCTTGACAAGGAAAACCCCTTGGTTACCATAGTAACACGTGTGGCTTAGGTTAACCTCCCAGCAATTCAAGCATTAAAAGGCAAACAAACATCTCAAAGGGAAGAAGTATTAAGAACATTAATTCAGGCTGGATTTGGACCTGCATTTGTGTAAGAAAAGTGATATAAAGCAAAACTTTTAAAATTTGTGGGTTGCATCTTCCCGTCAAGGGAAATGGACTGCATTCCATCCTAGACATAGAATGACAGTATAGATCTGGTGAATCACTCTCGGTCAATTATACAGACTGGATAGAGATTTTACTGTTGTGAGTTCAGTTGACTCCACTTGTGGAAGCTCCTGGGAGGGTGTGGATGATGCAGAGGAAGGGTACCAGGGATTCACTTACTGCAGAGTCATCAATATGCCCCACCGAGTCTGGAACACAGCGGGGCCATGGTCAGATATGCATGTGTTACTTTGGAAGTCAGAGGAGCTCAGCCCCAGGAAAAGGTGTGGCTCTGGGCAGGTTAAATGATTAATTTCAGCAGAAGGCAGCTCCTAGGGAAGGCTTAAACTGTGAGTTGTCCAGTGGTTGGGGAAATGAGTTACTCTGTGGACTGGATCTGGGTCATACCTGTGGCACACACAGCCGTGGCATTGTTCGGAAGTGTTAAACGCTTCCTATTAAAATAGTGTACAAATCACTGAACTTATAGAGTATCCTGACGTTTGAGGGTGGGTGAAACCTGTTCTGTTTATACTATCTTTTTCCCTATCTAAAGTTTAAGGCGTTAAAGGGGCTTTTTTCATTTGTTTGTTTTGCCTGTACTTATTCTTTGGTCGGCTCTTATTCTCATAGTTTTATAGTTTCTAGTACCTTTTTCAATATTCCATCCTAGAACAATCTCTTTTGCCCTTTTGAGGAATGCTAAAATCCCCAAATGTAGTCATCATGGAAGTCCCCGTGGGTGAGCTTCCCCTCCAGCTTTCTAACTGTAAGTTTCCCATTTTCCTTTCTTCAGCGGGGACAGCAATTTTCCCCCTCCCCCTCACTGCCTCCACTCCCCTATTGCTCATCTTTCCAATCAAAGCCTTGTTCATAGGCCTGCTTCTTCGTAGGTTAATATTCATAAACACATTTCTACACAGAGTAGATCTTTGGATCCGTATTCAAATCATCTGCCCTGAGGGCTTATACATCACAATAGGAAGAACCGCTGAGGTAACTGAAGGGAGGGTGAGCAATAAATCAGAAAGTGGGGAGGAAGAGGGGTGATTAAAAGTGATCACCAAGGACTCGCTCAGACTTGATGAAAACCCACTGTGTGAGGGATGACCTAACCTGGAATATCTTGAGTTAGTTACACATGTGTCCGGGCTTTTACAGAAGTTCACAAGCCATTGTCTGGATACTTAACACAGCTTATTCAATAAGATGACTACGTTCCATGGAACTTCAACAGACAAGGCAGTAGAACTGAGCAGGACATATCTGCTCAGTGTGGTCAAGGACACTGGGTTTGGTAGCTAATACCTGTAATCTGAGTCACGAGGAGGCTCAGGAAGGAATCACCTTGAATCCAAGGCTGGTCTGGGTTACAATGGAAGTTCTGGGCTAGCCTGGACTTCAGAGTGAGACCCCGTCTAAGAGATGGGGTAGAGAGAATATGTCCAATAAAGGAGAGAGTAACATGGTACTTACTTACATAACCACATTATGGGATGCATAACATTTGGATTTCCTTCATCAGAATAAAACTACCCCTGGCCCTCAAAGTAGAATGCAGCAATAGGACTTTTGGTGGGGCATTTCTTTGTCCTTCTGTATTCCTGGGAAACATACTTTTCTGTTTTCTGTCTTCCTAATTCCGAGTTGGACACAAACAACTTCACCAATAGTCCAGATTTATTTGACTTTGAGATGCCCTTCGGTCACCCTCTTCTGACAGTTGCTGGTTATGTCAGTCACTTTCCCACAGTCTTCCTTGGAGTGTTGATCACAACACTCAGAATAGTTTATTATTGCCCTGGATAATAACTGGGCATAAGCTAAAGTCATCTTTGAGGAGGAAACTTCAATTAAGAAATGCTTCCCTAAGATCAGGTTATAGGTAAGCCTGTAAGACATTTTCTTGATTAATGATTGTTTGGGAGGGTCCAGTCTATCGTGAATGGTGCCATCCCTGGGGTGGTGGTCTACAGTTCTAAAAACAAGCAGGCTGAGCAAGCCATGGGGTGCAGGTCAGTAAGTAGCATCCCTCCTTGGTTGCATCAGCTTTACCTCCAGGTTTCTGCCCTGCTTGAGTTCCTGTTCTGACTTCCTTCAATTATGAACTGTGATATACAAATGAAAGACAAATAAACCCTCTTCACCCCGCCTGCTTATTTTTGATCAATGTTTTTCGTTGTAGCAACAGAAACCCCAAATAAGACAAACGTGGTGATTTATTTAGTGTAATAATCATCAGTGTACTTTTTACTCTATGTCAAACATAAACCGAAGTGACTTACAAGTAATTATGGGCTGATTCACTTCACAGTTCTACAGAGGGAGGTGCTATAACCTTGGCTAATTTACAGGCGAGGAAACTGGAGCCATGCAGAATTACATAAATAATTTTGGTCACCCAGGTAATAAAAAGAACTGGGTTCCAAACCTAGGAACTTTAGATTCAAAACAGATGTAATGCATGAATATACCATGTGGCTTTGTGCCACCTTCTTGCTTATCCATGAATGATACGCACTAAGCTGTGAATTTACAACTTCTCAGGGTAAGAATAACTTTTTTATTTTATAAATAATACATAATCATTATAAAAAATGAAATGAATCCCTAAATATACCTAAACAGAGAGAGTGACCCCAAATCCTATTCCTCTAAAATATGGCATCATTAAAACTTGGGATTGTAAACTTTCATGCATCATTTTACACTCACATAGACTATATCATGTCCTTTTCACCACTGACATCATGTGTCCTCTTGTTCTCAGAGTTGTCTATGTGGGAAATACACAAAAACCTGTGCATTTTCTTCTACATATATGCTTTGTGTGCATGATAATGGAAATCACTGGCATTTAAAAATGTGGCTGTATTAAATGTAATCTTTTTCATGTGGATTTTTCTCACCCTACAGTTGATCCAGATCACACTGAAATATCCTAATGCATTCTTTACCTGCCTCATGGCATTCCTTATGCAGTATACATGTACCATATGCATCCACTTATTTACTTAGCTTGGAGGGTTCTCTTAAATCATTTTGCTTTTGAGGTTGTATTGGGCATAATGAGACAACTTTAGTAAACATGAGAGTGTTTAAAAATAAAGTAGAATTTTGGAAATAACACAACTTCAAAGAATTATCTTGTTTTAATCATAATTTCTATGAGTAAGGGAATAAGCAGAATGTATGGGAAGAACTTACTTCTTAATAAAATTGAACAATTATCTACTCATTATTATCTGATGAAAGCTAATTTTCTCATGTATTCATGCAATCTTTTCTTAAGGGGACAGATGGTAGACTTTGTCACAAACACCACTATCTCTGGACAGCTGTGATTTGGGATGTAGTACCTACTATCCAGTTCTTGCATACTACTACATGTATGAAATGTATGTTCTGCTCTTACATACTAACTTCTAGCTGTGAAGTCTGTCTGTGTTTCTTTCTTTCTTGCCAGCTCCCCCCCAACCCTCTGCCAGGGTTTCTTTTTGTAGCCCTGGCTGTCCTAGAAGTAGCTCTTTAGACCAGTCTGGCCTCAAAGTCAGAGATCCACCTGTCTCTGCCTGCCAATTGCTGGGATTAAAGGTGCACTGCCTGGCATAATCATTCTTCCTGCTGTGTTTTCATGTGTGTCAAGCCTTACCGTGGAATAAAGCCTCCACAGCCCCCTGGGTCCTTCTGTTCATCAACACTGACTTGCGTGCAATTTCCTTTGCAAATCTCTCTGAGATCTTCTTTCCTGGTCTCCCTCATGTACGATGGATAACCTGTACCCCACATGGTCTCCCACATTCCATCCTCCACTTTAGTACAATCGTTCCTTTAAACTCATCTATATCACATATCGGACTTCATTTTCTTTAATTAGGAATGTGTCCTTTTCAACCTTTGCTAGAGTAGTCCTGTCTGGCATACACAAGGATTCCACCGTGTTTGTTGACTGAGTAACGAAAGACAGCAGAAGAATGTGTTGGATTGGAATCATGAAAGCTTTCCACTTATCACTAATATGGAAAGGCTCAGTGGAATCCTAGAAAAAATAATCCAAGAGCTGAGACTTTCCAGAGGGCACTTGCACGGAAAAGGAGGAGCAAGAGCCTGATCAGAAGTTGAGTAGATATCCTCCAGGCCCCTGATTATCCAGACATTGACAAAAGAAAGATTCTGCAAGGCCTGCCACTGTGACCATGAGGAAGTCCTGGCTCAGATGATTCATGGTTAAATATTTGCATCTCTTCTAGCTAAGAAAAACAAAAGCTGTGGCATTCCATAGTCCTTAGGCATGTAAAATCTAGGGGCTTTGCCAGTTCTTTCTCCTTAGCAATCGGGTTACTAACGAGGCCCCATTTCATAAAACAGAGCATGTAAAATGGGAAGGAAGTTGAATAGCAAGCTATCGGGTTGGAATTCAGAAAGTCAATCAAGGCCAACAAAGTAATTGTTAAATTTGATTATTAATGTTTTGATACTTGATAGACCTGTTTTCTGTTCCCCAGCAGAAACAAGCAAAAGAAGGATGGTAAATGTTTTGAGTAAAGAGAGGGGGAAATATAGATAAGTTATTTCCCCAAATCTATCCAGCAAGCTGAGTGCACAATGCCCAGATAGCAACAATCAGGGTCAGAGTGGGCCTCCGTGTAAGCAGCACACTTGTTAATGGACACATTGAATGTATTTATCTCAGACTGCCTGAAAATTCCATGTTATTATTTCCACTCCAGAGATAAGAAAATGGAGGGTAAGAAAAAATAATTACCACTAATTGAAGAAGTGAGGAGGACTTGAACTCAAGTAACAGAAAGAGAGGTAGTTAGCTAAGAGTTTCAGAATGTTATACTGTAATATGTGCCACTTACTATTGCTACTAAACAAAATTCATTTTCACCTTTATTCTTCAGGTTTAAGATTTGATCCAACATTGTTCATGCAAATCTTCCCCTAAATCTTAGAATCCATTTATAAACCTACATGGATGGTCATATCAAATCCTTTCAGAAAACAATTTTTATTAAGACATATAAACAAAAATTAATTCTTCATGCCCCTTTGCTGTAAAGTTGTCAGAGCCCCTGACTGGAGTCTTGGGGTTAGTTCTTTACAAGAATCTGTAAGCATATCCAACTTTATCTCTCCTCCAAACCATTAATCCCTTAACTTCAGTCTTTTTTGTTTTTAGCTTCTTTAGGCTATTCAATATCTTGCTTCCTATCACCTATCTTCTCCTCAAACTTTATCTCCCTTTCTATCTTCAAGTCTGTTCTTTCTTTCTTTTCTTTTGGGGGCGGGGATCCAGTACTATCCACATGTGCACAGCTGTGGGATTATTCACAAAGACACAGGCCACACTTCAGTGTGTCAGTGGCCACATTCAAAAAAAAAAAAAAAAAAGTGACTCTCCTTCCTATAGCAATGATGGACTGCCAATAGCTCCTTGGATGGGAATGGGGTCTCAAAAGCCCCTCAGGAGCCCATCAAATCCTCCATGCTTTTTCATGTTCTCTTTCCTAAATCTTTGTGTGAGAGCTGAAAGGCCAAGAAAAAATGTTCTGAAATCCTCCATACTAAAACCCTCACCAGTACATATTGTGAGAGGGTATGAAAACAGAATTCAGAATATTGCTTATAATGGGACTCCTAACCCGTTACTATGTAGATAAGGTTAGTTTAGATGGATTGATATATGGAGACCACATTTATGAGTCTGGCCCTGTTATTTGCTTGTTTTGGACTTGGTCATGACAGAAACCCTGAATGACTATATTTCCTTTGTGGCTCCATGAGAGAGTAACTGAAAGAAACAAGTTATGAAAGGCTTAATTTAGCTCATGGTTTCAAAGGATTCAGTTCATGACTACAAAAAAGACATGGTGAAACAGAGTGACTCACTTCATGGCAGGTTAGAAGCAAGAAAAAGAAATACAGAAAGAGGCCAACATAAGATTCAACCCTTGTCTTAGATGGGGTTTTATTGCTGAGAAGGGACACCATAACCATGCAACTCTTATAAAGGAAAGAATGTAAATTGGGACTGGCTTACAGTTCAGAGGGTTAGTCCATTATCATCATAGTTGGAAACGATGCAGCATTCAGGCAGACATGGTGCTGAAGAAAGAGCTGAGAGTCCTACATCTGATCTGAAGGCAGCAGAAAGACTTGAGACACACTTCCTCCAACAAGGCCACATCTCCCAATAGTGTCACTCCTCAAGGATCAAGCATTCAAACACATGAGTCTATGGGGATGGCCATTTCTGTTCAAACAACCACAATCCTAGAAGACATATTCCCACCCTCATGATCTACCTTCTACAACCAAGCCTCATCTCTTATCTTTTAACACCACTCCATAATGCCATCCTGTTTTGAATCCATCAAAAGATTGATCTATTAGATAGGTCAGTGCCCTTTCAGATGATCTGATCTCTAGAAATTCTTTAGCAAACATACCCTGGGGCATATATTAGTAATTTGGTTGATGACTCTCAATCTGATCAGGTTAATAATCAAGATTAACATGATAGTTTTGTGTTTGAAAGAAATGTAGACTGAGAGGGGTAATGTGTGCAAAAGGGTTATATATCTCAAGAAACATCCATAACTAGGTTATGTCTATGTGCAACTAATACAACAAACGATAAATACAACAACAAAAAAAGGTTATGCCAGTATCCCCTCTTAACCCAAAACACACATGATACCTCTCAGACCCCCATGGACATAAATGCATGTTGTGTTATGTATAACCATTAGTAATTACAAGGTAGAAGCATGCATCATGACTGAATTTCTGCTAGAAGATGACCACACAGCCATTCCATGAATGGGACAGATTATGTGTATCAGAATACTACTAATATAGAGTATGCTTTTCATTTGATTCAAGATAAAGTGTCTGAAAAGTTTGTTCAGTCTTTTGTTATCACTGTCTCTTTAATTGTACATTTATTGCAAGTCTCCTACTTACTGTACACTCATAAATATTCTGGAAATAAAAGGACAGGCAGGAAAGGTAGGGACTTTTATTCTAGTTTGGGAGACTCATAATAAAAGTATGGCAATGTAAAGTGGTGGCTAATGAGATAGGAACAACAGAACAAAGCAGAGGAAACTAAACACATGTGGGCAGAGAGTTTCATTATTAACCCTCAGAAAACGTCTCAAGTTAGACCTGAGGTTAAAAAGAGGAGTCCATCCAGAGAGAATAAAGAAATGAAAATCGCTCAAGTAGGAATGAGCCTCCTGGGTTTCAAACAATTGAAGTTAAAAAAAAATCTGCATAGTATCAAGCTAAACTATATACACTATATCCCTCTGCTGTAGATTACTGCAGCTCTCAGACTTCATCTGAGAGGTTGCTTTGCACCGTGGATGGGGGTTAACACAGAGAATCACATCAGTCAGTAACATATAGAGAATAAGTATCTGCAGTGTGCTCTGCCACAAATGAAACATGGATAGCACAGCTCACTCTGCAACAGCTCAGGCACATGATGGAAGAGGGACAGATCATTTAAAAGAGCCAGAGGGAAGTCTGGGATAAACAGTCAGCTTCTCCTGGATGTGACAGGATCTCTGTCCTCAGGAACACACAGTAGCTCTTGTTTACTGCACAAGATGACCATGAGATCAAGATATTTTTGTTTGGTGTAAGGAGGAGTTTATGAGCCGTGACCCCTATCTGAGGAACTATTGGCAGCTTTTTGCTTCTGTGAGAGGGAGAATCAGTTTTATTGAAGGGTATGGGTCCTGGTTTGTTGACCATGCTTCAGTGGATGGGCCTCATATTCAGGGTTATAAGAACAGCACAAACTGGACTTTATAGGTTCCTATCTAACTAAGGAGGACACAAAAGCTGGAGGATTAGGGTAGGGGGATTGAGTCTTAGAGGAATTGGAAAGAGGAGCTAGGGGTAAACTATATTCGGAATACATTCTATGAGATCCTCAAAGAACTAATAAAAATGTGTTTTCAAAAATCCCATGTAACTACAGGACAGAGAACAATAGGACAAGCCTGAAGAACTTAGCATGGGTCCATGATGAATTCTATTGGAGCCACCAGGCCAGGGTGAGGTTGAAAATCCTTCTCATTGTGTGTGGTAGGAGCCATTTTGGGTCTTTAAACATGGAGCTTGTATCTTCTGAAGAGACTTTTTAAAGAGTGCTATGGCTTCTGTCACATGACCCAGTGTGGTCACATGGAGAGCCCTGGTGAGAGATTGGCACAGTACTGGATGATAGTAGAAGCAACCAAGGTGAAGAAAGGAGATTGGACTCACTCTATTTGAGTAGCAGATGCATATTACTTTGTCTCTCATCCCTGTGACAGAAAGCCTGACAACCAGCTTAAGGGAGAATAGGATTATGTGTTTATGGTTTCAAACAACTACATCCTGTGTCAGGAGAATATGGAAGAGTGCAACGGTAGTGTACATCGTTGTGGCCAGGAAGTGGAGAAAAGGAGATGCTGGGAGTCTCCTGGCTTCCTCCTTTTATCCCTTCAGGCTCCCAGACTTCATGGTGCTACTTGAAGCCCGGTTAAATCTTTCCCATCAGCTAATCTTCTCTGAAAACAATCTTACAGACATACCCGAAGTATTTCTCATTGTTACCTGGTGATTTTAAACCCAATCAAGGCAGCAATGAAGAGTAGCCATCTCAAGAAGTCACCTGATTTCAGATCAAAGTTCACCTGCCTTTAAGGATAGCCCACCACCTGGACTTATCACCAATCTGTAATTGATTACATTTGATTAGTTTAATTTGATCCCTTTCTAGTAATCGAATTTTGGATTAAGGAAAGGGTACTGATTGTCTAAAGAAACAAAGGAACTGCTGCCCAAAAAGGAAGGGAAGAGAGGGAGTAGAAGGAAGGGAGTGAGAGAAAGGGAATGAGGGAGGGGGAGAAAGAGCAAATTGATATGGTAGGGAAAGGAAGCCCTAAGCTGTCAGTGGGCACATCACTAATTTGCAGCACTACCTGAGGTGCAGGTACCACAGGTACATCTCCCTGTAAGCTACAAAATCAATTTTCCTGTGACAGTGTCAGCTGGATAGATCAATAGCTGTTACCTAAGCCATTTGTCTTCTCAGAAATACAACAGCACAAGGAAGAGGACTGACATGCTTTATCTGAGGTAACATACCTCTGGGTTGAACCAAACTTCCAGACTCAGCTCCATGTTCTCAGACTTAGGTTTTTTGTTTTATTGTTTTTCCCAGCACAGAGGTTAATTTGCCCCTAACAGATTTTTGACTTTCAGTACCTGAAATAAAAAGAGTGTTCACTCTTTGCCTTAAGGCATCATATAAGCACTTTGAAATTTTAGGACAAGGATTACAGGATGAACTGTGTCGTGCTGGTTTTGTTTCCTTAACATGCTTTAGCACGAAATGAATCTGTCTTCTACAGAAGAAGGAAGGGGAGGAGAGTAAAGTGGAAGCAAGGACATGGGATGGGGAGGGTGACACAGAAAATAGCCCATAGTGTATGGAGATGGTTGGAATGCTGGGCATGTTTCCTAGGCATGTAAGGAAGATGGAAGTTGGATCCTCTGGACCTATGTCTAGCAAGTATGTGATGTCAACCTGTATCTTGGCACTGGGGAAGCAAGAACAGGGGACCTCGGCCAGCCTTACTAACTAGACTAATGAAATGGAAACTCTGGGTCATGTAACACTTGCCGAGATTCAGTGAACGTATGAGCTAAGTTCACCTCCATCAGCATATGCACATATGTATACATGCATGGGTTTCGTCATTTGTCCGTTTTGTTGAATATATCTGGAAATACAGTAGCTTGTTTCTCCTCTCCAGTGAACAATCGTGTGAATTAGTCGGTTGACTTGAATTTCTCGGTAATGTTTACTTGTGTTTGCTAATCACATTACATCCTTAAATTAAAGATGTCTAATAACTGTTAAGCACGCTCATGGTGACAGCAAGCGTCTGCAGCATTTGTATGTTTATGTGAACATGCAGAAAATAGTGAAAAAACAGGCTCTCACTGACGTGGGAGACCTTGGATTCTTTCCTCTGAAAACCTGTACTTTCTTACCAATCTGGTACTGAGTTTGTAGGACATTAGATAAAATTCATTCTCAACATGCCACAGTATTTTTAGTAAGCTATTAGAAAGACTCATATTTTGTGAAATATTTTTTTACATTTGTAAATAGTAATGCATCAGTACGTCTAGTTGCTCTCATTCTCCCTTACATGGATGACAAGTGACACAGTCATATTGGATAAGCGCAGACATGTTAAGGCATCCACCTACACTTCAGAGGGTGGTCACAGGAAGCTCAGGAATGTCTTAAGTGATAAGCATCTCCTATCAGTCGTTTCAGCTGCTTCAGGTGTTCTGAACAAGGGGGCTTAGCCACGCCAAAGGAACATCCAAAGGACTTCAAAGCTCAGATCTACCTTAGAGGGAGAAGCAAGAAAAAAAATAGACTCCTCATAGAATCCATGAAAAACAAAATGCACTGCCAGTTTGGCTGGTTGGCATCAAGAAGTGAGGCCAGGTAACTGTCAATGGAATTATGTATGCTGAGAAGTCTTTTCTTCCTGTAATGATTTCCATGTGCCCTGGTTCTCTTTTCCTCTCTCTCTCTGTCTCTTAGAAGTCTATGCAGATTAGTCAAGTGGACACAAAGTCAGAGTTCCCTAAGTTTTAGTGCCTACCATTAATAAAGAGAACAGATAACTCAGATGATATTTTAATAATAACCATAAACTCATACTTAATTCATCTTCTCCCTGTGTCCCTAAACTCCCATTTTTACTTCCCTGACATCCTGGAGCAGCTACAAGCTAATGAAGATGAGTGTCTTCACTTATGAAATAGCTTAAATACGCTAATGTGGGTTTAAAGAGATAACAAATGTAGTAGCCTATGCATGTAATAAGTCCTTGTATGGTATGTAAATCATGGTGCTAAGTCTAGTTCTATTAAGACCTCATCTTCGGAATGGGCCTGGCTCTAGTTTGATTTCCGTTGCTGGGATAAATACCATAAACAAAAGCAACTTGTCTAGTGAGAGGTTATTTTACCTCTCAGTTTACAGACTTCCATGAAAGGAAGTCAGGGTAGGACCTCAAGGCAGGAAACTAGAGGCAGGAATTGAAGTAGAAGCCACGGAGGCAGGCTGCTTATTGGTTGCACCCCTTGGCTCATTAGCTTGCTTTTTCTTTATGCAATTCAAGACCACTTGTCCAGGGATGACACCACCGACAGTGGATTCAACCCTAACATATCAATCATTTATCAAGTAAATGCCCAACAGACTTGCCTAAATGCCAATCTGATGGAGGCAGTTTCCATTTTTATTTTATTCTTATATTGAAAGTAGATTTTATTCATAGAATATATTCTGATTCTGGTTTCCCTTCCCACTGTTCCTCCCTGTTCCTCCACACCTCCCTTCCCATCCAAATCTACCCCTGACTCCCTCCCATCGCCTTCCATCTAGATCCATACCCTTTCTGTCTCTCCTTAGAAAACCGTCATCAAAAAGGACTCAGTAAAATAATAAAGTACAAAAAGATAAGTCATAAACAAACAAATACAGATATGAAAAAACAACCAAACAAGAAAAAGAGCCAAAGTTGCTTTTGTTTATGGTCTTATCACAGTAAACAAGCTGTTTGTATATAGAACACTTCACAAATTTACATGTCATTATTTCGAGGGGCTCATGCTAATCTTCTTGGCATCATTCCAATTTTAGTGGATAAATGTGGCATAAGAAAGCAAGGGGGAGGCATGTTCTTAGTTGAGATTCCATCTTCCTAGATGATTCTCTACATTGTGACAAATTGAAGAACAAGATGAAGGGAGGAAGGAAAAGGAAAAGGAAGGAAAGGGAAGGGAAGGGAAGGGAAGGGAAGGGAAGGGAGGGAAGGGGAGGGAAGGGGAGGGAAGGGAGGGAGGGGAGGGAGAGGGGAAGGGAAGGGAAGGGGAGGAGAAAACACAACAAAAACAAAGTGCTTATCCGATATAGACCTCTAATTCAAGCTACTGAAGAGGCTAAGCAGGAAGATGGTGAGTTTGAGGAAAGCCTGAGTGATACAGTGAATTCTCTTAAAGAAGAAAGGGAAGGAGATACAACAGATTTCACTGAACAAGTATTCAGAATCCCATACAACCTTCAGTGTTGTTTATATTTATTAGAGATGCTAATATTGTAATTTAATTCTCATCCTCGAGATGCTATACTTTTATGAATTCTAAATTTAATCTGTGCAACCAACTTATGAAGTCTGGATAATTCCAGAAAAAGTACTTTATTATTATGTTCACAGTCACAGACAGTAAGGAGCTCAAAGGCAGTATATACAGCATCTCAAGTTGTATGAATGTCAGCTTTCAGTTTTTAATTTCAATCATTTTCTCACAAATTTCCTTTGGATGTGTTTATGTGGTTTTGTTTTTGTTTGTTTGTTTTAAAGAATCTAGCCTTTGCTTTTCTCTTTTTATTTTTTAATTAATTAATTAATTTATTTCATGTATATGAGGACACCATTGCTCTCTTCAGACCACCAGAAGAGGGCATCAGACTCCATTGCAGATGGTTGTGAGCCACCTGTGGTTGCTGGGAATTGAACTCAGGACCTCTGGAAGAGCAATCAGTGCTCTTAACCACTGAGCCATCCTCCAGCCTCTGTTTGTTTTTTATCAGATTGTTTCAGTCAAGTCCTTTGCTGGCTCAATTGAGTTCATATGTCAATAATTTTTGCAAATAAAAATATATAGAAACCTGGGCACTAAGATCCAGAATAAAACATCTCTAAGTCAAATGAGAACCGCTCTAAAGATTCCAGCTAAGACAGCGGTAAAAACGTTTCTTATTCCACTACATGCCATTTTACTAAGCCTGCTGTCTGGTTTTACACTGTAACTCATTGAATATCAGTGTTAAAAGTAGTGACAACGCTGTTCAATAACAAAAATAAAGGTTGTTATTTTTATGCCATTGTAGTCCCTTAAAAACTCTTTTTAGATGGATTTATTTTCATTTTATGTATATAGGCGTTTTGTCCTGCATGCTTGTCATTATGTGTATGACGTGTCTACAGTTGACAGAAGATAGCTCAGATCCCTTAGAACTGTCTGAAGTTAGAGACTGTTATGAGCCACTATGTGGATATTGGGAATTGAACCCAAGTCCTCTGGAAGAGAGCAGCCAGTGCTTTTTAATTGCTGAATCATCTCTCCAACCTAAAGTGTTCCCTTTAAAGGAGGGAGCTACTGTTCCAGAAGTTCAAAGAGATGATTAAATATGCGCAGCTAATAAGGGGTCGGGAGGCAGAGTTCACCCCAGCCTAGATCTCCAAGGCCAATGCTCTGTTCCCTTCCTAGACAAAACCATCCACTCCTTTCCCTGTTATCCTCTGCATTAAAGATACATAGTTAATCTCATAATTAGGACCTTGGGACTTTAGCAACTGTTTCCTATAGCATCTGTAAGAACACACGTAGATATGGATCCGTATTAAAGACCTCTTTCAATATGGTTACATACAAGTCAATTTTTCTTTTTACAAAACAAACCTGTATTTTCTAGAAAGTTCCTTGCCAGGCACTGACTCATTCCCTAACAATGTAGAATAAATGAGGTGGTGGCATAGCACACTTGGGCAGTAGAAGGGCTTTTATCCAAACGGGAGGCAATTCAGCTCACCACACCGACCTCGATGATTAACTAATACTAATTGATGGGGATGAGATCTTTAGACATACGAAAACCAAGTTGCCCTCTGAAAGTGTTTTTAAGACCCGCCGTCTAGTGGGGTTGTGGAGAGACATGACAGGTTCACAGTGCCAGAACAATCTGTTCTGAAGAGAAAAAGTTCAGTCAACCATTTCATCTGCATTATGCCAAAGAGTCACTCACACGAGCCTTAAAAACTGTTTTGACAGCTTGTTGGCTGTCTGTAAATCTGCCCTCCAGATACAAACTTCAGAAACATCTAGAAGAAAAGGAAAGCGTGTAGTGGATGCTGAGTTTCACTTATTATATATTTTGGCTTTATATATCTGATCCACTCTGTGAAACCATCTTTGTGGTCCTTTTTAATTTTTTTTTAAAGATATATGAAGTTCAGAGTCAGGCTAAAGTCAATATTGTTACATCTTTGAATTTAGACTTTGCCTGTAAAGTCTTACAGAGACTAGCAAATAGTTTTCTCTGATAATAGAAATTTAAATTGCATTCCACTTGCATTTATGTATGTGCTAATGGTCTTCCCTGCTACGAACTTCAGAAATTTTAGTGTCCACTTAGTTATGACACCGCATCGCTGATCTGACAGGCAGATCTGCAGAGCAATAACCTTGTCTTTTTATGTCAGACAGAACTAAAGGAGTAAGGTAGCAGTACAGAATTTGTTCCACTTTGTTTTCTTTTACTTGATGTTTAACCATAATGAATCAGAGGCTTTTATGAGAAATCCTTGCTGCTCCTGCAAGATTTGCTTACCAATAATGGAAGAGGGTTTTTTTTTTTTCATTTTATTTGAAAAATTGTTTGTATCTTAATTTTACATTTCTAAGACACCGTTTATTGAAAAGTTTATCAATCCTTTTTATATGACATGGGATGTCACATTATTCAGAGTTTAGTAGTATAATGTTATCAGATCCCATAAAAATGTGAAAAAAAAAAGTCAATCCTGCTCATAAGGAATCCATTAGAGGAAATCTTCTGTATATGAAATTGTGCCTCGAAAAAGCCTACTTCCATGGTCATAACCGACTTTCTAGAAAGGCTATTGTAAAGTCAGAATTCTTTTTTCAGTACAAGATAGCTTTGTGTCTAAAACTTGACTGTCCACCTGAATTATTAATGGCACTCAAATGCATGTCAGGGATACTCCTCTGAAGGCAGAAGTGTGGAACTCTTGCAGATGATATTCAGTTCACTCTAACCATGTGGATTCTAATAAATGGCAGGAGTTGGGTTCATACGTCTTTGTATATGGAAACAACCCAGTTCTATGTGCTTTGACATTAGAGTAGGAAAGAACCATATCTAAGCTCTGTAGAAAAATACTGCAAATTTCCCTTGCATTTCAAAATATAAAGGAGACCAAGTTTATTATTGAATGCTAAGGTAAAACATGCATACATTTATTAGACAACTAATATTTATTTTGTTGGTCAGTAGGAGCCAAGTGCTACTGATCTCAAAGAAATTCTGGGACTTTGTGTCTGTCAGAGGCCTGGCACAGAAGTGATGTCTAGTTGGCATCACAGAGGAAGAGAGAGCACACAGACACCAGCATTTCAGCAGTTACTTAATTGACTGTCTCAGAGGTTTAGCCTCTCCAGTTTTCTCTGTACTGTTGACATAGATATCAACTTTGCCACATTCATGTCGATGAAAGACATAAGTCATCTTCATCCCACTTAGGCCTTTTGAGTGGCACTTTAGAGGGTAAGTAAAGGCAAGACCCCAAACAGGCATTTACTAAGACCAAATGTTTCAGTGTTTCATGATAGCCCAATATATTAGTGCAATGGTTCTCAACCTATGGGTCATGACCCCTTTCAGGATCAAATGACCCTTTTACAGGGGCCACTTAAGACCATCAGAAAACAAAGACAGATATTTACACTATTATTCATAACAAAAGAAAAGTCATAGTCAAAGTAACAATGAAAATCACTTTATGGTTGGGAATCATGAAAATATGAGGAATGTATTAAAGGGTCTCAGCATTAGAAAGTTGAGAACTGATGTATTAGTGCCTTGCATTTAAATATAGGTTAAATTTAAAGTAGTATTTTCATATGTAAACTACACACACACACACACACACACTGAATTGTCTACTTTTCCATGCAAACTCTTATTCAGAAATGTTCTGGGGAGACACTATGTGTCTATCATAGTTGGATGCCAATACCTGCCCCAAAATACTCAGCTTATCAGAGCCCCGAAACATGAATAAGAGAGTTCCTTAAAACTCATATTTTATAGTGAATTTACTCAGCCATGGAATGGAATTTCTAAAACTATGACCCAAGTCAACCTTTTCTCTTTATAACTTAATAATCTCAGGTATTCTGCCATAAGCTAGTATACCTTCCAAATAAGAAAATCTGCAAGTTAGTGTGATGTTATATGAGGTCTTTCTGGAGTCTCTATTTTGATGATGAGTTTATTAAGCATAGAGACCCTGCAGAGTCTTTAATATACCCAGCAGGTACCACATGTTTTGGGTACATATTAATAGAAGTCCAAAATCTCATAAGTTGTACCTCATAAGACAACTTAGTTTAAGCATTCTGCTTTCTTAGTCCTTTTGGTTAATACTTTATCTAGTAATGGCATTCTAGTGTATTCACATAAATGAGATTCTCTCTGGTTCATCATGCTTCTTGCTTTTCCATATACTTTTAAAATATAAAGAGCTCTAGTTGTGTATCTCTGGATTTTTAACAGACAAGCATATTGTACTTTAAATATACTGAGAAAGGCTGACAGAACAGTGTCTGCAAGGCTCTGGCTGCAAGGGTGGTGAGGATTATGAGTGAAATTAATAAGTGTGCTGTAGATTCCAAAGTTGTTTATAAAATGTCACTTGCTCAAAACTTGAAGCTTGTCGTGCACGAGCATAGGAAAATCCTTTAGAAGAGAGACCATGGGTACTGTCATCAGTGTGCGTTCAACACTGGAGGATACAGTCAAATTGTGAGCTGTGTTTCTGTGTGTGTCCTGTCTGCCCCACACCTTCAGACAAGCCACTAGAGATGCAGGATATCACATGGTAGTTGTAGTTGAGCCTTGTGGCCATTTCAGCAGTGACTTCATGGGTGTGAGTAGTCTATCCCACCCTTTTGCCTTTTACTTACTAATGATCACTGCCTCGACAATCTTAGCTTTTAAAAGAATCAATTCCTTTGTTGTATCTACTGACACATCTTATTTGAGCTCCTGTTGCCTTCATCTTTGTCGTCTATTTTCTGGACGTCCTAGGAAAGCATCTCCCAGTGCTTTCTTGTCTACTCTGTCTCCTTTCCTTATCTAGTGATCATAAAATAAAATGTGTCCTGAACAAACTGCAAATATTTGGATGTCTGAAGAAACGATTCTCAATGACAGGTAGAAATTCTAACAATGAAGAAAGCAATAATTAATTAAGTAAAAGCATTAGCATGGATTTGTTGTATGGGGCATGTTACGTATTTATTTTGTTTTATACTAATGGCATACATGAGGTGGGTACTGAAAAAATACGAGTAAAATGTCCATAAGGTAGTAAAGGAACCCTGGAACTAAGCCCTAATCAGTGGTCCTTCTGAACTAACAACTAACCACTGTCATTGCAGTTTCATTGTGGTTGCCTGGTCTCAGATCCATTTGGGCCTACTGGGCTCACACTGGCTTTCATTGTGGACATTGCCTTTGTGATGCTTTGTTTTTTCGGACAATCCAAATAATCCAGAGTTGGGGGAGGGAGAGACAGAGGGAGAGACAGAGAGAGATATACATCTATCTATCTTCTGGCCAAACTTGAAGAGACAAATCCTTTCAGGTTTGAAGGAAATTGGTCATCAAGTATTTCAGCAGAGAGGAATGGAGGATGTGGTTGGTAATTCATTGAGATCTCTTTCCTTTCTCTCAGGGGACCAGCTTGTAAAGGATTGCGAAATGTACCCCCTGTGGTCTTTGAATACCATCCCATATTCTTTCCCAAATCTTCTGTAAACACTGCCAAACAGATACAGGATGATAAACTGTAAGAATGCAGAACAGAAGTTTCATTTCAACTTAAACCATTTGACCCAAGGCTCCAGAACGTTGTTTAAACGTGATGTTTCCTGGTATCCTGAGTCAGATACAAGTGCTTTCTATAAATTTATATGTATTGGTAAAATTTGAGGGAAAGATTCCTACCCATTCACCTAAACAAGGAATGGCTTGCTTTGTTAGTTCACAGCTAACAATGCCCTGTGTCTGATTGGAAAGACAGAAAGATGGATGAACGCTTGGTTTATATATAGTTCAGAAGATGCAGAATTTCTCTTAACAGGCTGAAAACTGACTTGAATTATATCTAGTGCACAGTGTGTCAGGAGTCCCTGTTAGGAGTTTTTAATATGTTCTCTAAACCCAGATAGTGGGGAATCTGTCCTTTCCAGGCCACTGATCCCTTTTCTATAAACAAGGACATTATTAGTAGCTATGTATTAGGTGCTATAATACATATGCGGCATAATAAATAACAATCTAATAATTCTTAGGGACTTAGAATTGTTCCATACTGATTCCTTATGGGTAATAAGTACCACATCTGTTCACATTAGTACTGTTTCTCTCCACTCAGTTCTGTGATGTGCCTCACAGATGTTCACTAAATATTTACCAGGTCAGTGTTGTCTGTGTTCAGCAAGAGTGATGCTCTTTTGATTGTTTGACCTTCTGGCTCTTCTTCTTTATTTCTGTACCTCTGTCTGTGTCCTGAAGCCCCTCTGCCCCAGCGTTTGTTCCCGGCATCTAAAAAAAAAGTGATTCTTCTGATATCAAGAAATACACCTCCGGGTTTTAGAGAAAATGTTTCACATTGATTAACACACTACGGGTTGGACCCCCTGCCCACTTTCACACTACACACACCTGTTTTCTTCTCCTTTCCATTACTTTGTGAAGTGATCGCCACCAGCAGACATCTTACTTCCCCAGACTTCATTAGAAGTCCATGAAACTCTGACAGGGCTTGTGAAACCTACAGATGGGTCGAGAAGAACTCATAAACCTTGGTATTGTATGAAATGCGTGTGCCTGTTTTAGACAGGGGATGGTAGCTTTTATGAGCATCTCTGGGGTATGTTGACCCATAGAACACTCAGATCTTCTCTACTAAATGAGCAAGGCCCAGTCACTTACAAAATTCTGTACTTCCCCCTTGGTGATGGCCTCAGTTCCTTAAAATCCTTTCTGAGCCGATAAAGAAGCACTCCCTTTCCTTCCCAGAAGTCCGTGCCACATCAAGAACGATTTAAGTTCATGTTTTAAAGCTTCCATCTCCTGGAATCCTCACTTCTGATCCCCCCGGGCCAGCAATCTATAATGCATAACCACCAGACAACATTCACCTCACAGTCTCAGTGCTTGGTGTCAGAGGAGCCTGACACTAGACAAGCCTGCGTCCTTCATGTGCGTAGTGACTGGTGGGAAAGTGATGTTCTCACCTCCATGAACCTTGAATGCTGCGCATAGACATTGACCTCACTGAAGAAGAGCGTCACCCTGGAGCCGTGTAAGCAGCAAAGGCATACAGTGATGTCATGCAATGGCTTAAAGAAATATGGGTCAATTTGGGGGCTAGTTGGAGCATATCCAGACAATAAGGAAGTGCTTCAGCCTTTGTTTACCCAAGAGCCAGCAAGGACCCAGGGCAGTGTTGTCTGCAGGATCATCCAGCTTGAGTCTCCGTGATGTGTATAGTTCTGGTCTGCTAATGCTAGTTAAGGTCATTTAAATCCTAAAGTCTTAGTGATCTAGAGTTCTCTAACACAGTAAGCATTGGGTAGGAAGTTTAGTCAATCATAGATAGTGCAAGCACAGAGAAAGGGACCATTTTGGTGGGCAGGAGTACCTTCTGATACAGTGTTATTTTATAACTATAGCGACTTATTGTAACAATTTAAAAATTGTGTTAGAAATGACATATAGAAAGAAAAACAGCTCAGTTTTTTTTTTTTTTTTAAATGTAGGTGAAAGATTTGAATGGATATGCTTCACCAAAGATGAATGCATAGCCAAATTCGTGTTTGAATGCTTAAAGTACTAATGATTAGATAAAGCTGAAACGAGATTGGTCCTCATGCCTGTTAACATAAACAGAACTGACTCAGCAAGTGTTGGCAAGAGTAGCAACCATCTAGAACTGTCACTCGCAATGACCAGGCCATGGCAACCTGAAATATCACCCTCAACTTTAAGGTACTTAGTCTACCTAGGAACACATAGCTTCGAAGAAACAAGTCCATTATAAAGGTAATCACAGGGGCTGAAAGCAACTGGATCTGGGAGCATCCTCTCTGGGGCTTGATTAATATTTTACACATCCCTGCAGAGCCTGCATGGGCTACACCTGCTCTGATTATCATTGAGCCCCCTGTAAGCTACTCCAGGGCTAAATGTTAGACACCATCAGAGTTAATCCCTGAGGCCCTTTGGTGGTACCAAGAATGAACCGAATAGAACTGGAAGATACTGGCGTTTTCAACTGGAGGTCCTCCAGTGTGTCTGTACCTCATCCATCCATCTCAGTTACCCTCTCTCCATCACAAGGTAGGGTGCATTCTCGGACAAAGGCAGGAAAATCCACACAGGAGCATGCTCTTTGTATACCAGAGGCACAGTTTTCCAAGACAGAATTACGAAGACATCGAGAGGTCTTTAGGTTGGAGAGGGAAGTTATGCTGGTGAAAACAGCTGCAATCGTATGGATTAAATTGATCTGTAAATATGTACTCTTGGATTCTGTAGTGATCCCACAGGTATGTTTAAGTGCTGGCTTTTATGACCCTAGTTTAAAACCATGGCATGCCTTCTCAGCTCCCTGAAGCTGGCTTAGGGAGAAAGGGAGCTGACTGCTGAGGCTGTTGAGGCTCAAGGAGTCACTAGGGACTGATGCTCAGTGACTGTGCATAACCCAGAAGACCCACATGATATACATTTTGTCATCCGTGTCCTTGACCAGAGCATTTGTTACCCAGTCATTAGAAGACGAGAAAGAAGAAGAAAATAAGCGATTTATAAAAATCCTCAGGAGAGATAGTCCCAAACTATTAGCACAAGGGAAGACTTTTAAGTGAAATGAAACATACTAGAGAAGATAAAGTTATCTAAAAGTAAAATACTAGAGTTCTCAAGCAAGTGATAGATACAGGAATGCACACAGTATATCTCTTTTGTTCGCCTTTTGTCTTTGCCATAAATAGACATGAGGTAATGTGTGTGTGAAGACTCACTTCCCTCTTAACAAGCTCACCCGGCAAAGGCTTGTTCCCAGCATGCCCTGCTCTTATAAACCAAGAGATAATTTGACATGATTACATAATCCTGTGGCCATTCCTCCTCTTCCTCCTCCCTTAGCACAAATGGAAGGTCTCTTCCTAGGGTATAAAATGCATCGATTCACTGAGTAGCTGTAGTGATTTTCTCACAAAAATTAATCTGTTTCCCAAGTCGTTATGTTGGAAGCCCTGGTGCTGGGTGTTGAGAATAGAAAGATACTGACTTTTCCTTCTGTAGCTTTCAATTTAGTGAGTGATTCAGACAATTAACCAGGTTAGTTTTAAAGAAAGTATGTGGATATGTTGGAAAGTGTGGCTTTCATACTCCACAGAACATTTCTCCCACAGAGTAACTACACCCAACTAAAAGATCTAATCTCACCTGTTCTATAGCTCCTGTGTTCATGGACTCATATGCTTATGTGCTCATGGTACTAACCACTGCTCCAGGAGATCCAAGCAAAGCATCCAGTGATATTTCCAGCATGACCCCTTAAAGGTGGATATCTAAGTTAGAAGAAGGGTCTTGTTTACCTCATTTCCCTTCTTAGAATTGAGAGGTAACAGCTGGAGATACCGCAACAATTCTGGACTCTGAGGTAATTTTAGTAGTACTCTGAGGTAATTTTAGTAGTACTGACAAATCAGAGTCCTGGTGCCGTTAGACCATGTTACCTCCGAAGTGCATCTTGCTGGATCCTTTACATGGGAGACTGAACTTAAACCATCTTAGTTGGATTTCTCACTCACTAAGGCAGACAAAAATAATATCAACTGGCAAAAGGCCATATAAAAGACAAGAGTGGCTCCCAGCTCTCTTCTGGTAGAGGAAGGGCAGAGATAGTATCTCCGAAGGAGGACATTTAAAGTGAGACTTGGGGAAATAGGTCAGTGAGAAAAGCATTAGAAAGCATTGAAAGAAAAAGGATGACGTGAATCCTAAACACAAAACAACTACAAAAAGAAGGGCAGCACAGTAGGGATGCACAAGATGCTGACCTTAAAGAGAGGAGGCTGGCAGCACCTGGACCCTTTGCTGTGCAGAGATGACTGCCATCCAAGAGATGCCTAAGATGCAGAGCAGGAGTAAGAGCACAGGACAACCTAGGGCAGTGGTTCACCACCTTCCTAGTGCTGCACCTTCAAAAGACTACCTCATGTTATAGTGACCCCCAACATTAGAACTGGTTTTGTTACTAACCTCATAAATGTAATTTTGCTACTGTAATGAATCAATGGTGAAATCTGTCTTTTCTGCTGGTTCTAAGTGACCCCTGTGAAAGGCCCTTTGACCCCCTGAGGGATCACAACCCACAAATTGAAAAATGCTGACCTATCAAGATACTATCCTACAACTGGTCTCCAAGGTTTTAAAACTTACAATTCTTCCCCAGGGAGAATATTTAACATTGGGAGAGGATCACAGTCAAAACTCTGAGACCCAACTATTAGAAGTCAAGCAGAAAAGGACTTCTTATTTTCTGTTTTTTTTTTTTTTTTTTTTTTTAGAACTTGGAAGAAAAAACCTATTAGGATTCTTCCATGTTACAAATTCTAAGAAATCACTGGAGTGGAGGGCGTGGGTGAGGAGGGGTTTGTTTTGTTTTGTGTATAGATAACCAAAGAAGGAAAGGCTGATGTAAGATTTCCAGGAGGGGGACCTGCCTCCTTTGTGGTCTTGCCTTCCTAGAGAGCCTGGTGGGCAGACGGTGATTAAGATAATATTTACAAACAGGATGAGCCTACGTAAGCCCCTGTGAGCCTCAGTTTCATTATTTGTAAAGTGGGGATAATAACACTCACTTTTAGAGCTGTTTGGAGAGCAAATAAGACATGGTGCAGGATTGGTCAATAGACGAAAGGAGTATAATATATTTACCTACTTGTAATTCATTTGCCTTTTAGAGTAGTTGAAACCTAGATTATACTTGCACAAATAGATCTTAGTGGGTCAACCTTGTCTCAATTAGCTCTATGTATTTTGAGGTTTTTGTCTTTAGAAGCATTTTCCAGAATTGCCCTATTTCAAGGAAAATCAGAGGAAAGCTTATTCCTTTGAGAGGTCCCAACGTTGTAAGCCTTTACCATGAAGCTAGGAAACCTAAACTACTGTTTTTCACAAGTGTGACTTGCTCTACCATCTGCAAAGCTGTCCAGCTTTCACATCCATTCATGAGGAATTTGCTAAGACAAGGCAATTAAAGTGCAATGAGTTAAGAGCACAAATTACTTTCTGCTCTGATTTCCCTTCCAAAATATTCTTCCTGTGTAGCAAGAAGTTGAATGCCTGTGGACATTTTTTAGAATCTCACTGAGGGGAAATTGGAGACATAACTACAGCCTTTGAGGCACGATGGGAGCTGTTGGTAAAGACACAGCAAGGTAACTTTTTCCTCCTTTTCCCAAATAAGAGAAATAGTGCTTTCCTGCCAGGAAGAAGAGGGGGCCAGAGATAGTAAGATGTCCTAAGATAACAAGCAACAACATGTCAAGTATGTGAGAGAGCAACCCATCAGGATGCTAGTATAACATTCTACAGAGCACCAGGCATGTGCAGTAGTGAGCAAAGATGATGGAGAGCCATTGATGTTAGTCAGTTGACAGGTCCATTCTGGCAGGAATACACATGACAGTTCAGGGAATGCAATTTTAAATTCACCCGGTTTTCCTTTTAAATAGAAATTACAAAAAAGTCAAATTTATCAAAGTCCCTAGGCTTAGAGAACTCAAGACTGCTTGTAATGAATGCCACCATGGTTTGAGTGTATCTATAATAAAAGAAGAAAGTGAACACAGTATGAGTTTTGTGAAATTTGATATACGTGTGGTTATCTACAAGAAATTGTCAAAATAAGTTGTGCGATAGAACTTACTTTGTGACTATTTACTTACTAATAATAAGTAAATGAACAGTGTTAAAGACTAATTCTTGAGTTTGTCTATAGAAAAACAGACACAATACAAAATTCCTGTTGGATGAAGGAAAAAGCTATTTAAAAATATTAATCCCCTCAGTTCAAAAAAATGATAATGGTAAGCATGTATATATTAAGAATATTACTGCAAAAACCCCTAGGTCAACCTGGGCTACAGAGTAAGTCTCTGTCTTAAAAAACAAAAACAAAACAAAAAACCCTTAAGAACAACAAAAAAAAGAGAAAGATGTCAGTTAGTTAATGAAAATATCATGCTGTTTTACTGAATTTATAATATATGTATCTTTGAAATTTTACCTTTTAAAACAGGTGGACTCTCTTAACTAAGTGGACATTTATTTTTATGCCTGATGATTTATTCTTTTGAAAAAAAAGGGGGGGGGGCTCTTGAAACTATATTTAACTCATACCCTCCATGTAATTTGAATGAATCAGGATATTCCTCTTGGCTGATTTTCTGTTTTCTGCCTATAGTGAGGCCCCTTAATTTTCCTTAGAGCCATTCGTGATACGATCAGACTTCCTCTGGTTCTAGGAGCCTACAATGAAAACCAAAAGCTAAAAGGCACAAAGTCTGGTGACTTGAGACAGAACTGGTGCTTGGCACCTACCTCTTAGAGCAGAACTAAAATCACTAAAGTTCAAAGGAACCCACCTTGTTTCTTTGTGTATGACACTGAGAAATGAACTTGACAGTCACAGCCTTTATTTATCCTTATGATCGACCATTATATACCAGTGCATTATTCAGGCCAATTGACCTTATATATCTGTGATGACTAACTTTAGTTGTCAACTTGATATACCTGGAAAGAGAAAACCTCAACTGATTAATCACTTCCATCAGATTGGCCTCTGTGTGTCTATGTGGCATCTTATTGATTGTTGATAGTTGATTGGTGATTGGTGATGGATGTGGGAGGGCCGAGTTCACTGTGGGTGTTGGTACCCTGGACAGGTAGTCCTGGGAGGTAGAAGAAAGGTAGGTGAGCAAGCCAGGGGAATCAAGCCAGTAAGTAGCACTTCTCCATTATCTTTTGTTCCTGCCTTGAGCTTCTAATCTGGCAATTTCTCAATAATGGCATGTGACCTGTAAGTCAAATAAATCCCACTTCCAAGTTGGTACTATTGATAAACCATCCAAAGCATATTATATTGCAAGGAGTTGCTCACATGTAAGACTTGATTACTTTTTCTCTGTCCACCAGTCCATAGCAGCCAAGAATCTTCACGATGCAGAAACACCCTAAGCAGACCCAATGACAAGAGGACCTTTCCTAAAGCCATTACCACAATTGGCATTTAGCATTTTATTTTTGCAGAAAGACGGAGAGTAGTAACAGGGAAGCTGAGGAAGGATGACCACTGGTGACCACTGGTATCCCTAAATTGTACATCTTGTTGATCCCAGCAGGAAACTCTACAGTGCTCCAGAAGCCAGTTTACTTATAGTCTCTGTCACCTGTGTGGTAGGAGTCTTAAGTCTTCTCTCTTCTATTTTTTTTTTTTTTGGCATTTTTTTTTAAATTGGATATTTTATTTACATTTCAGATGTTATCTCCTTTCCCCATTTTCCCCCCACCCAGGAAACCCCCAATCCCATCCCCCCTCCTCCTGCTTCTATGAGGATGTGCCCCCACACTGAGGCATCCAGCCTTCACGGGACCAAGGACCTCCTCTCCCACCTATGCCCAACAAGGCCATTCTCCCATACATATATAGCTGAAGCCATGGGTCCCTCCCTATGTGCTCCCAGGCTGGTGGTTTAGACCCTGGGAGCCCTTCCAACCATGCATGTCAGTTGTCCAACAGAGAAACTCTCACAAATGGTCCTGTCTCATCCATGACATTCCAGATGAGCCTCATGATTCTTTTCTTCAGGGAGGTGACTCAAGAACCCTAGCCTTAAGTAGCCCAAGCAACCAGCAGGCAGCTACTGTATTTCTTCTCTCTCAGAACTCACACTCCATGGGTGGTTTCCCACTTGTCTTGTAGAAGCCCAATCAAACATTTGCCACAGCCTGCAAGCCTGGCATGGAATGGCTCACCAATCCTCAGTTAGAGTCATCCCTTGCTGTCCTTATCCTACTCTCTACTTCTGTTGGCTCACTCTTAGCTTTCGTCCTCACACAGACTCTTCCTGACTATATACAAGCTGGGTCTCTGGTCCTCTGGTCCTCTGGTCCTCTGGTCCTCTGGTCCTCTGGGCCTCTGGGCCTCTGGGCCTCTGGTTGACTGGCCTTTCTGAAAAAAGCTTGTTTCTGCTCACCCTCCTGTGGTCATTTGAAATGCCACATTTTGGAGGATCTAAGTTGATCCTTCATTCTAGCTGAGTGCACATTAAATCATGTTGCATTGCTGGCATTAAGTCATTCTCACAAAGTCTTCAATAGCATATGGTTTGTACTGCTCCCTCTATCTACATCATAGCCACCATTCCAGTTATAATTATGTAATTATCTGAGTGCTGAATATCTGAATCCCTAGTAAATCATGAGGCCTCTGATGTAGTTATGTCTATCCGGTCTGGTGCGTTGCAATGCATACTTGATACTGCCCAGTAAACTTGTTGGCCACTGTCCAACAAGACCCACTGCTTTTACATTTCCCATGTTCGCAATACACACAGAATGTGCAATTCTGTGAAGAAGAGGACTAATTCACACAGATAATTTTTGTTGCTTCATTTTTTCAAGAGTTTGGGCATAAGATGCCATCATCTCGCTACCATTTTGTTGCCTTCTGTAGTACTTTGAAGTAAAACATTTCACAATGTTGTGCCAAACAAGCACTCCTAAGTTACCAAACAGAGGGTTTTGCACAACATCAGGAATGATGTCATTTAGACAGCAGCTATGCAGATGCTGTGGAAGTCCTACTGGAAACTCAAACTCAGAAGAGGATGGCAACACGTACTTAGCTTCTTTCTAAATAGCTAAAGTGCGTCTGTGACAGATACTCACGGGAACTTGGGAAGTTATGGAAACCCCTCTTTCCAGTCCTAGAAGCACACTGGATAATAAATCACAGTAGAGAAGCCCTCACTAGACCTATCAAGGCTTGTGTGTGCCTGGTGTGAGGCCAAGCATGAGGGATGTGAAGTTGACTCTATCCATTCTGCCAATGTTCCAGTCAATTAGTGAAGTCTATCCCAGCCTTTGTATTCCAGTAGTGCCTTATAAGCCTATGCCTTGTTCATGGGATCTTTAGACTTAGTCTGTATCATGAATGATTCTTCCCAGAATCTCCTTACAAGCTGGGAAGCATCAGGTAATTAATAGCAACCCAGATACTTATTTATCTCACTAAGCAGTCCCATAGTACCTCACTTCCTGCTTCTATCAAGGAAAAGCAATGTGGGTATGATTCATGCCATGCTTTCACTGGCATCCATTGAAATCATGACTGTGTGAGTGTGCCAAGCATCCAATGGACAGAACACAAGCACAAAAGGTTTCTTATAACTGAGAATTTCCTTCAACACTCAAGTCACTTCATCCTGGGTATAATTCCTCCAGTGCAGTGATTTTCAATCATGCTACTTCTGTGACCCTTTAATATGATTCCTCATGTTGTGGTGACCCCCAACCATAAAATCATTTTCCTTGCTACTTCATAACTGTGATTTTGCCACTGTTCTGAATTGTAATGTAAATATCTGATAGGCAGGATATCTGGTATGTGGACCCATGTGAAAGGATCATTTGACAACAGCCCCCAATGGGTCACAACCACAGCTCTAATGGGAGCACAGTGCTCTAAGTGGCTAGTCCCAGAGTCTTTGCAACATTGAGAGATGCTATGGTAAATGAATCTTCTCTTCAATCCTGTGCTCCAAACAGACATTCATAGAACATAGTTATCAGATAACATTTTAGCGAACAAGAATCTCTCCACCACCCCTTTACTCATCCATCTTTCAGTCTTTGTCTCCATTGGTCCATCTGTCTCTGTCACTGTCTGTTTCTTTTTCTTTTATTGAAAGTTATTTGGGTCATTTCAAAAAATAACTATTTTCAATCTCCTACAATGTTTCATGGACTCTTCTGAAGTCTTAACATATAAACTATGAAAATGTTAAACAAAATAATTTGTGACACAAAACAGGCCAGTGATTGCCAGGGTCTAAGGGACCAAAATGGGGTGGCTCAAAATAACAAATGAGGAAACTGTGAGGGGCTCTGGACTTTTTACCATTATTTAGTTGTACTTTTGGGTGTTTTGTATTAAACCCAGGGCTTTGCATGTGGTAAACATATACTGTGAGCATACATGCATATACAGCTTTGTCATTAGGCTACATAGTATCTCTGTGTGTAGACCTACTGTGTAATTTGTGATGTGTTGTTGATAAGCACAGGTGTTAGTTTTTTGTCTTCTATTACAATAATATTGTGATGAGCGCTTTCTTATGACTCTTGGTCTTACTTTTGCGTGTGCATTAATATATTAATATATGTGTATATATCTATATACACATTCATAGAATTGAATTTAGACAGACAAAGCTAAATTGACTTCCTTAAATCTGTAAAATTCTTATCCCATCTCGTAGTACAGGAAAGTATCTGTTCTTACATTGTGTTGTTAACATTTATAATGTTTGATTATCTGGTAGACAACTGGTAGCTCACATCAATTGATATACATTTTTAAAAAAATGTATCACAAAAGCTTGCAAATAAGTAAAATCGTCAAACACAGAAATTAACCAGAACTGCTGGGCAGCGGTGGTGACACACGCCTTTAATCCCAGCACTTGGGAGGCAGAGGCAGGTGGATTTCTGAGTTCGAGGCTATCCTGGTCTACAGAGTGAGTTCCAGGACAGCCAGGGCTACACAGAGAAACCCTGTCTTAAAAAACCAAAAAAAAAAAAAATCAACTAGACTCAAAGTTTATAACACTTAATTAGCTTTATAAAGTTAGAATGAGCATTCAGAACAGAATCTGTAAAGTTCATATTAATATTACACTTTCTGTATCAAATATAGTTTATGGACTTATCCACCATCAAAACTAAAATATTCACAGCAGAATCAGAAGTAGAAAAACAATTAGCTTTATGTCTTCTTGTATAACTTATATTCATCATCCGCAGTCCCTCCTTCACCACCTCATTTTGAGCTTTTCTTGTTCTCTTTTCTTCATTATTCTGTACCTACATGTACATTTGTTAGTCTCTACATATGAGAGAGAACATGGCTGTTTATTTCTTTGTGAGATGCGGGACCTCACTTAATACTATTTATTTTATTTAAGATTTTCTACTTAGCTGGGTGGTGGTGGCATGGGCCTTCAATCTCAGCCCTTGGGAGGCAGAGGTAGGTGGAGCTCTGAGTTTGAGGCCAGCCTGCTCTACAGATCTAGTTCCATGACAGCCAGAGCTGGACAAAAGAAACCCTGTCTCAAAAAGTTTTTTCTATTTCTTTTAGAATATATTTTACATTTTTCTTTTTTTTTTTTATTTTTGAGATGATATACTAATTACTTTTTGCCTTTTCCTTTCCTCCCTCCAAACCCTCCTATGTTTCCCTCCTTGCTGTCTTTCCAAGTCATGATTTCTTTTTACATGAATTGTTATTATATACCTACATATATATGTATACACATGTTTCTAAATATAACCTGCTTCATCTGTAGGTTATTTGTTTTCAGGGTTGACCACTTGTTATTGGATAAACAATTGGTGTGCTCATCCCTGGAGAAGATTAGTTCTCCTACTTTCGGCATTCCTTAGTAGTCTGTAGTTCTTTCTTTGCATAGGATTGAGGCTGTATGCACTTTCTCTTGTCTCCTTTGGCCCATCTGTTGTTAACACTGTCCAGCTAATGTTTAGATACAGATTTTATGACTGTAGCTTCTGAAGTTACTAATAGACACAATCTTAAAGTGAAGTCCCTGATCCACAGATAGCTAAACAGTAAATATGCTAGACTTCATGCACAATGCGGTCCTATGGCAAACACTCGACTACTCATCAGCCATACAGAGAATGTAGTTACAGAGATCACATAAGGTACAGAGCAGTGTTGAGTGCAACACCACTACTGTAGAAAGACAGATTGTGCCAACAAGCTCCTGTCTGTTGAACCCTGGTGAAATCTACTTAATGATTCCACCCATGTTTATTAAATGAAGAGTTCTCCTCAGTGGTATGCTGTAGCATCTCTCCTCTTTCCTCTATTGTTCTTTAGCTCTTGTTTACATGTTCCATTTGATTACTTCATCTGTCAAAGGACTGAAGAGTTATGGTTCATATGAAAGAAAACAGACAGGAGTCAGGGAAGGGAAGACCAATGGGTAACACGGCTCTCTCTAGTGAGTAGAAATGGTTTTAAGAGTTATTGTTGCCATTAGTATAAGGCTGCTTCCCCTTTGCCTAAGCAACCTTGAGAATCGGAATGAATAGAAGAGGAAGCCAAAGAGGAGGAGACATATTTTTAGAAGAAGCTTGACAGAGAATTACAGAGTTTTACAATACATAGTCCGTGAAAATCAAGGCATGCATGTGAAAATGGGGGAAATGGGGAGGGAGTGAATGCATCCAAGCAACAGTGGAGAAATGGAGTGTCAATGAGGGCTAGTGATGGGTTTCAGAGCTAAGAACACAACACAGTTCTTCAATTCTTCGAGTGCCTAGCCTACTGCAAGACTGAGAGAGGAAGCTGTAGGGATAATGACTGTGTACTGTGTGTGGTTTTGTTCAGTAGATGAAGTTAATGTTCTATTCCAGTTCCATCTTTATCATGCTCTTGATTGCTTTGCTGTTGCTGAGACAAAACACCATGACAAAAGCAACTTATAGGAGAAAAAGCTCTTTGGGGCTTCTTACGGTTTCAAAAGGTTAGTTTTTGACCACCTTGGTGGGATGTTTGGCAGCAGAAAAGCAGGCATGGTGCTGGGACGGTAGCTGAGAATTTAGGTGCTATCTGCAAGAGAGAGTTATCTGGGAATATCGTGAACTTTTAAAACCACAAAGTACACCCCTAGTGACACAGCTACTCCAACAAGGTCACACACCCTCATTTTTCCCAAACATGTCCATCAACTCAGGACTGTCAATATATGGGCTCATGGGGGTCTTTCTCACTCAGACCACCAAATTCCATTCCCTGGCCCCATAGGCTTTGGATATCATAATGCGAAATGCATTTAGTTCCACATCAAATGTCTCCATGGTTTTTCAGTCTCAACACAATTTAAAAGTCCCAAAATCTTTTCTGAGAATCGAGGCACTCTTTTAATTATTAACCCTGTAATACCAAACAGCAAATTACATACTTCCAACATACAGTGGCACAGAACATACACTACCATTCCAAAGAGAGGAGTTGGGGCACAGTCAAGAAATATTGAACCCACACTAAATTCAGCAGGGCAAACTCCAAATCCTGTAGTTCTATGTCTGATGGCAACAGCCATGAATGGCTCCAGCCTTCCAGCTAAGCTAACTGCAATATAGTTTTCTCTCTTGGGCTGTTTCCATTCCTTCTCTGTATGCAAATTTCTCTAGCAGATATCTTATGGCTCTGGCATCTCCAACATCCTGGGGTTTTAAATGCAATCTACATAGTTTCATGCAATAGCATCTCTAGACCTCCACACAGAGATTTCTGCAACACCCCCGACCTCAACAGCTTTCCTTAAATGCAGGGGAAGATTCTCTATTTCCTTTACTGCTATATCCTTAAATCTTGAACAGTGGTTGAACAGTTCAGCTGCTCACTTGGGTTGGAACCTGGTTCCTTCCTTGAACTACACTAACATAAGCTTTGATCTGTTGATTATTTTTAAGATCAGAAAATCCTTGGGCCTTTTCTTTCACAAGTTGCAGATTAGCTGGGTGGGTCCTTGCCTTGCCACTCCCAACAAGAACTTACCTCTTCATCACAAGCTGTGACTCCAACACTAAATCTCTTGTTCCTTTTGCCCATTTGCTCTTTTTCATTGTAGACCTGCATATGAGTGATGATTAATAACCAATATTAATAGAGTCAATGTTAGGCTGTTTTGAACTCTCCTCTGCTAGCAAAACTAGTCCTAAACTTTTAACTTAGCCTCAGCAAGATTCTTCAGACAAAGGCAAAAGTATCCACATTCTTTGCTAAAATATGTAAAAATAGTCTATAGCCCAGTTGCTAATATTAGACACATGTACGTTCTTAAGCTGAGCCTCCACAGTACACATGATTCTCAGCTCTACTATCATCTAAGCTCCTACTATGAGGGTGTGTTAAACTCCTTTTGCATCGCTCAACTGCTTTCCTAATCCATAGTCTCAGTCGTCCACAATTCTTCAAAGAACAGCATGGTCAGGGCTGTCACAGCAATAGACCATTCCCTAGTACCAATTTCTGACTTACATAGTTTTCTGTTACAAAAACAAACAAACAAGCAAGCAAAACAAACATCCTCCATGACCAGGGCAACTTGTAAAGGAAAGTTATAATAGAAAGAATTTATTTGGAGGCCTAAAGTTCCAACGGCTAAACCCATAATTTTCATATCAGAAGCATGACAGCAGGAAGGCAGGCATGGGTTGGACCAAAGCTGAAAATAACGTTTTGAGCCACAAGTTAAAAAGCAGAGGGAATGGAATGGTAAAAGTCTTTTAAAACTTTAAAACTACCTCCATTGCTAAACCTTCTTCAACAAGAGAAACTTCCTGACCTAGTGGGAATCAAGCTTCAAATATATAAACCCTATGGGGGTCCTGCTTGTCAAAACCATTACAATATTATCATTTCATGTAATTTAACGTTGCCCAAATTTTAAAAATTGGGAACTGGGTTTTCTGCCCCCCCACCACCCAAAAATTCTTAATGAGAACTGGGTTGGACATCCAACCCCCTGGAACACTAAACCCCCCTCCTTATACAAAAATTCCCCGGCTTCGGGGGTTTCTTCTTGGCCACTCGGGGTAACACCCACTTCCCCCGGGTTTTTGAGGGGTTTATGTCTTTCTGAAAAAATTTTGTCTTAGGTCTTCTTTCCAATTGCCACCCAAAAAAATTTTTAGGACCAAAAAGGGGTAAAAATCCCGTTTTTAAGCTGATTTTTGGGGATTCTTTTTTCTTAAAGGTGATCAATCACAAAAAAAAAGTTTTATTTAAAAATTAAGAAGCTCTCACTTTTTTTTTAAACCCCCCCCTTTTCCCTCTTTCTTTGCAATTAAAGTTTCCTCTTTTGATGGGAAAACAAAACAAAAAATCTGGTTTTGTGAAAAAATTCTTTAAAAATTTTTTTAGGAAATAAAAAAAAGGGAAATTTTAATTTTAAAGGTTTGTCTCTGCCCAAAACCGCTGGTCATTTGTTTTTTAAAATTTTTTGGACAATTCAGGGTGGTTGGGGAGAAGGAGAATTTTGGGAATTTTTCGGGGGACAGCTTTAAGACTTTTTTGGGAAATTGAATTTCCCCGGGGAAATGGGGCTCCTTTTAACGGGTTTTTTTTAATGGGGATAACTCGACTCCAACCTTTTTTCATATGGGAAAGAAAAGCTGTGGTCAGGGCAGGGGGGATTTCTATTGCACCGGGGTGCGTTGCATTTTCTTTGAGCCCTTTTGGGTCATTTAAAAATTTTTTCCCGGGGAAAGGTCGGGTTTTTGCAGGGACTAAAAAACAAAAAAAAACCCCACCCCCGAACAAAGGGGAACCCCGGGGGAATGAGTGACGCGGGGCCCTTGCGGGATCTTTTCGGGGGTCCCCGACCCTTTACATCTGAGGCTTTTTAGCAAAAGGGGGGAACTAAGGAAAACCCCCCTTGAAGGGGAGTTAACTCCACAATTTGGTACAAGTTGTGAAAAAACCCTCCGGGGGCATGTGGGGAGCACAGAGTTAGGTAAAAACCAGCCCCAAAGGGGAAAAAAAAAAAAAAAAAAAAAAAAAAAAAAAGGAAAGGGGGGGGGAAAGGGGACTTGGCCCGAGAAACAGAAAACACGAAACTAAAACAAAATCATCTTCCCGGGGGAGCACTTTTCCCAAAAGGGCCCCATGTTCTTTGGGGGAAAAAAAAAATCTATCCCAAACTGTGTCAAAGGCTGGTGTCATAAAATTTTTTACTTTGCAAACATTTTTTGAAGAAATTTTTGGGGGCGGGGAAACCCCAAGAACACTTTTCATCCAGTACCCAAAATGCTGGAGGGACCGAGAAGAAACTCAAAAAGGAAAGGTGTTAAAACGAGGGTTAGTTTTGGTGCTAGTTAGATCTTCTACACAAAAGGGGTCGGGGCTTTTTTTTTGCATCCCCCTAGAAAAACAAAACAAAAAAACGAAAAAATCCCAAGTTAAAAAATTTCATTGATTATTCAAGTTTTTTTTCTTTAACCCCATACGGGAAAAAAAAAGGGGGTTTTGAAATTTTAATTTAGCCTAACATGCAAAAAAATTTTTTTAAAAAAAAACCCCGAATTTCCCCCAGTTAAAAAATTTAAAACTTTGATTCCCTTTACTTAAATTTATAAAAAAATTTTAAACAAAAAAGGAAAAGGAAAACCTTTTCAAGGAAACAAGTAAGAGTTACGGCAAAAATTCTTTTCCCCCTTAAACAAGCTGTTGCTATATATATGTATTCTTTTTCTAAGTGAAAAGCCAAAAAAAATTTTGAAATTTCCGGGGGAACAGTTAAAATAGTGTCAGTCTTCCTTTCCTGACTTGAGTTGGATATAAAGTCTCTGTGGAGAAGAAAAAAATTTTTTTAATGGGAACATTTTAAAAACTTTATTCCCCAAAAGTTTGGGGGGGGAGGGGTTGCTATTTCAGGAAGGAGTGTTTTTTCTCGTCCCACTGTGTTATATACAGGTTGAAAAAAGGGGGAAGAAAATCGGCAATAGTTTATATTTCCTGTTTGAAAAATTTTTCAAAAAAAAAGGGTGCCCCGGTTTTTTTGGGGCAACAAAAAAAGCAAGCCATTACCGATCTCTCTCTTTGTTTTCCAAATTACCCCAGGAGGCCATTACAATTTTCCCGTGATTAAAACCCCCCCAATAAGATAGCCCCCCCAAAAAAGTAGATTTTGGGTTTGGGGGAGGGGGGGAGGAGTAAAAATTTATGTTTATTTTTTTTTGGGGAAGGCTGAGTGATTTCCCCCTCAATACAATGTACATTTACAATCAGATCAAAAGTGAAACAGGCTTAAACTGACCCCAAAAGAAAAGGCCCTGGTCCTCAGACAGAAGCAGACCCCCCCCCAATGCTATTTTCCCCCAGACCCCCACACTGTCACCAAAACCTTTAGACAGATGCTGCTTTCCCCTTTCCTTTTTTGAACTAACCCCAAAGTTAATATGGACTTGGAGCCCCGGGGTAGAAAAGCATGCTCGGGAAATGAAATGCTGAAAGCATCGCTGTGTGATGTCATACCTTATTTTTTAATGACGTCAATTTTTTGGGTTCTAGTGGTGGAGGAAAAGAAGACGTTGGCCTTAAGGGCTTTTTTTTTGAAGGGAAATAACTTACGGGGGAGTGTAGCAGAGCATATTGGCAGGGAGCTCCGGGAAAGAAGGTACCTGGGGGGGAACCCCAAAAAATAAAGGGAATGGGGCAGGCTGGTCCCGGGGTTTTGGGAAAGGGGGAAAAAAATTTTTTGTATAGTAGTGGGAGGGGCAAAAACCAAAAAGGAAAGGGGAAAAATTTGGGGGAGTCCAAAATGAGCGGGCCCCCTGTGAAAAGGGGGGGGTGGGAGGGGAAAAAGGGAAAGGGGGGGGGAAGGGGAAAAACAGGGGGGAGCACCCCGGTGGCCCAAAATGGGTTTTCACATTACCAGAAAAAGGGAAAAAAACCTAGTTGATTATAAAAAGGGGAAAGGGGAGCTGGGGAAGAGGAGAAAAACCCCCGGGCGGGGGTAAAATTGGGGAAATTTTGGGAGGGGGGGTTTTTTCCCCGGGACCCCCCCGAAAAAAGGTAGGGAGATAGATGAAAAATTCCTCACAGACAAGCCCAAAATTTTTTCTTTTTTAAAAGAAAACCTCACCCCTTTTTTTGCTTTTTAAAAACCCAATACCTGGAAAAGGAGGGTAAGTGGCAGGTCTGGAGGCTCTATCGCTCCCCTTTGGGGCTTCTGAAACCCCCTCAGAAAACCCCTCTCGGGGAAAAAATTTTTTCCTTTTCCTGCCCCGAAAAAAACCTTTTTCCTGAAAATTTTTAGTGTTTATTGTCTTTTTTCCCCTCTTTGTGTTTTGTTGGGAAAAATTTTTCTTTCATCCTTGTAAAAAAACCCGCTTTTTTTTTCCCCCCGGGGGCAAGTTTTTCCCCCCAAAAGTAAAAGGGCCCCAAAGGCCCCTCTCAGTACCCAAAAAAAAATTTTTCCTTGGGCCAAAGTTTTGGGGTGCTTTTCACCCATCTCTTTCTGACGGGGAATTTTTTACTCAAAAGGGAAATTTTTTCCTTGTTTTTTTAACCCCAAAAAAAAGGGCCCCAAATTTTGAGTTAAAAATATTCATTTTTAAAATTTAAACCCAAATTATCAAAATTTTAATTTTTTTAAAAATTTTAAAAATTTTTAACTTGTTTTTTTAAAAGGTGGGGCCATATATATATATTTTTTTTTTTTGGGGGGGATTTTTAAAAAAACTTGGGGGCAGTGAGTGTAGTAACCTTTCGGGGGAAAAAATTTAAAATTTAAAAAAAAACCCAAAAATGGGGGGAAAAAACAGGGGTGAATTTTCTAGCCCCGAGGGGTTTCCCCTGTAATTCTTGTTTTTGGGTTTTAAAAAAGGTGCCAAGGGCTTGTTTTTGGGGGAGTTAGCAACCTATTTTCTTTTTTAAAAACCCCCCCGGGTGGTTTCCCGCCCGTTGTTCTGTTTCCCCCTTTTGTGTTCTTCTTTTTTTTCTTCAATTTTTTTGGGGGCTCTTCCCCTTTTTTATAGGGGGTTCCCCCCCTTTTTCCCTTTTGCGGGGGGATGTCCAAAAAGCGGTTTGTTATCACCTCCCCTTCCCCCCCACAGCGTCCCCCCCCCCCTTACCTTGATTGTCTATATTTTTGGGGCCATACCCCCCAAAAAAAGGGCAGGTTTAAATTTGAAGCCAAATTTTTTTTGGGGCCCATCCCCCCGTTTTTAAAAAGAAAAAGGTTTGGGGAGTTTTACGGGCCCCTAAGAGATTTTTAAACGGGAAAAAGGGGTGGATGGGGAAAGGGGCAGGGGGGAAAACCCCCAACTTTTGAGGGGGCTGCCATGACTTTTGGGGGAAAAAAAAAAAACAGCAGCATCCAAAACAGGACAGATAGAAAAAAGACAGAGAGGGGGGGGGTTTTTTCGAAAAATCGAACGGGGGGGCCCCCCAAGTCCCCTTTATTTTACCTTTTTGATTTTTCAAAAACCAAAATCCCTTTCTAGTAATGAGACCCCCAATTGTTGAAGCAGGCACAGCTATGTGATGGACCCAATACCCCAGACCTATAGGGATGGCAAAGCCTTCTACATATGGGTTAAGCTCAAATTGGCAAAGCCTTTGCTCTGGGAATCTGAGTGCAAAACATTGACCAAGTGCGCAAGTATTTATGAATGATTGTCCAGTGTGTATAAAAATTAGTAACTGAGGTTTTCTGCCCCACCTACCACCCAGATGACTGTAACCTGAGACCACTGGGCTATAGAGACATCCTACCCCCTATAGAGACAGCTAACCCCTCCTCCTGTGATGAGCATAAGAAATGCTCTGGGCTTCCAGGTATTTCATAGCTTGTGCCACTTCGGCAGAGTAGACACGGCCCACTTGACCTCAGGTTTTCTGTATGTGTGTCTATTGTCCTTTCTGTATATGTGTCTGTATGTCTGTCCTTTCTTACTCACTTGCCAGCCCAGGCAAATTTCTAGGACCAAGTAGAGTAGCAAAGTCCCTGTTTAAGCTGATGTTTTCAGGTATTCTATTTCTTAAGGCTGAATACAATACACTAATAAATGCAAGATGTTTATCAGAAATTATGACAGCTCTCACGGTGGCTTTTAACCCAGTCTCTGCTCTCTCTGTACTTTTGGCATATTACAATGTTCCTCATCTGACCTGGGAAAACAAAACAACACAATCTAGGATTGTGTAAATTTCATGTAAATATTTTAGGAAATAAAACAGAAAGGAAATAACTATTGATAGGTTTAGTCTCTGCCCAAACACAGCTGTGTCATTTGTGTGTATAAATGTTGGCACACATTCATGGTGGTTGGGGCAGAAGTGATGAATTCTGTAGGGAATCGACAGGACAGCTTGAAGACGTTCTGGAACTTGAATGTCGGTGAAATCGGGCTCACATTTTTAACTACTGGTGTTTTAATGTGGGATAACTCAGTCACTCCATACCTTTAGTTCATACTGGAGCATCAAGATAGTCTGTGGCTCAGGGCAGTGTGGATTATCTATCTGCCACCGGGGCTGCAGTTGCAGTTTCTCTTGAGTCCTGGTGTCATTTACATTGTTTCCACTGGGAAAGGTCAGGTGTCAGCAGGGACTAGAAGCAAAGAAAAAGCCATCCCCTGAAACCACAAGTGTGAACCAGAGGGGAAGTGAGTGACAGCTCGCCTCTGTGCTGGATCATTTTCAGGGGTAGCAGACCACTACATCCTGAGGCTTTTTAGCAGAAAGGAAGCTGAAGGACAAACATCTGAAGGAGAAATTAATCTCCACAAGTAGGTGACAAGTTGTGATAAGCCCTCCGGGTGCATGTCCGGGTAGCACAGATGTTAGTGTGAGAACCAGCCCTCAAGGCAAAAAAAAAAAAAAAAAAAAAAAAAAAAAAAAAGGCAAAGGGTGGGGGAGGGGAGCTTGGCCACGAGAAACAGAACACACGAAACAAAATCACAACGAAACAAATCATCTTCCCTGGCAGCAGCTTCTTCTCAAAGGCCATGTGTCTGTTGGAAAAATACAATCTACTACACACATGTGTGGCAAAGGCATGGTGTCATGAATTTTCATCTCTTGCAAACATGTTTCGAAGAACAGTTTTCGTGGGTGCTTGGAAAGCCCCAAGAACACGTGCATCCATGTAGCCTAGTGCTGGAGATGCACCTGTAGAAGAAACTCAAGAGAAATGTGTGTTAAGACGAGCGGTTCAGATCAGGTGCTGAGTTCAGATCTGTCTAGCATGCACAAGGCTCTGGGTCTTATTTTCAGCATCACATAGAAAAACAAAACAAAAAACGAAAACATGCACAGTTAGAAATACATTGATATATTCAAGTTGTTTTTCTTTAACCGCCATACAGAAAAATAAAGAGACTTGCTAATTTAGTGTTAGCCTATACAGTGCTAAAAATGGTTAAAAGAAAACCATGAATTCTCCTATGATTAAAAATATAAAACTATGTGCATTACATGACTTCAATATACAATTATTACAACTACATGTGAACAGGAGCAAACCTTTTCAAGGAAACAAGTAGAGAGATTACAGACAACATTCTTTTCACCTTAAAACAATGCTGTTGCTATCATATATGTACTTCTTTTTCAGTAAGTGAAACTGACCATAAAAAGTTGAAACTTTCCCGTGGACAGTTGAATCAGTGTCAGTCTCTCCTTTCCTGACGTTGAGTTGGATATAAAGTCTCTGTGAGAGAAGACAAACTGTTTCAATGGGAACAGTAAGGACTGTTTCATTCCTTAAATGCTATTGGAGTGGAGGGTTGCTATTTCAGGAATGGAGTGCTTTTTCTCTGTACCTATCTGTGTTATATACAGTGTTGAAATCAGGAGAAGAAATCGGCAATAGTTTATATTTCAGCTGTTTGAAGAATTATCAAGTAAATGGCTGCACGGTCCTTTGGACAACAAAATAAGACAAGCCAGTCTACCTGATCTCTCTCTTCTGCTTCCTAACAGTCTACCTCCAAAGAGGCCATTACATTATTTTCCTGTGACTTAACTGTCCCAATAAGATAGCTCACCAAGAAAGTAGATATTGTCTGGGGGAGGGAGGGAGGAGTAGATATTATGTTTATTATGTTTATGACACGGCTAGAGTGACTCTTACCATCAACTACAATGTACAGCTTCATACAATCAGATCAACAGTGAAACAGGGCTTAAGACTGCATCCCAAATGAAAAGGTACCCATGGTCCTCAGACAGAAGCTAGACAGCCCCCGGAATGCATGATTTTGCCTAGACCTCACACTGTCACCAAAACCTTTAGACAGATGCTGTCATTCTTCCTAGTTAGAACTAAGCCAAGAGTTAAGTATGGACTTGGAGCCGAGTGGTAGAACTGCATGCTCATGGACTGAAATGCTCTGAAAGCACTCAGCTGTGTGATGCTCATACCTTGAGTTTCTATTAATGACGTCTAGAATTCTGAGGTCTCTAGTGTGGTAGGAAAGAAGACGTTGGCCTTATAGAGGCTTCATTTTAGAATGGAAATAACTCATACAAAGGCAGTGATGAGACAGAGCATCATTGGCAGTGAGCAGCTCCTGGAAAGAGAGGATACCTGGTGAGTGAACCAAACAATAAAGGGAATAGACGTGGCTGGTCCCAGGTATGGTGAAGGAGAAAGTTTAGTATAGATATGTGGGAGAGCATAGCCAGAGGCAGGGACATCTGGGAGAGTCCAGACTGAGCTGGGCCATGTGAGAGAGGTGGGAGCGGAAAGGAAAGGGGAGAGAAGACAATCAGGTGAAGCAGCGCCAGGAGGCCCAAAATAGAGTACACATACCAGACAAGGTAACCAACATAGTTGCATTATATAGGGAAGGGCAGCTGGGGGAAGAGGCAGCTCAGTCCCTGGGCTGGAGAAGTTGGGATAGGGATGGGGTGTGTTACCCTGGAGCCCCCTGTAACAGGTAGGGACTGATAGATGCAAGTTCCTCACAGACAAGTCCAATTTCTTCTGTTAAAAAGAAACCTCAGCCTTTTGTCTGCATTTGAAACCTAATACCTGGAAAAGGAGGGTACTAGTGGCAGAGTCTGGAGGCTCTATCAGCTGCCTTGGAGCTTCTAGAAAGCCCTCTCAGAAATATCCTCTCTCAGGGAATTCTGCCGTCCAAGCACCCGAAGAAAACCTTTCCTGCATCTCTTAGTGCTTATTGTCTTTCTCAATCTTTGTGTTCTGTCTCGAACTGTTCTTTCATCCTGTGTCCAAAACCAGCTTCTCTTTTCACCATGAGCAAGTCTCTACCACAAGTACAAGGCCAAGGCCATCTCAGTACCACAACAACTGTTCCTTGGGACAAAGCTTGATGCATTGCACCCATCTCTTTCTGACAGGCATATTACTCTACAAAGCATTTTATCCTTGTCTTTATAACCAAGAAAAAGGCAATTCTGAGTTCAGATATTCATCTTAAGATTAACCAAATTATCACAATGAATTCTTTAAAAAGTTAATTTGTTAACTTGTTTGTTGAAATGGTGTAGCCATATATATATATATTTTTTTTTTTGAGGGGATATTTAAAAGCTTGTGACAGTGAGTGTAGTAACAAGCTGAATAGTAAAGTAAGAGAAACCAAGAATGGGAGGCAGGGTGATCTAGACTGAGATTTCCATGTAATTCTTGATACTGGTATTCATGGCTGCCAACGGGCTTGTGTTCTCAGCAGTAGCAACCTATTTTCATGATTCAGTCCATGGGTAGTGCTGCCTGTTGTCTGTCTGCCCTGTGTGTTCTCTCTTTTCTTCTTCAATTATTAGGACTCTCTACTTTGATATGGTTCATCTCTTCCTTCTGCCTGGGGCTGTCCATAAGCAGGTTGTATCACCTACCTTCCGCACAGCGTCCCACCCCCTTACCCTCTGATTGTCTATAGGTTGGTGCCATACACAAAAGGCAGGATTAATAGAAGCCATTTTGGTCTATACCCAGCATATAAACAGACATGGTGGTAGTTCTTACTGGCCATAAGAGATGCTAAACTGGAAAATGATGGATCAGGAAAGACATGGGACACACACCCAACTGTGAGGAGCTGCCATGACTCTTCTGGGAGAAAAAACAGCAGCATCCAAAACAGACAGATAGAAAGAGACAGAGAGTCCTGGGTCTCGAGTCCTAGCTGCTGTCCCTAAGTACCTTATTGCTACCTTTTAGATTCTCTCTATAATCCAAAACTCCTTCCTAGTAATGAGAGCTCCAACATTCCTTCTTTTGAGTAGCAGATCTGAGTAGGACCCGGTCATCTAAAACAGAAAGAGCCCTGCTTAACACATCCTCCATTTATCAAAAAAAGAATTGGGATGCCAATTTCACAAGGAAATCATTTTATTTCCTAAAAGTAATGTAGAAAGCATTTCTCCTATGGAGTTTAATAGGGCTTACTGAGTGCTATCATAGGCGGTGTCTTCAGCATGCGGTTACAGGAAATGCAGAAGTGATTTTCATGTGGTGGTTTCTAGCATAAACCTTGAATCAAAGCCAAGGGTATAACATTAAAGCATAATTGAGCTGAAACAATTCTTCAAGGTTTTGCCATATCATATTGAGTGTCCAACATTCTAGCGTCTAATTTCACCCAAGGGAACTTCAAGGAGTGGAGAGATACTTTATTATCCCTGAGTCCCTTCTTGCCCATTTATCCAAACTTCTGCTAAAGGCTGGTTAACAAATATTTGGAGAATCTCTAACATGACTGACACTTTTAGATAAATGAGTAACAAATGAATCTTAAAATGTTTTAGGGACGTATAAAATTAAAGAAAAATAAATATTTCTTATTATTGGAATATAAAGCACTTGTTTCTACAAGAAATGATCCACATGGCCTTTGAAGACAACTGTAGGTTCTTTTATATCCAGCAGTCACCTTTGGGTTTCAAGGAGCATTGAAGCAACTCATCAGTTAGACGCTCAGAGTCATAGAACAAACTGTTTTAACATGAAGTAGTTGCTCACTGAGAATATGTGCTCATTGCTGCAATAGAGAAGAGTCATACAAGAACTAGCCTCCTAATATGTTCTCAGAAAAGAGTTTGTTTCAAGTGTCCATGGGTCCGTATGTTCATTCATTATCTCAAAATCCATTCTAAAAGGACCCTCTGCATCTTGCTCACGAGACATCCTTAGCAGTGAAATAGGGTAACAGATCGTTTATGTTGCTGTTGAAAATACTTTTGAGGTTTTAGTCATATATTAACTGGATCTGGGAGATTGGCAATGAACACTAAGAACTAAGTTAATCCTAAATGCATATTTATTCTTTTTCCATATTTCCAAATTATTAATAGAACAATGGTTTATAAGTCATCAGTTGTTAAGTAAATCCATACATAGTAAAAATAACCAGTGAAATATATGCATGGATTTGGCCTTTAAAATTACAACTTATTCAAATTATAAATTATATGAACAGTTTTTCAAACATTGGTGAAGTCATAATTAAAAAATAAGACAATAATCTAAAACTCCAAGGGAATTCAAAGAAAGCATCTGAACAAATTTAACAAGGCAGAAATCTAAGTGTGGAAAACTCCAAGAAGGTTTGGAGAAAATGAAATGTGTTTTCAGTTTCACATCATGAGTGACATAAATTGAATGATAATGATAATAATAAATTAACTATAAAATCTTGTACTTCAGAAGACTCTATTCCAAGAGCTTTACATGAATTATCTCACTAATCTTCACTTTGGTCTTATAAAGGAGTTTTATCACCATTTCCACATTTATATGTTAAAAAAATTAAAATCAATCCATTTCCAAGATGACAAAGTTCGTAGCTAACAAACAGCTCTGAGTGAAAATGTTAGTAAAAAATAAAATAAATAAATAAATTGCTGAGACTAGACAATTATAATAACTCACATCCCTATATAATTATTTTATAAATGCATATGTTACATAACTGTCAAGGACAAACTATCACTGTCCTTTTTGGGCAATGTCTTTGAAGTGATGGACCTTGATACTTATCTAAAACAAAGGTATTAGATGAAATGGAAATTGCAGGGTGGTGGTTCTCAACATTTGAGGTCAAAGGTTATTTCACAGGGTTGCCTAAGACCATTGGAAAACAGTAGCAAAACTACAGTTATGATGTAATAACAAAAATAATTTTATGTGTGGCAGTCATCACAACATGAGAACTGTATTACAGGGTCACAGCACTAGGGAGGTTGAGGACCACTGCTCTAGGGTATCATTCTAAGCCAACTCTATCACTTTCCAAGACTCTCAGAACCCTGTCCTTGGAAGAAAGGTCCCATTAGCTAGTTGAACTTTGATGAATATACTTGCAGACATAAAAAAGTATTAATTTTTTTCTATTATATATGTGTGTGTGTGTTTTTTTAGAGAGAGAAAGAGAGAGAGAGAGAAAAAGTCATATTTTCCCTCCCCAGATCCTCCTAGCAATGTCCTACTTCCCTACCTACCCAACTTCATGTTTGTTCTCTTTCTCAAAGGGAAAAAAAGCAACAAAATATAAGAAAGAAGGCAGATTTTATATACTGTGACTGTAATAACACTCAAACTTACCACTTACAATTTTCTTTACCAGTCTATCAAGAAATAGACTTGGGCTTGGCCTGAAGTCCATGTCTGTAAATAAATGGGCTTCACTAGTCAGGATATGTAGGTCAGTGGTAGAGTTTGCCTCCTGTATGTAAACTCCTTGGTCTAGTCCCCTGCACTGGAGACAAACGACCTATGGGACTGGCCTCAGAACTGTGAGGGAGAGAGAAGCCTGAGACGACCAGCAACTGATGCAACCCACAAATCCTTTCTGACTCTGTCTCATACCCTGTAAATAAGCAGAGGACACTCTGCCCTTATGACGCTCACATGGAGAGAATCAAAGTGTTGATGCACTTAATTCAAAAAAGAGTAATAATAATAAAAAACTTGAGGTAAGAAAATAAACAATCTCTTTCATGTCAAAAAGCCACATGTTAAAATGTGATTAAAATCATGTGGAACTCAGACATAAAATCTCTGTTCTATCCGAATGAAAGAGAGTATACGATAAGCCAAGTCTCTCTTTCTTGTAGTCATTGGGGACAAGCTTCTTAGACACAGTTGGCAGAGGTAAGGCACCTCCAAACGTTGTCATTCTTCCTCTTCCATCAGTGAACTCACACTGAGATTCAAAGGTGAGGCACCTGGATAGAAATAAATATGTTTCATGTTTGCCTGTGAGCCAATATAAGGAAGAATAGGAATTATCCTCTCAGACTAGAAGAGGGAATTTCTCAGACCTATACAACAGAATCAAATGGATGTGACTCCAATTAGTTTTCTTGTTATTATTGCTGGGTTTGATTGATTCCAAGGAAAGTTGCTATTCCAAAGATTACGGCCAATGCTTTAGAACAAAAAAGTGGATTATAAGGAGACCTGCCTTTGTCCCAGATGAATGTTTATCTTTTCTGCTCTGTGATATGCCTTTTTTTTGGCTAGTGATAATGATTGATAGTAAAGATAATTTATACATAAAAATGAATAGATGCTTTTGCTTTTTCATTACTGATAACTACTTCTGGGTCATGAATAAATAGTTATCATGGAATGATGCTCAGAAATGATCCTCTGATTTAACTTAATATATAGCAAAATATCAATCTTGCTTGTCATGTTCCTTTTTCTCTTTCAGACATATCCATTGATATGGCACATGATTTAATCAAACCATATTCCTTAGTGGTCGCTGGACATACTGGGGTATCTCTTATCTCCTATATGTGGCAAACTCTATTCTGTAAGTCTAGTTCATACCCAGTTCCTTCCTCTTTCTTGATAGATAGATAACTTCCCCATACATGACTTACAACGTGTAAGCCCCACTCTCTAATTAGCAGTAAAGCCATGATAGCAGAATTTGGTGCTAAAGGAATACTAGCTCTTTGGGACTGCTCACCTGACTACATCAGAAACCTTTGGAAAATTTCAACATAGAAATTAATCCCAGTCACATATTTAGAAAGCTGAAGTGGTCTTGAAAATCCATGTTTTAAATAAATGAGAGACTTCCAAAGCACCTGTGGGCTCAAAAGCTACTCTTTTCTTCGACATTGTCATGTCACAAACAATGAAGCAGAAATCGTGTGATTTGTCCAAATCTTAAGAAGTGAATTACAAGATTGCGTCAGACGTGGTGATTTCTCAGACTTGGTATAGAAGACTATACTATCTTTTGCTGCTTTAGACCCATCCTGTAATTATTTTTCTATCAAGTGCCACAAAGCTATAGAATCATCTACAGTAGTTTAGGGACAGTGAGACATAGAAAATGTTTCTAGGTTAGAAGTCAAATATCTGCCATCTGGATGGCCTGCGTGTGTGATGACATAGAGTCACAGTAACTGCATCTGGAAACCTGGGTAATAAATAGTTCTTGCTCTCCTATGGCTTACAGGTTGAGGTGTTCAAGATGGGTGCCATAAATTCTCAGAATAGAAGAGCAGCATTGAGAAATAGTGAATGCACAAATAATGGCACAGAGGGTTAGCAGAGATTCTCTCAGTCCAGAGGCAGTAGAGGCTACCCAGCATGCTTTGGACTAATGTCAGGCCTGAAGTATGGCCTAAACTGGGACTATTTCAGTCTACTCTGTTGACCAAATGCTGGGGTCCTGATTGACAGGATTGTCCAGTGGCTGATGTCTCTCTGGTAGTCTTGAAAAGTACAAGGCATACAGACAGAAGGTGTCTTTTACTTCTTTTTCTAAACCAATGGTTCAAGTACAGAATTTTTTTCTTGAGAGTAAAAGATAAAAGGATTTGAAAGCAGCATGAAATTCCAGTCTTCAAATCTGAGACCACCACCTTTTATCCCTCAGTCAGTTTACCTCAAGGCTCATGATGAACCTACATTCCCATTTTTTGATGGGATTTAAAAATAAACAACTAACCCAATGATTATTCAAACATACCTTCATGGTGACGGCAATTGTCCTTCTGCTCCATTATACTGGAGTTTATTAACCAGCACCCCATAGAAGAGCAATTTTTTTTTTTTTTAGTTCCTTCTTTCAAGATGGAGGAACCATGCTCTCATTTCGAGCAAGATATGTTTGAAAAAGCAAAACCACCAAAAGTGCTCCACCACCCCATCTGGTGACCCTTAGTGGCTGCTATGTCCAAAACTGAAATTTGCTATTTGACACCAATTTTTATAGCAGTGCCTGTGTTAAGTAATGGAACAAAAGGCTAAGAATCATCAATGCAATGATAAGTAACAAATTGACTCATCTCATACAGTCTCAGTTCCACCTCTCCTCCACCTAACTTTAATAAAATCTTTTAGTTTTTGCCATTGCTCTGGAAAATCACCCTTCCATACTGGTTGACACAGTGAACTAAGATTCACTTCCTATTGCTGTGATGTGGGGAGGACAGGGTATGTTTGGCTAACATGTCTGATCACACTCGATCACTGAAGGAAGCCAAGAGAATGTCAAAGCAGGGGCTTGGAGCAGAAACCAAGAGAGGAGAATGCTGTTTACTGAGTTGCTCTTCATGTCTCCCTCCCTTTGCCTACACAAACTGGGAGAGAGAGAGCAAATATATCTCATTGTTTGTCTTCAAGACGTCAGCAATGCAAGGAAATCCTTTGACATATAATAGTCTGAAAACAATAAACCAAAACAGAACTGAGGGGCATCCTATGAAAATTCAATGGACTTAGGGATTAAATGTTAAGGTATATAGAACTGGACTTTGACAAATACGAGTAGCTACTAGATTTGGAAAGACAATTGGCACTAAATGCAGAAAGGAACTTATTCTGACAAAATGATAATCAGCACACAGTTTTATGATCACATTTGTTGATGAGACTTCTACAATGTCATCAGCAAGTACTTTAAAGTATAGAATGTAAAACAAATGCCAAAGATTGACATAAGATGTTTTCATTCTATTGTGTTATTAAGTAATGTCCATCAGAAGAAAAAAAAGCATAATGCCAATCTAAAAGGATATGCACAATAGCTCTTTTGCCTTGGACCACAGCAGTATAGTCTCAGAGGGGCAGCTCCTTGGGGTTCTGTAATGGGGTGGAATGCACTTGGGAGTCTGGGGGAACAAAGTATACAGATTCCATTCCCAGGAAGCCTTTCAGGAAGTACCTCCCCAGATTAAGTGATATTTACATACTCAATCTATTTGAAGAGTGCCCTTCTAGGTTCCTTACCTTAAAGAAGTCAGGTCCCAGTTTACACCCTGTTCCTTAATCAATTAAGTTGGTTTCTTTTGACCAGTCATTCAGCAATGACAGCATGAATAGAAAGAGAGAGAGAGAGAGAGAGAGAGAGAGAGAGAGAGAGAGAGAGAGAGAGAGAAAGGGACAAAGAAGGAAACAGAAAAATAAAAACAAACAAAAAGGAAGAAGGGAGAAAGAAGAAAAGAGAAAAATAAAAACAAAAAAAGGAAGAAGAAGGGAGAGAGAAGGAAAGCAAAAGGGAGAAAGAAGGAAAAAGAAAAAGAAAACAAACAAAAGGAAGAAGAAGGAAGGAGAGGAGAGAGAGAGAGAGAGAGAGAGAGAGAGAGAGAGAGAGAGAATAATACAAAACAAAAAACTAGATGCCATGATTGACTTTTGAAAAGCTCCCAACAACAACATAAAGTCTTAGGAGCTCTGAGTCTCAACATGTTTCCTCCTCAGTCTTGTGTAAACTAAGATAAAAGTTAGAGGAAGACTGAATTCAGTGTTTGCGCTGAAGCAGCAGCTGTCAGCATTGGTGACATTCAGTGTTTTATGGATCTAAATTGAGCCGGGATTAGGAGGCCACCTGTCTCCCTGAGCTTGTTGTGATTCAGTCATTTGGGAAAGGAAAAAAAAGAAAAAAAAAAAAAACTTCCAGAAGAGTATTTTAAAGCCCGATGAGACTGGGAAGCCAGGTACAGTTTGCGATGAGAACTATAAAAATCCTGGTCAGAATTCTCCTTAGCCTTTTCAGCCCTGCCCATGTCCTGTTCCTCCTGATGTCCTTGCCAAGGCATCTTCAGCTGTGCAAATGGAACAAGTCCTGTCTATAAGCTGCAGAAGTGTTAGGGGTGAGAACATCAAGTATAAAAGTAGAGCAAGTATATTCAAAAGGCCTCTCTGTGATCAAAACTAATTAGGTCTCTAGACAAATCCGAGAGCTAATCATTTTCTTAGTGTATGTGTACATCCAGAGCCAAGAGAGGATGTCTCATTGATTATTAAGCAAAATTTCTAGTTGTTTACCCTATATAAGGTCCATTCCCGTCATGGAGAAACAGGCCAGGCACTCTCGTGGTTTTTTTTTTTTTTAATAACTGCTTTCTGAATTAATTAATGTATCAAAAGGCATCTTTGAAGTAGCCGCATGACATTAAAAGGGTGTGTCGCCACCGAATACAGTTGTCTCCTGTAGCTCGTTTCCAGGTGGAAAAGTCTAGAGAGAACCCATCAGAAAAAGAGTACAGATGTTTGGGGAATTTTGTGCTATCCATTTGGTGGCTGATTACAAGTGAGTTTCCCATCTCCTCATTCACCCCTCAAAAGGCTTCATTTCCTAGAATAACATTTCCATGTTATTTGTTTTTTTCCCTTGATGGTTCTATTTTCAGCTTTCTGCTTTTGCTCATCATGAACTTTGGGTGATAAATAAGTAAAATTCAAAATCAATACAAAGGGTGAAGTTTTCCTTTTGACAAAACATAAGTGATACTTGTGTTAAGGAATAAAAGGAACCCTGCAGCTAGAATTTCCTCTCATCTTCGATGTTCTCATCTGGCTTCTGGGAAAGAGCTGATATTTATGGGTCTCCTGTAGTACAAGGGCAGCCTCATGCTACACTCCTTAAAACTCACATTAAGAAATAGCCACATGTCAATGGACCCGCTTGAACAGACAATATTCGTTTAACAACTGTAAGACATAAAAGGCTTTATTTATGAGGCATTATTGAAACCCAAAAGCCCTTTCTGAGGCTGGAAGTGGTAGAGTGTGCGTTTCACAAGCCCAACTGTTCACTCAGCACCAACGAATAAAACAAAACAACCATCACCAGCAGCAGCCAAAACCCAAGGAGAGAGAGAGAGAGAGAGAGAGAGAGAGAGAGAAGAGACAGAGAGAGAGAGGGAGAGAGTGAGGGAAGGACAGAGAGACAGAGAGACAGAGAGAGACAGGGGGAGAGGGATGGAGAGAGAGCTCTTTCCATAGCTAAAACATCTTAAAATGAGTGGGAGAAGCTGGGAGAAACGGGGCTGGGTGGAGACCTCAGTAGCACTTAAATCAAGACTGACAATCTGAATTTTATCCCTGTAACCCACACGGTAGAAAAGGAACTTAACTCACCCAAGTTGTCTTCTGGCCTCCACATGTCATGTTCTTGAGTGAATGCAAGGGTGTGTAGGCACACACACACACACACATACACACACACACACACACACAACACACACCCTATGTTAAATAAATAGATAACTTTTCAAAATGAGTACATCATCCCAGCCTTTGCTGTTCTTCCCACTGTGTGTTGAAGAGTTAACAAGTTTCCAAAGGAAAATACAAGGAACCATAGATCAAAGTCATTTCAAATCAGCCATGAAACCATAGACATACAGACTAGAAAAGCTGACCCAGCAGGTTGTATTGTATATATCTGTGACTCCATATGCACACATCAGTTGAGCTGTCTTGGTGAGCTTTGGGGATTCTCCTATCTCCTATTCACCTACTTTAAACGCACTGGGAATCGAGACACATGCCTCCAAAGACAGTTTTATATGGGTTCTGAGGAGCTGAACTCAGTTCTCTATTCTTGCGTGCCAAGCATATTAACCATCTTTACTACCGAGCCATCCTTCCACCCTACCTACATATTTTAATCAAATAACGCTCATGATGTGCGACAGATCACCTTGTTGATATTTTACATGTAGTGTCCTGTCGTCCCAAGGATAATTCAGTTAAGACAGAAGTGTGAGGATGTGTAGATTAAGACATTGATTGACCCAGTCATGGGAAAACAGCTACGGAATGGCAAGAAAATTAGAGTTGAGCACTTTCTGCCAGGAGTCCCTAATGATAAAGCATTATGCTGATAATAGCATAAAGAGCATTCATTTAAATTTTTAAATAATGAAAGGCCAGGGGGTTAGCGATTGCCTTTGCAAGATGGCAGCCTGCACCATAGGACTAGAACAAGGACCATATGTGACTGAATGACGGCATCATGAGTCATTGTCAACCTGTCCTGTGGCAGCTTGGTACAGAAGGCACATTCTTATAAGTACTTTTAATTTAGCAAAGTCCTTTATTGAGATATTTTCAAGCAGATGTGATGTATCAGTGGCTCTTTCGTTGTTTGAAAGCAATAAATTCAGCATATTATCCACTAGCAGAAAATAAGTAAAACGTCATGACAGTACTTTCTGAACATTCCATTCACCTTGACAAATCTAAAATGTCATACTCTTTTCTCTTGTTTTAAGTACAAGATTGTTGTCAATCTTTTGTATTTATTTTAATGTGCCTAATTAAGTCAACATTAATATGTGTTCAAGAAACATGGTGTCTTTTCATTACCCCTTAAGTTCTATTCATTTTTCTACATGAAAAATCTCTGTGTGTTTAAGTTATTTCTTTCCTTCTGAGTATTATCTAGCAGAAAGAATCCGAAGATCAGCTTCTAATGCAGAGTTAACAATGTGCTCTTCCGTGTTAGTGTTTCGCAGTTGTTTAGTTATTCTGTTCTTGACCTCATTGAGCTTTCAGTGACTTAAGAATGGTCAAATGAATCTTAAGTAAAATCTTTTAATTAAAGCAAACAAAGGATCAGCTTCTACGGGAAGACGGTCAGTCAGCGAGGTCTTGTGGTTAAAGACCAGGAGGATACTGTGTGGAAAGATGGAGAGAGGGCCCTGGGGGTCAGGAGATTACACAGCAGTTACCCCTTTCCACCCACCCCACAAGACTCTCCTGGATTCCTCTCCGTTCCCTTGGACCACTTCATTAGTAATTGCTTTTATGAGTGTGTTTGAGAAACTTTCAGAAACAGTAAGTTTCTCCAACCATGTACTTGTGAATTGAGGAACTGCCTTCCTTTAAATTTTTTCTTCTATATTTGTTGACACATTTAGTTTTTTGTTTGTTTTTGTTTTGTTTTCAGAAAGTCAAAAACTGTGGGTTTCTTCTTCCACAGGTCTCAGAACACCATTTTGATCTCACAGAGGGGAAGGTTGTGTTTTGTCTAAAGCTGCAACTTCTTCTCCTACTGGAGAAATGCCTTTTGTACAGAGATAGAAGTATCACTGAAGCTCTGTGTGTGTGTGTGTGTGTGTGTGTGTGTGTGTGTGTGTGTGTGTGTGTATCTCATAGCTTTTGTCTGTACCATCAAGTAGTGTTACTGTCCTTGCTTTCTTTGTCTAAAAGCTTTTCTGTTCCTCCTATTTACCCCTTCCTAACTCCCACTCTCCTACAGTCTCTCTCAAACACTTCATTGCCTCCAGATCCCACACACTCTTTTTGTTTCTATTGTCCTTTTAAAACGTATTGTTGTTTTTTAAATAGCAGTCTAGACTGATGCCTGCATTCCATTGTTTGTAGCCTTATAACAGGATGTCTTCATCTAAGGGCAACATGCTCCACACTGAGTAACTGGTTATGAACCAGGCCATAGCCAGTTCCTCAAGTTATTAATTTTGTTTCCGCTTTTTTCCAGTCACCTCCTCAGACCCCTTCCTAGGTCTCCTGCTACGTTGTACCCCTTTCTTTATGTTTTCATCAGTTTCTTTTCAGTCTCAAACCCTGAATCACTCAAAACGGCACAAGGAAGAAAGGAAGGACTGTGACACCAAGCTTGTTTGCAATCTTAATGAGATCCCTTGACAAAAAGAGATCTAGGCTTGAGAAATCCTTTTCTTTCCTCCTTTCCCTTCTTTTAGAATGTGCAAGTGTATTTTATAGAGGGATTCACCAAGAGATCCCTAAGGTCACGTATCCCCCACCTTGTGACCATTTCACAGTTCAAGCTTAATTCAACAATTTAAACTTAGCCGTTCTAGTCCTTGTTTCTCTTCCTTCTCCTCCTTTTGCCTCTCCTTTTACTTCTTTCCTAATAAAATATGGCTTCAATTTAGTCTTTAAGTAAGATAGAAAGGTTTGGCTTTCATTCTATTGGGCACAAGAGTTTAATTTAACAAAATCAAAATGCCATTTCATTAAATGACATAACCATAAGACAGTTCATTTCTGCCCCGTTGTGCCTTTTTTTCCATGAGTGCAAACCAGACATGGATTAGGATAGTGTAAAGTGAAAGCTGGACACATGACCATAAAGGATGGCTCTGCCATCAGTTTGCCCCGAGAAGAACAGAAGGTAGAGACTTGTCTTTGAACCCCAGTGACCTGATGACTCCTGTTCCTACTGTCTACTATGTTGTGAATGGCAGTAGCCTTCTTCACTTCTCTCTCTTGTATATGCAGTGTTGCTGCTCCCAGGCAAAGTGGGTAAAGTAGCCTGTGAGAACTGGTGGACTTGTTCAGGCATTTCTATGATCGACAATACCTAACACATGCCAACTGTTTATTCACCTAAGAATAAACATCAACCCAAGGTGTTCTGTTGCTTTAGGGTCATATAACAGATATATGAATAACATTGCTAAACATTTCCAAAGTATAGCATTAAGTCCATTTCCATGCTCAATGACAGTGTGCTGTGAAGTCATGCATTTTTCCACTTTTGACGATTCTATTATGTTTATGGGATAACACAGTTTTAATTTCAATTTCTAGCAACTAAGGACATTGAGCATCTTTTGTATGTTATTTGCACATGAAGAGTTCCTTTGGTGAAGACATTTATTATATATATATATATTTATTATTAGAGATTGTAAAAGTATGTATGTTTTCATGTGTCTTATAGACTAGTTGTTTTTTATGTATGCAAGGCACAAACGTTTTCTACAGGTCCGTGGCTTGCCTTCTCATGCATCTAGCATTATCTTTTGCAGGGAAGATGTTAAATCTGCTGAAATGAAATTTATCAAGTGCCACTTTCCATTACACTTTTGCGAATGTAGGTGAGGAAATTTTGTCTAACCAAGACAACAAAGATTCTTCTCCTTGATAGACACTATAGTTTTCATTTCAATTTTTTATTTATTGTTCATTTGATGTTAATTTTCACATGTGATATGATATGGATCAAATTTCAGATTTTTTTTTCATATGGGTATCCAATTATAACTTATAACACATTATTTCTTTGAAAAGATAATCTTTTCTGCACCAAATTTCTGTTGCTTTTTGTAAAACATTGAGTTGACTTGCTGTGTTTGGCTTTTCTGCTGTCTTTGTTCTGTTCCCTGATCTCCTTATTTATTTATTCTCATGCCACATATCAGCGTTGCATCAGCTTTGTAATAAATCTCAAAGACAGAAATGACTCATTGCTTTCTGGTTTCTTTCTTCTTTATTTTTTTTCTTTCCTTTTCCTTAAAAATTATATGGTTTGCTCTGGGATCCATGTGTTTTGAAGTTGTGAATTTCCATACAATAAGCCTGGTGAGATTTTTATGGAGACTCTGCTGCATCTAACATACATAAGGGTTCACAACTTAACACTGAGTTTTATTTCTTAGTGTATTTTGGTCTTTTACACCTCTTTTGCCATGATAGTTTTACTGTCACATGCATGTTTTGTCAGAATTTATCCCTAGTATTATACATTTCTAATGTTATTATTGAGGATTTTTTTTATATACTTTAATTTTCAAATTGTTCATTTCTAGTACAGAAAATACAATGAATACTTTTAATGCTAATACTTTAATTTTGCTAAATATATTCATTAGTTTAATCTAGATTCTCAGAGATGGCATGAGATTTTCTATATGGATGATTTTAATATAAGCAGCAAGAAGATGTCAAGCAGGCCACACATTCCACATTTTGCTGAAATGTCTTCATCTTCTACCAAGATTTCTGCCACCTTTTAATATGGAAAATGTTTCTTTCATATCCAATTAGATGTTCCCCATTCCTAACTGTCATCTCAACAGGCTCATATTTATAATCATATTCATGTTTCAGTCAAATTCCCATTCTAATGATGTTGCTCTTCTCTAGGACGATAGAAGGGATCTCTAGACTTCTGGCTTCTTCCTGAGTCCTCTCTCTCTCCGGAATCATCCTTAGTCTGTATTTCTGCCAACTGTCCCTCCAAGGCAGTCCAGGCACTTGCTAACATACACTTCATAACTCTTTCATTCTCCACCTGCTCCCTATTGCCAAACACACATCTGTTAGAACTGTACCTTCCTCCCCAGAGTCAGACCATATAAAATGTTTCTAGGCCTCCCGCCATTGTCACAATCTGAGTGACTATATACAAAAGACAGTGGTTAACTCACAGCTCTGGAGATGACAAGTCCAGAGCCATGATGTTTGTAGGGCCTAGCTCCCTGTGAAGATTCCTGGATTGCCATCTCCCTGTCTTGCTTTGTTGATTCATGTGGTCACAGACGTTTTGACACTCTTCGGTATATAACTTGTTATACTTCTTGGTATATAGCTGAGTTATACTCTTTGGTATATAACTTATGTTTCTGTTGCCTATTGACCCATTTATAAGACTAACAGAGTTCGGATTAGCATCTCCAAATCAAGTATATGAAGATACCAAATCAAATCAAGATATCTTTAACATATCTAAATATAGTCTATTCATAAATAAGATCAAATTTGACCAAAATTTACAAGTACAAGATGTTAGGGCCTCAAAGTCTCTGGGGGGAATACAATTTAACACAAAACAATGGATTATTTGGTGTGTTATTGTTAAGTTATATGAGGTATTTATGGACATAAGCACCCAACCTAATTATGTAATCTGAAAACATTTCATATTATGATATAGATGCCATTTTATTTTGTTGGTTTATATCTGAAGCAATGAATTTCAAGGGAAATCTTGTCATTTTCAAGAACTCACATATAGTTTTGTCATGTGGTTTCTATTAGTTTCAGAGCAGCTTGAAATCATGTTTAAAAATATATAAATAGGCTATAAAGTTTTATTCCTATGTTTTCTTCTCCAATAGTTTATAGCTTTTCTTATTTAACTCTGTGATCAATTTTTGTTCATTTCTTTTATACCATGAAGTACAGAAGCTGCCTTAGAGCACATCTTATGCTGTTAAGTAAAGGTCAAACTTTACTGTTTTAAGCCTTGACATTCTAGGAAAAATCAGTTGACTACTGCATAAGCACACGATGCTCTTTAGTTTTTTCTTGGTTTCTCTAATCATTTCCAACAATGTTTTCATTCCATGTCTTACACTTCTTCTGTCAAATCTACTCCAAAGCATTCTATAATTCCTGATGCCATTATAAATACAGTTGGTTCCTTAGTTCCAGTTTTTGAATATTCATTGACAGTAGAGAGCAAAACAGTTCAATTTTGTATATTTCTCGTATATCTTACATCTCAGATGAGCTCAGCTATCAGTTCTAATATTTTCTTTGTGAAGATTTTAGAATGCTCTATGACACTATCATATTGTCAATAAATAGAACATCATCGTTTTTAATCAGAATACCTTTTATAACTTGTAGAATTGCTTGGCTCAATCATAAAATTGCTGTTAAGCAGAAGAACTACCAAAAACAGCTCTTCACTTCGTCCTGACTCTAGTGGATAGCTTTCATTTTTCACCACTTTGGTCTAACCTATAAAAGCACCTTGATCTGATTGCCAAAGTTGCCTCCACTCCTGGTTTGTTGAGTGTTGCCATTAAGAGTGTATTGGATGTTGTCCGATGCTTTAGGGACACATTAAAACAATCATGTAGTTTTTGTCCTTGAGCTCAATATGTGTTATTCCATTATGTTGTAATGAGTGATTTTTTTTTCCTTGCATTCTCAGAAATGATTTGCATTTGATCCTGTTGTAAAATCTTTTCTTTTTTCCTTTCTATTTTAAAGGCTTTGGTATTTGATATTTACTGGCTTTGCCAGTATTTGGGCGCTTCCTGCCTTTGGGTGTTCTGGGCGAGTGGTCAATCTTCTAGTTCATCAAGTCTTTTAGTTTGTTGCTCTCTCTAGTCTCTACTATCAATCTTGCCCACCCTGGCCTTTGTTTCTCTTGTTTTGCCCTCAAAGTCACTCATCTGACACATTCAGTGGATGGTCATGTGCTTGATGGTCTCTCTAGAGCACGTGTCCACCTCGTACATTGTGAATAGACTGAGCACTTTCTAAACCACCTGGTATTGATTTCTTTCCACATACAGTGCTGTTCTCAATGTATGTTTCATTGTCCATTTTGATATAAACAATAAAGGGAAAGTTGGCCTTATCTTCTGCACTTTGAAGATATTGTCAGATAGATGACCAAGTAAATAAAAGTTCCAATTAAAGCACATCATGCTTTTTTTTTTCCTGCCACTTTGTAACAAGAATCACATTTCATCCAATTTCAATAATGTTTATTTTTTTCTGAGTCCTCAACAGGATGTATGTGTATGTGTGTGTGTGTGTGTGTGTGTGTAAATATGTTACATGTATATGTGTATGCATATGAGCTCCTAAATCCATTTGAGATTGCTGTGTTATTCATATGTATGTGTGTTTAGAGCTGAACACTTGGGATAGGATAATGTATCAGGGGAACCTATCCTTAAAGAAACCTAATTTTCTGTCCTTTATCAGCCATTGATTGCCAGTAGTTCTTCATCTAGATGTGGAGCCTCGTGAAGTTTTCCCCATCTATGCTGACATGTCAGCTAGTATGATCACTATGCATGCCACATTGTTGAAATGTCATGGATGTATCTACTCTGTAACATCTAGAAGATACTAGCTTATAGCAACCATCCTGGTCTTCCAGCTCTTGTCTTTCTGCCCCATCTCCCATGATGTTTCCTGAGCCTTAGGTAGAAGGGTTGTATTCTCAAGTATCAGTTGGTGCTGGATACTCCTTGATCACTTATTCTTTGCTTTTTGACCACATGTGGATCTCTAAGTAGCCTGCCCACTGAAAGATAATAAAATTCTTCTTTGATGAGGGATGAGAGCTGTTCTTGTCTGTGGATATAAGAGTAAGTGTGTACAACACAGTAAGAATCTACACTGATTTGGGGAAATGATAATAGTAGCTTTCCCTCTGGGCCTATGACCTCCCTAGCAGTTGGTTAGGTTTATGGTACCAGGCATCCATTCCCTGTCTCCCTCCTGTTGAGTGTGACTAAAGTTCATTTAGGTAGCTGTTTATTGTCCCCAAGATATAAGTGACACTATTGCACCATTGTAGATATCTTGTTATGTTGGCCATTGATGTGGATCACAGAATTTACAGCTGATAGGACTGCTGGCTACTTTTCTAACTGGAAACTGGCATAGCCCTTTCTGATGCTATGAGACAAAACTACTATCTTAGTCATAAATATTCATGGGCAGAGGAGGACCCCACTTCCTACTACTAAAATCTGTATTGTTGAGTTCAAGAGAGAAACAGAACCAATAAGAGGAAGCCTAATAGCACATCATTTAGAGTCCAATATCACTACAATATGAAATTTCCTTTTATTTACTAATGGGTTTTTCTTAGCTAAAAAAAAATAATAATCATTTCTGGAGTAGAATTATAAGTTCCATCACAAATCTGGAAAGCGCTCTCTGGTTGTTGTCTCCTCTACAGAGTGATGCTGTCCAGTTTGGTACAAATCATCACTTAACATAAGTTTCATTCCCTCCTGGCTTCACCTTCTTTGTCCCCCAATCGCTGAGGGTTCCATTGTTTTCTAGTGTCTCAACACCTATCAGTACAACTCTAGTTAGCATGTTGCCTTTCTTTTCACACTAATATTTATGGATATGTGGATGTGCATGTATATGTATATGATATATACATACTATAATATATATATATATATATATATATATATATATATATATATATAGTGTGTGTGTGTGCATGTACATGTATATGTAATTTATGATGTGTATTATGTATGTGTATATACATATAATATGCATATGTGTAAATATGAAGAAAAATGTATTTTGCCAGGTTTCCAGGCATGTTAAGATGCTTGCCTATGTGGCCCAGACTAGTTTATCTCTCAGTAGAGTTATTGCTTTTATTTGCAGTTTGGTTATAATAACATTTAAATAATAAATTCTTAGTTTTCAGTGTTCTATTTTTACATCTTGTTGAAATTGCAGGATGTGAGGATTTTTTGAGATAACATATCTTATATTGCAGTAAAAAAAATAATCTTTTCTATGTTTCTATCTTCCTTGCTTTTTACTCTTGGTCTAATAATGATTGTTTTTATTAGCCACTTAAAACCAAAAGAAAGTAATGATATTTATAGAGCCTTGATTCTCTTACAAATGGTTTTATTACTGGGTAACAGGTGTTATCGAATATCTGCCACTATTGTTTTCCATATCATTTCCAGAAATGTCACATTTTCTATCTCATCTGCATTTTAAGTATTATGTTAGGGAAGATAACACTTTTTCAGTCCCTTAGTATACATACGAATCCTACACTTATAGAAAGCCTCTTGCATGTATGCCCATCACCTCGCTACACCTTTTCACCCTGCAAGTATTTCCTTAGTAACAGTCCCCTCAGATTAGAAACTGTTCAGATGGACCACACCCAACCTCAGAGAGACTTTCTTGTTAATGTGCCTAAGTTCTCAGACTGTTATTTTGTTAATAAGGAAGCCTTAGACCAGTGATTCTCACCGTTCCAAATGCTGCAAACCTGTAATACAGTTCCTCATGTTGTTGTGGCCCCCAACTATAAAATTATATTATTACTACTTCGTAACTGCAATTTTGTTACTGTTATGGATTATTATGTAAGTATTTGATATGCAACTCCTATGAAAGGGTTGATCAACTACAAAACTATAAGCATTAGATAGCATCTATCTCTCCCCATCTCTGTCCCTAGGCACTTGACTTTCAGATCTATGTATCTTACCCTTTTACTTAATAAACACACCACAGCATGTTAATGGAAGATTTTTCTGTCAGTAAATGAGCTAGAAACCTAGTTATTTTGATGTTTGAAGAAAAGATGTTCAAAGGGAGACTCTCTAGAAAAAATTGACTTGTTCTGTATTTGATGGTGCCTGACATGTCTCAGAAAATGCTGTGGGCACTGGAGTTCCACACCAGTCACAGCCAAGATGCCAAAACTTGGTAATATGAATGGGGTAGGAAGCGAAGGTTCTTAATGCAAAATCTGAGAGAGAACCTCGGCCATGTAGTATGCCATATGCCATATCTCTTCAGTGACCTGTGTCCTTAGACAATGAACTCCCTGAAGACATAGGTTGTGTCTTATTATACCTCCTATTGCAATGTCAAAATATATGAGGTAGAATGGTTTGTTAAATGATGGATACTGGCATTCCAATGTTAGGCAGACTCACTTATTTGGTATATCCATGAGGCCACATAGCAGACAGCATCCTGGAAGCAGGGTGTGTGGAAGAGAAAGATTTCATACAAGACAGGAAGAAAGAGTGGAGAAGAGCCAGGTTTTCTTGTTTTGCTTTGAGGTGATTATTGTTGATATTATTGTTTTTGTTTTGTTTGTTTGTTTATTTGTTAGTTTGTTGAGACAGGGTCTCACTGCACAGCTCCGTCTACCTTGGAATTCCCTATTTGTACCAGCTGATGTTGAACTCATAGAGATCTGTCTGTCTCTGCCTCCTGAGTGCTGAGACCAGAGATATGAGACCATGAGCATCAAGTTTTATTCTTTTGTAAGAATGTACTCTCTTGCAAGATGTAACCTACTCTGTATAGCCAGAATTAACTCCCTTTGACAAGGCTCTTCCTCTTAAAAGTACCATAAAGACCCCAGAGCCCAGTTCATGAACTTCTAGGGAATGAGCCACATTCCGAAGGATATCATGGCCTATGACCACTTCATTCATTACACCATGCCTAAGATACAGCTTGACATATGTCAGAGAAATGAATGAACAAGGGCTTTGAAACTGTTTGGCCTTCAAATGTTCATCAAAATCGATTTGCTTCATCTCCCTTCCTCTTTCTTATAACCTAAGTTAGTCTTCATATTTAATCCCTGTACCGCCCTCTCTCTGTGATATGGTTGTCTTCTCCAATTCTATGACTTGATGTCCAATCTCTTTCCCTCTCAGATCATCTGAAAGATGAGGAGAAGTAATCTGTTTTCCCTTCAGGGGGTTGTTTTCTGTCAATCAAGAAAAGGGAACAGTTGGGACATCCACAGTGGAGAGACTGTCACAGTAACAGGAGAACCTGAATTTGCCAGCTAGTCATACTGAGTCTCTGCTCGTTTTCTCTAGTCCACCTTAGGTCATGTTGCATGGCTCTCTAAGAAAGGATCCATTTGCAACCTCAGTTCCCTTCTCCCTCCCCCCACTGCCTCCGTAGGCCTCCCCTCCTCTGTGCTAGGTTCCACGGCTCAGTCTCCACCATGTTAAAGTCCTTGGAGAGTCAGCCATCTTGGTGGGGGCTCTCTGTATTATTTTCACATTCCTATCTGAAACCACCCATGAAGCCCAGTCTTAAATCAGCAAAGGTTTCAAGCAGCCACTCATGCTGCCCCTGCAACTAAAGTCTCTGAGCTACAGAGGGGAGCATTTGCGTCTGTTATATAAGACGATGAGTAATTCAGCTGCTTTGATGGATATGAGACAAATGTCCTTCTTGGGAATATTTAAACACAGATGCTTGTTTCCATCTCATCTTTCCTCTTTTATTTGCTGCATAGCTAGTTATTTCTCCAGTGCTCACACTTAGGCAATTATATAGTGACAAAAGGCTTGCCCAGATTCCAGCTCTCCTATTTCATTATTTTCATTATTTCGTATGACAACCAGGCAATCTTTATGAAGCTATTACTTTTCAGTTTTCTAATTTTACTTTGCAGTGATGGGGAATGCACAGTAATCTACATAATTGCCTTCCGGTTGTGTTTGATACATACAAGTTTCTGTTTAATGGCATTTAGGCTAAACCATATTATAGCTTCGGTTCATTATTAGGATTTTTAAAATGTACTATCACGTGAGAATCTAGTCTCTAAGTAAAAGGTTATTTTCATAGATTCAAAGAACAATCTGGAAGTTAATAGGTGTGATAGTTTTAGAGCAAGCTACAGGATTTGGAGATGTCAACTCAACATTTGAAATCCTGTCCCACAACTCACTGGTACTAGTTCTATGTGAGTGTGTGTGTGTATGTGCGAGTGTGTGTGATTACTGGTCAAGAACATGTTTGAACTCCGATATATAAAATGGCTCTTTCCAAAGGTTTGTACAGGATTAAATGGGATGGTATATCTGATATATTTAAGAGCAAAGACTTAGAATCCAGAGTATATGAGTTTAAATTGTGTAGTTTGAGACAAAGACTAAATATAAACATGTCCTGACAGTATCATCTCTAAATTGGAAATCATTATACAGTATCTTACTCAGAAGTTGTAGTGGCTTGTAAAATCATTTAATGCTGAAGACTCTAGATATATAATAAGTGCTTAATATAAATTCATTACTGTTATATATTATGTATAAAAACCATGTAAGCACTAATATGTGTCCTAGGTTCCATTTTTCAGTGTATATACTTATCTAGTGAAATTATTTTCCATAAACATAAGATAAATGGATTCAAGTAGCTATGGAGAAATCTATTTGATGTCTCATTTCCAAGTTTATTCCTATTATACTATTAGAAATACATATACACATACATACACACATAAGTGTGTGTGCATATATATATATATATATATATATATATATATACACATTTGTATATTCACATATCTCATCCTTTTATTTTGTACTCCTAAACTATTTGCTTATTTACTCATTCATTCATTTTAAAACATGGATCTTGCTATATTGCTCAAGATGGCCTCAAACTCCTGGATTCAAATCATCCTTCTGCCTCAGACTCCCAAGCATCTGAGATAGCAGATGGATACCATCATGTTTAGCCTTATGTACATTTTAAAAAACGAAGATTGCCTTAATCTTTGATATCATGTATGGATTAGAAAGTTGACTTGCTAGTAATTAATAATCATGCTTGATGTTTCTTGAGTTTGTGAACACTGGCTACCCAATTTAAAGGGACTCTAGCATCCATGACTAGCCTCATAGCATCATGGCAAGGGATCAGAAGAAATCAAAGTGGTATTGTAGAAAGAAATGTAGTTTAATATAAACTCAATTTCTAAATGCAAAGATTCTCTGGTATAGTAGAAGGAATGTAGGATTTGGCTTCAGCCCCTCATTCTCATTTGCTGGGCACTGTTTTAAGCAAGCTTCATTGCATCTCTCTTTTCCCACCTATAACACAAAGAGCATAATGCCCGACCACTTCACAGAGATACTTCAATTTGTTAACCGAGATAATATACAGAAAAGTGCTGCATAAGCTTCCAAACTTACATTACAGTCATCGATATCCTCAAAAGCAATCCAATGAGTCTAAAGAAGCATCTTGAACTTCTCTCTCCAGCTAAGTGTTAGCAGTTCATTCTTTATCGCTGAGCTGGTCTTAATCACACCTACTGGCTTTATTTTGAAAAGAACAGACTAAAATTGATTGGTTCTTTGGAATAAATAACATATTGAGTGTATTGGATGAGTCAATACTTAAATCTTAAGATGTTGCGCTTAGCATAAAAGGGGTACTCATTGGCATTGGACTTAAAGGCTACGTTCAATAAAGAGAGGTGAGAATGGGTGTTATCCATACCCAGGACTGCTTCCTTATACAGTCATACTCTTCAAAATGAGAATAGAAGTACCTCTTCTCTCACTTTCTCTTTCTTGCCCCTCTTCAACTCTGACTGCTACCATATAGTCTCCTGCAAAGTGCAAGGCAATTATACTTCTAGCCTCAATAACAACTTGGAAGTAAGTATGTCCCTCTAAGCACTGGACACAAGTGAATGGAAAGCCCTGTTTAATACCACACTGAAAGAGCAATCTGCCTATAAGATGTCAGCTCTCTGCTACAGAAGGATCATGTTTCTGAAGCTCTGAACCACTGCAGAATGCTTCAGAGTGGAGGAGATCCGAGAATTCACTGAGCTTAAACCTGGGAGCTATTACAAGGACTGGAACTCTATCTTGTATACTTGAGAACACAGTGTTTCAGAGCTAACTTATTACCAGTGAGAGTTTTCTATGCCCAAAGCCTTTGGATGATTCTCCACAACTCACTAGGAGCTGAGGTTGTTTTTGATACAAGTGTCTGCATGATTACTGAGAATATTTGGAGTGGGCAGTGTTAATGGGGATCCTATGATAAGATGAGGTATCTTTTGTTGTTGTTTAGAGATAAAGTTTCACTGTATGGCCCTGGCTGTCCTGGAACTCTCTATGTAGATCAGGTTGGCCTCAAGCTCACAGAGATATACTTGCCACCTCCATTCCACAAGATATTAATTAGCAGAAAAATAAAGCTTCATCTGATACCACCAAGGTGAAGGTCACTTCTCACTGAGTTCATCTTCCGGTGATGGCCATGAACTGAGCCCCTTGTCTCTCTGTCCTTTTTTCTTGAAGCCCAGTGGTGGGAGGGCCAGCCATACAACCGGGATGTGGAGTCCTGTCCAGAGGTTCAAGAATAGCTTGCAACTGAGAGATAAGCTAAGCTAACCAGCATAGAAAGGGCACACTGTGGTCCCTTAGCATATGGAAATTGTTAGTGACACTGCAGCTCCAGGTTGTGTGAGGAAAAGCTAGGAAAAGCTCTTAGGTCAGCACTGAGCTCATTACCTTAAATTAGCTTCTATGTTCTAGTGGTCAGTGCAGAAGGGAGGGGGAAAATGTTACCAAAAAAGTGAACACAAAGCTAGGGACCTTTCCCTACAATGAGGTCAGTCATCCCACAAGGCAAAGGGCTGTTCCTACATTAGTCATACAAGGAAAGACAAACCTCAGGAACAAGGACACTATAACTAGAGGAAGCGGAGATGAACTGCTTCCCAGAATGTAAGGAGACAAGAGTTAGTACTGGGCTGGATGCTCGCCCTGGGCTGTCTCTTAAGCCACTGTTAACTGTTTGTGCAAATACAGTGATGACACTAACTCTCTTCACAGGAAAGCCCTCAGTGAGGATTAGCTGAGTAATGAGGGCAAATTGGATGGGTGAGAGAAATGCTCAAGGATACTGCTGATGGATTTCTCCCAGGAGGAGTCTCCCCTCAAGGCTCTTTCATCTGAGTCCCCCTGGCATCTTACCTGTCAGTCTCCCGCTGACCCCTTGCTTTGGAGGGCTTTGGATCCTTAATCTTATTGATGGCTAACAACCCTTGGCCCCAAGACTCATTGTGTCCTTTTGTGGAACACTGAGGCAGAAAATATGGCCAAATTGTCAATGATACGTACCCATTTCTAACAGGAGGAAAATATCTTTTCAAAAGTACTCTTTCCCGATTATGGAGTATTCAAACTTTCTGGAAAATAACCTACTTTAATATGTACTCAGAGTTCTCACAAGTCTACAGGACTTGTGCCCAAGAATTGCTTCTTTCAGTGCATAAACATTTCTTTTCATTTATTCTTCTTCATGTGACTATGTGGATTTCAAAAGAAAACTTAATTGCTTTGGAACTTTGAATTACCACATCTCTTATCTCTCAATACTGCCTATATCTGAAGAGTGTGCTTATAAGTGCAGCGCCGATGTCCCGCCAGCTGCATCTGTTTGTTTGTAGGCAAGATCAAGGGCATCTTATTTGCACAGAAAGTGGAAACACGGTGTGAAGAGGTTCACACTGTCAGATCGAAGTTCACACTTTCTGTTGTGCACAATCCATGTGAGACTCTGGGAAGGGATGTATCTTCCTCCAAGCCTTCGAACTGCTCCAAGGACAAGGAAGAAAGCAAAATACAGGTCTACAGCATGCTTGTGGGTTATTCCCCTGTCTGAAGTCAACAACCTAGGGCGTAGACAGAAGTGGTGCGAACTTTGGTAAAGTAGACAATGAATGTCTGTGCCGTGCATCATGACATTTCAAGTTCCAGTATCAAGCATATCTGTGTGGCTGAGACCACATACTACACAATTCACTCACATATTTTTTTTTTAAGTCAAGAGCTATACAGGTTAAAGAAAGAAAAGAAACATTCCTATCAGTCACTCTGCTAAGTTGCACCAATGAAGTCTCACCATTAGTGCATCCTGGCTTGGTGTGTCAGATGCTAAACTATTTAAATCCTCTGATAGTTACTTTTACATGATAATTTTCCTGGACTGTGGGATCCCAGTCATCATTCTCAGTGTGTTTGTGTGGATGTTCCTGAGTAAGTTGCACTCAGAATGAGAGGAACACTTTCGTCAGCAAACTGAACAGAAGAGACCACCTGTTCTCGATGGGTAAGAACTTTATCCAGTTCTCTGAAGACATAAATAGAATAAAAAGCTAAGATGGAATCTCTCTTGCCTACCTGCTCTCAACTCAGACCTTAGTGTTCTGTCTTTGAATTTAACTGGAAATGCAAGCTCTTTGTGAATTGCCAGCACTGTGGGTGTAGACTGCCTAGTAGACCAACTCTTCTCATTCCCAAGGTCTTGACATGGGCTATGACTACATCAGCTCTCCTGAGTTGTCAGCTAGCCAACTGCAAATCTCAGGTCTTATTGACCCCCATAGTCCCATGACCCTATTCTTTAGTATAAATCTCATGTTCCTCTCTTTTTTTTTTTTATGTCATCTCAGTCTTTCTAAGTACACACACACACACTCATACACACATATACACACACACACTAATCATAAGAAATATTGTTTCTCTAAAGAAAGTAGATATTACACACACATACTTTTAAACCTTTATATATGTGCATATTAATACATTTGTGTGTATGTATATTGTATAAATTTACTATTAATCATCTCAAAATCTCTGTAAAATAGGCACTGTTTATATAGTTGTTGTTATTGTTGTTAGCCTATAGTTAAAATTCAGAAACTATGTTTATAGTGGTTAACTTGCTTATCTATCTGGATGAAGTCTAAATTTACCTAAGTCCACATTCTTCACATCTTTGATTGATTTCCTCTAAGTGTACACCAAAAATCTTGAGCTTGTGTGTATCCATTGATAATAATTCACCCTAAGTAGCAATTTAAAATATATATATATATATATATATATATAATTAAAGATAGTATAATTCCTAAATACCAAACAATGGATAATCACTCTCTTCTATTAAGGTTTACAGTACACATAGTTTTAAGATGTCTACTTACATTCAGTAGACAAGGTTTAAGATGACAATATACTCTACTTGACCTACTCACCAAAAGCTTGTCTAACCCAGAAGTACCTTCACAGACACAGGCACACCATAAATCATATTCATCCATATGTCTGGGTTCCCATAGCTCAGGAAAGTTGGGAGAGACTGAAGGAGGGAAAGGAGGATAGAGGGAGAAAGGAAAGAAGGGAGTGGGAAGACACAGAGAAAGAAGATAAATAATTGATTTAAGAAACTATGGAGGCTCATAATCCCTGATTTCTTCTGTCATTCATGAAATGCCATTGTTTTGATATAATTACTCAATAAAATCCTACAACCATAGCAAAGCATTGCTAATAACAATTGCTTTCAGAATATATTGATGGGAGTAAAAACCACGTTATAAACCTAAGGGAAGAGGGTCACTAACTGAACTGAGATTCTAGATGAGATTTGGGAATTGCATTTTTAACTATAATGTTTATTTAGACATCTCAAGGTATGTTTACCCCTATTTTGGAGCAGAAAAAAATATTGTATAAAACTAACAAAATCTGAATAGGCAGTCTATCTTAACCTTCATATATGTTAAAAATTGGTTTGCTCATTATTCAGTTCTGCATTAGTCAATCTACTGCACCAAATGCTGGAAGTTGTATTAATAAGAGAAACTGGGGATGGGAGATACAGATGTCATTCTGCTACACTCATGTTTTTTCTATAAGTCAAAAACTCTGCTATGGGTAAAGTTTATTTAAAATAAATTAAAAGACATTCCATACAAAATATGACAATTGAAACTATACCCCTTAAGCTAATGAGATGGCTTCATAGACAAGAGCACTTGACTGTAACTGGGAGAACAAATTCCCTCAAGCTGTTCTCTGAATTCCACGTGTGTACATTGGTACATGCACACTCTATTCTACCACCAATATATAAACGTAAAAACATTAAAATGCACTCTTAGACCTCATCACTACCATAGTGTCTGAAATCAAAATCAAGAGCATACCTTTTTCATTTACAGACAATTATAAAAGTCTATATTCCCTAGAGAAGAACCCATTAAAGTTTTTCCCACGTTATTTCATGTGTGTGGACCACTGTGGCGGATAAACTGGCTTTCATCTTGGAAAACAGCCAAAGGTGTCTTCCAAGAGTGGAACACACACTAGGTAACCACCAAAAACAGAAGAGAAAGCTGGCTGGTAGCTAACAACTCTTGAAGCACTAAAGGTTTCCTCGCAGAGCAAAGAACAGAATGACACCTTTTCATATGTCTTGATAAAAGGCAACAAATATGGTTTAATATCTTTTGCAAAAAAACAAAAACAAAAACAAAAAAAAAAACCAATCATTTTTATATACAAACAACTCTTCTTAGAGGTGAAAACTTTCTTAGGCTGTTCAGGAGCACTATGATGTGACAGGGAATGAGCAAAGAGTAAGTGTTTTAGTCTAACCTGGTCCAGTTATTAATTTACATAGTATTTTAAAATAAAATCCTCCACCTTCAGGTACCAGATCTCTGAAATGAAGAATTTTAATGAAGTTAATATTCCCATACTGGGCTCTCCTGAACCTTCGAGAGATTCCAGGAAGTCCTCCAGGTTGATATGGGATTTTCTGAATCCCCAAACCTGGATACATCCTACACACCTTCATTTTTACCTGCATTGTAGATCAAACTTCTGGGTAGTTTTAGGGCAAGTTTTTTTTTTTTTTTTTTTTTTTTACATTTCAGATGTTATTTCCTTTCCCTCTTTTCCCCCACCCATAAGCTCCCTATCCCATCCCTCCTCCTCCTTTTGCTTTTATACCATTTTAATTTCATGCAAGTTTTAAGGTCAGTTCAAGGTTGAGGAACTAGCAATACAATAGATGTGAATAGTCAAGATACAAGCAAGACAATAAACACCAATAGTCAAAGTGGTTTTCTGAAAAATGCTTGCAAGTACTGGAAGAAGTGAGTTAAGCTTTAAGCAGAAGCAAGAGGATAGTGGGCTTGATCATTGCTGGTATAACAGCTTTAATTACATTAATTGCTAGCACCACTGCTTCTGCAATTGCTTTGACACAAGAAGTTAAGACAGCTACTTTCGTTAATCATTTAGCAAAAATGTTACTAATGTGTTGAGTATACAAGAGGATTTAGATAGTTGTTTGATGCTGCAGCTAATGCTGATAAAATTATCCATGGTTTGAGGTCAATATTTCCATTTTGGTCAAGCTTCCAAAATGCATATATACCTTGATCATGCTAGCCCTTTTTGTCCTGGGAATTCCTGCCCATCGTGTTAAAACTTGTCTTTAACAACATCAACATGTTGGCAGTCAAAATACATGACTGGAAACTGAAAATGGACCCCCGAGATAGGGTTATTAATTTAACAGGCTGGCAAGCCAAGGAAGGTAAGATTCTGCATGGAGCCTTATCAACATTAGACAGAAGTGCATTGCTTTTGATAATGCATGTTCCACGATGGGTAAGGAAGGCATTATTGTCAGAACGACCTAAGACAAGCTCAGTCTTGTTTATGCAGTAAAAAATGGGGAGATGTGGAGAGCTTTGGGGGCTTTTTGAAGGAATCTGACATTGTCCAAGGACTGCAGACAGGAATCTGACATTAGGCTAGAACAAAGAAGTAAATTCAGGCAGGAATCTAAATTCTAGGCTAGAACAAAGAAGTAATTTCAGGGATGAATCTAAATCCTAGGTTAGAACAAAGAAGTAATTATAGGCAGGAATATAAATCTTGCCAGGCGGTGGTGTCACACGCCTTTAATCCCAGCACTTGGGAGGCAGAGGCAGGCAGATTTCTGAGTTCCAGGCCAGCCTGGTCTACAGAGTGAGTTCCAGGACAGCCAGGGCTATACAGAGAAACCCTGTCTTGAAAAACCAAAGAAAAAAAATAATAATAAAATAAATAAATAAAATAAATCTTAGGCTAGAAAAAAGAAGCAGGTTTCAGGCATGAAAATGACTTTGGACTAGAAAAGAGGAGTAGGCTCAGATATTTTGGTCATCCAGATAAGTCCTTAGAAACAGTAATCATAGGAGTGATCACTGGACTCTTTACTTCCTTGCTTGTTCTTTTTTTTTAATTAACTCAAGCACTTATTGGCATTCTGACTGATAACAAACAGCACAATTGGAGTTCAACAATGTGTGTCTTTTTTTTTTTCCTGGCACTCTGCTCATACCATCCAGCTACAAGAAGAAATCAATAAACACAAAAGAGGAATGAATGGAAATGTATAGTTTTGGAAATATCTCTACCAGCTTGGTCTCTGAAGCATTCCTTTCTCTACATGCTGGTGCAACACAGGGAGACACTTTTTAAAGGAATCTTTATCATGATTCAGGTTATACTTTTTTTTTACAGCCTTCATACTGCAGAACCTACTTCCTTTGTCAGCTACCAAAGCAACCCAAGTAAGAGACTTCAAAGTCACAACCTTGCTTTGTAATGGGACTATTCAGAATAGTAAGAAACACCAAGAAACAGAAGTTTGGCTGAGAAAATCCATTCCCCTAAGAAGCAAAGGAAGAAAAATGCCCTGCTCCCATTTCAATGGAGGTAGGCTGACCCAGTTGAGTCACCCTTGAGCTGAAAAGATTGCTTTTCTTTTTTCCTGGCATTTCAGCTCCACCTTAACCCAAACAGGCAAAGGCCAAAGTGCAAATGAAGGAGTCAGAAATGTCACTTATTGGAAGGTATTTGAGACAACTTAGAGGGGTACACTGTTCCCCACAAGGCAGCGAAGACAAAATGCCCGTTTGAACATATTAAGACTGTTGCAGCAACAGCATATTCCGTCAACCCACAGCTCCTACTGGGTCTGAATTTAGCTGAGATTAAACCTCCTGTAACCTTCAGGTTTATAAATAACACCTCTCTTCAGTCTCTCCTGAGCCAGGTGATGTCCTGGGCATCATTGTTCTTGGAAGTGACTGTTAAAATGGGAAAAACACAGGAGAAAAGTCTTGGTAGATTCTAATAGCTGGGTCCTTATTTACCCCAGAGCAGGGTATTGGTTGCTGTTTGTGTTACTGTCACCAAAATACATAACATAAACAAGAAAGGGAAGGTTTATCTTGGCTCCTGGTTTCAGAGAATCTCAGTCTATCATAGCAGGGAAAGCAGGCAGAGCAGGCAGCAGAGGTAACCTTCATGACCCTTTGGCATTCTGCATGCCTAAAAATACAGCTCCATGTGAATAAATGATCCATGTTATTTTGGCAGCTAGGACCCTTTACATCACAATTAAAGAAATTTCTGAGTTCCAGGGTGTCTCATCGTCCCCCCTCTAACCCCCCACCAAAGCATTTCCCTATGTTACCTTTTTCCAGCATTACACTTTAGAGACTCTCTCTTTTCAAAATAAAATATTTCTAATGCATTTACATTGAAAAGTTCTCAGAGCCTTTGAACATTGGAATCTCTCTCTCTCTGTCTCCTCTGTCTCTGTCTCTTCTGTCTCTCTGTCTCTCTGCTCTCTCTTCTCTCTCTCTCTCTCTCTCTCTCTCTCTCTCTCTCTCTCAAAACCTCTTGTCCAGGCATAGAGTATATGATGATGTAAAAACTATTTCCCCTTTATCTACCCTTGCTTTACACACAGTTTTAATGCATTCCTTTTCTGCCCTAATTGTGTATCCTCCAGATTGTTCTGCTCTGCTTTTTTATGTCCAATCCTTACATATAAACCTGGCAGCAACAACAACTAAAGTCAGCAATAATCATCCCGTAGCCAAATGCTATGCTGCCCTAAAATTTCATCTGCTAAGTTGATTAGTCCACTACTTTTTCATTCTGCCTTGCTTGGATTGTGAGGACTCATGCAGGAGGTAGCAGGGTCTTTGTCATAGTGTAAGGTGAATGGTCTCTAGTCCAAATCCCAGGAGATTCAATGCTCCTATCCAAAATCTCACGAGTGTAGTTTTTACTGTCCACACTTCTACCAACTTTCTGCTCTTCTGGACTGCCATCAGAATTACCCATTAAACTGTGTTTCAAGCATTTAAATGTTTCTCTAGTCTGCATCTCCAAACTCTTCTTTGAACCAGTTCTTAAGGCCTGAGAACTACATGATCATATATTTTAGTAATGTTAATAACCTCATTCCCCACTTCTCTAGTATTAATATTTCCTTTTCATCTTTCCTTTTCTTTCTTTCATAATTCATAGTACATGGTGACAGGTTTCACCCACCATTTCATTTAAGTATATCACCTACTTTGAACATGTGTAACCCATGTCCTCTCTCTTCACTTTTTCTCTCCCTTTCCACCAGCTTACTTCCTTTTCTAGTATATTCTTCCTTTTATACTCATACAATGTATGTATGCATATATAAAATCTAGGCTCCACCTAAAAGGGAAAACACTATATTTGTTGTCTAGGTTTGGCTTGCTTCACTTCTTATGATGCTCTCCAGTTGCATCCATTTCCTTCAGAGGGACATCATTCTTCTTCATGAGAATAAAACCCTTTTGAGGATATGGACCACATTTTTTTTATCTGCTCACTAGGTACCCACTGAAAGGTACCTAGACTGATTCTATAACCTGGCTATTGTCAACAGAGCTGCAACAATCATGGATGTGCAGGTGTCTAGCATTCTGGCTTAGAATCTTTTCTGTATATACTCACTGTTCTGTATTAGTTAGCCTATGGGTGCTAAAGGGTTATATCCTTCAGATGTCCTTCTCTGGTTACCTATACCTCTCATCCAGAATCCTCCTTGAAAAGATTCCAAAGCCTTTCATAGGAACTATCAGTGGAGAAATAAATGTACAAAACATAATCCTCTGAGGAACAGTTTAGAGTCAAGTCATAGCAAACTCAAAATGGCTACAACGATGCATAAATCTAAGCAACAAGCAATCGTGTTAATCTACTGATTTTCATCTTTCACTGGGTGGAAAGGTGCCTGGGAAACCATGGCAGCTGGATGAAAGGAGGCAAAGCATGGTCCCAATTCACATGTTGAATATTGTTATATTAAATAACCTTAATGATACAAAGCATTCCTAGGGTGGTGCCACATTCAGTCTTCTTTCTTTCCTTCTTGCTTTGCTTTTTTCTTCTCCTCCTTCCAACCCTATCCCCTCCCTCCATTTATTCTTCTCTATGTTACCACACATGATAAGTATCAGCAGAACAGATATCCAAGGCACTGATTCTTGAGAGGAGTCAGCAGAATCAAAATCATTTGAAAAGGTTTTTGAAAAGTTAATAGTTTTGCCTCAGTCCAAACCTCTTCTATCAAAAGCTCTGGATTGGGGCCACTAAATATCTTAGCACGCACAGTCTGGGCAAGATTCTGAATCTGAATTCATAACTACTGTGGGACAACAGTCATGCAAGTGAATCTACCTCCAGTGGAGATAATGGGGAAAGGCTCAAGCTTGTACTCCAGTTACTTCATGACTACATTTACAATGGCCTGAGTATGAGAAAAGCATCTTGTTTAATGCATAGCTCTGTCTGGATGCGCCTTCTACACAGGGCATGTAAAAGTGGTGCCAGCAGCCCCATGCTCAGGCACTCTCTCTATAGAGCAAGGGAGGGCTCCTCCAATATCACTTTGGGCTGTTAACAGTGGAAGCTTTAGTGCATCACAGTTTGACAAACATTAGATACTGCTGCAAATACTGGTGATGAGCAGGGAGCAGATAAACACACTGGCTTTCCCTTTCTCCTTTATGGGCTCTAGTTCGTGGATTCTCTGGTGAGCACTGCAGAGTGAGTACACTTGCTGGGAGACTTGGGAGATGTGATTTCCCAACCATGACAATATTAACATTCATTCATTCATTCACTCATGGCAAAAGCCACTTTAGAAATTATTTCACTCTCAATGATTGTATGCAACTTTTACTGGAATGGATGTCCCCTACATATATCTAATGCATTTACAATACACTTCTTAACTGACATTCCTTTCATGGTCTTTCAGAGGAGAATCTACTAGGGTATAATCCAGCCACAGGAAAGGAAATTGAAGAAACTAGAGCTGATTTTTCCAGTAAAAGACTTTGTAGCTGTTAAAAGACTTTTGCTGTTCCTCTCAGTATCAATGCCCCTTTCCATGCGTTCTCTTACCTGTCCAGAAAAGTATATTTGCTACAGTATTGTTATTCATTAATGCTATTAAATTAAAATAATAGACTTAAAATAAATCCTAATATTCATTTCACATTGACCAAAGACCATAGACACCTGCACCATCTTAGAAAAAGGTCCTTGTGCCAAATGTTTGTGAAGCATTCTTAGAATAGAGATACATGTATCTTCAGTATCCATCCATAGTAGTTATTGGATATGAATGATAAGTTTTCTTTTCACCTAGTTAAGACTTATATGCTACAGCCGGGCGGTGGTGGCGCACGCCTTTAATCCCAGCACTTGGGAGGCAGAGGCAGGTGGATTTCTGAGTTCGAGGCCAGCCTAGTCTACAAAGTGAGTTCCAGGACAGCCTGGGCTACACAGAGAAACCCTGTCTCGAAAAAACGAAACAAAACAAAACAAAAAAACAAGACATATATGCTACATGATAGCAGAATTCTAGATTTATCCTGTCCAATAAAATTTGATATGGATCACATACAGAATTTGAATTTTTTTTTTTTTTTTGAGGACACACCTCTGTGGTAGAGTGAGCAGCACAGCCAGAGGTATAGATTTAATCTACTGAACTTCAAAACTAAACAAAGACAACTCATTGTTTTCTACCTTTTGGGAGGTAGAAGCAAGCATTGGAGGCCAAACCAGGTTTGGCTACGAAGTTAGTTCAACAGCAGCCTAGAGTAAATGAGACCCAGTCTCAAAACAAACAAACAAACAATGACACAAACAAATAATTACAACCACAACTTTAAAACTTTAAAAGTCAAAATTTGAAGTGAGGAGTAATGAGTAAAGTGAATTTCAATTCTACAGTCTACGTAGTCTACCCAAAATATCATCATTGCAGCATACAATCCATATAAAAATCATGAATATTCTACATGCTATTTTGTCTTTGAAGTGACCTTCAACTCTTCCCAGATGTATCCTGCTTCCCTACTCACTCAGCTTTTTGGCCTCCTTATTTTTTAACACCCATGAGTCTTAACTTATGCTGGTTACATTCGTGGATGGGTGGCTTTATGCCGTAGTGTGATAAACTTACCAAGGACAACACTCCCCTCTCCATTCTGGATTCAGTCTTGCTGGAGCTTGAATAGGTATTATGCATGCTGTCACCACTGCTGTGAGTCCATATGTTCAGCTAAGCCTCTGTGCCAGGAACACAGTTTCCTTCTAGTCATCTAACTCCTCTGGCTCTTAAAATTTTTCTGCCAGTTGTTCTACAATGATCTCTGAAGCTTGAGAGGAGGGGGTGTACTATACAGCTGTGCATTGTATTATTTTCCATACCTTGAAAATTTTTGGGTCTTTGTATTAATCCTCTCCTAAAAATAGAAGCTTCTCTGATGACGTGTGAGAGATGGGTTAGTCTGTATGTATAACAATAAAACATTAGAAGTTATTTTAATACTTTCTCTTTAGCAGAATAATGGTAGTGGGTTCTCCCATTAGGCCTAGACACTATCTAGTCATGGACTCTTGGCCTGAAAGTGATGTTAATCTTGTAGAGTTTCATCTTGTGGAAGGAGCCGTAAATCCATTCAGGAAGTGGTTGGTTACTCTTGTGATGTCTGTGTCACTATTGCACCAGTGAGCATGATTTGCCAGACTGTCATTATATTACGTCTCCCAGGATTCCTAGCTAGGTGACACTGATGATTACTTTTCTCCACCAGTAGTATTCACACCACTTTCCAATACCATGACAGCTAGTCACTTGCAATGAAGCAGCCAGATCAATGCCGCTTTGATATCTTCATGTTATATGTCTCTATATAACATATATTTCTGTGATATGAATGTGTTATAATATAGTACCTTCTGTGAGAAGATCTTACCATTAAGTTTGGGAAAATCACCAGTAACACTGACAATCACCTGCAATTTGCTTGTGCCACCAACTACAAAAGAAGTAACCTATAATGGGCACTACGTTTTTTATTTGTTAGTCTGTGATACCTAGTATGAGTATTGCCATATTGCCATGCTGCTATAGTATAAAACCATTATAACTAAATACACACACACACACACACACACACACACACACACACACACACGTGTATATACATCTACTTAAGGTTCTTAGGGTTCTTTGTCCTTCCTCATAGTCCCTTCTCTATCTTATCATTCCCAACAGAAATTTGATGCTTCCTCTTCCATTATTTCCCTTTAAGCCTGAATACTACTGTGTTTTATCCCTACCCCCTTCAAAGACCCCCTACACACAAACATACAGCTCCTTACTAGTTACCTGACTTCTATGGGTTTTTCCAAATGAAACATGCATATCTAAATATTCAAAGCTAACATCTGCAAATAAAAGAAAACATGCAACATTTGTTTTTTTCTGGGTCTGACTTGTCTCACTCAGAATGGCTGTTTCTAGCTTCATCCATTCACCTGAAGAGTTCTTAATTTCCTTTTTCATAATAGCTAGATATTTCACTGTTTGAATGTTGCATTCATATTGCCCAATGATTGATTGAAGGACTTCTAGACTATCTCCATCTCCAAGCTATTGGGCAGCAATAAGCCTAGATCAGCAGGTACATAGAATGACATAGTGTTCTATGGGTGTACACACAAGTAAACCTCTGCCCTGCTCTCTGCAGTAGCTGTTCCTGTGTGCACTCCACCAGCAGTGTATAGTGTCCTATTTCCCCACATCCATGCCAGCATTTGTCACCACATGCTTTTTTGATCTTAGCCATCTGACTGAAGTAAGATGAAATCTCAGAGTAGTTTAATTTGCATTTCTCTAAAGGAGTATTGAAATTTTCTTTTCGGTGTTTCTGAGTCATTTGTATTTCATCTTTTTAAGACTTCTCTGTTTAGTTTCATTCCCTATTTTCAATTGGGTTGTTTGTTTTAACGGTGTCAGCTTTTTGAGATTTTTATATGTTCTAGATGTTCTTCTCAGATGCTTGTCTAGTAAAGACATTTTCTCATTTCATAGGCTTTTTCTTCATTTAAATATATAAAAAATAAACTCTAAACCAAAACTAGTCATGAAAAATGTCTATCAATGAGATGTTACAATGCTTAACACATATGCACCAAATGTATAGAAACACTGTCAGAAATCAAACCACAAGTTGATCAATACAGGGTTATTAGTAATTTCAATATCCCACTCTCACCAATAGACAGGTCATCAAGAAAGCAAAAGTATAACAAAACAATGAGCTAAACAGGAAACTCTGCAAATGACATCATAAATCAAACGGACTTATAGAACATTCCACCCAAGTACTAAGGAAATACATATTTTTTCAACAACCCAGAGAACTATCTCTAAAACTGACCACATATCAGGACACAAACACACAAAAGACTCTAAACAAATACAGGAAAGTTGAAATAATATCCTGCATTCTATTTGACCACAATGGAATCAAACTATATATGAACAGCAATGAAACTATAGAAAGTCCACAAACTCTTGGAAACTCCATGGCATGCTAGTGAGGGAAAACTGTTAGGGAAGCACTTCAAAAGGAAATTTGAAAAGCCAAAACCAATAGGACACAATAAAAGCAAATCCTACACTGAAAGTTTATAGCATTAAATTTCTATATCAAAACAATCAAGAGATCTCAAACAGTAACTAAATGTTGTCCATTAAAGTCTTAGAAAAATAAGAACAACCAACACTCTTCCAAAAATTAGATGAGACGACATAATCAAAGTCAGGGATGAAGTTAATGATTCAGAAATGAAAAAGATTGATACAAATACTCAGTGAAACAAACAGTTGGCTCATTGGAAAGGGATGAGAGGAATCAACAAACCTTTAACCTAAGTAACCAATAGAAAAAGTAGATATAAATGAATAAAATTACAGATAAAAAAGAGAGACATTACAGTAGATACCAAGGAAATTCAGAGAATCATGAAGACATCCTTTACATTTGTTGAGAATTTTATACATAAATACTATATTTACAACATTTCATCTCTTCTTTTCTTTTTTTTTGTTTTGTTTTTCTAGACAGAGTTTCTCTCTATAGCTCTGGCTATCTGGAACTCACTCTGTAGACCAGGATGGCTTCATACTCAGACATCCACCTGCCTCAGCCTCCCAAGTGCTGGGATTAAAGGTGTGAGCCGCCACTGCCTGACTTCTCTTTCTTTTCTTATTCCAACTCTTCCTGGGTACCCCCACTCCCTCTCAAATTCATGACTTTTGTTAATTATTATTGCTATACACAGACATACACAGAGATATATACAAATTCTCACTATTTCATTATCTTATATATATATATATATATATATATCATACATATAGCAATATATATTACATATTCCTTTCAGCATATCTATAATGCATACACATATATAGATTATATATTGTTTTCACATTATATGTTATATATAATGTATATGGTATATACATATTATTTATATACATATATACAGAATATATACATATATATTATATACTATAAATAAATATATATATCCTGTTGAGTTCATTTAGTGTTGTTTGCATACACATGTGATTAGGGCTGACTACTTGGGATTGGATGACCTATCAGGGGTCTCATCCTTGAGAAGACTGGTTCTCCTTCTCTCAGTAGTATTGATTGCCCATAGCTCTTCATCTAGAGGTTTCTCAAGTACTTGGGAGACTGATGTCTTAGAGACTTTCCTCAAGATTAGAATTAAGATGCAAAAACATGCAAATCATAAACAACAGAGTTAAGTTCTTGCTATGTATGAAGAAACAGAGGGGAGCCAGAGATCCAGAGCAGCTTGCTCTTGCCACCCAGCATGTAGCCATAGGGAATAAAGATAGGCAAGAGACTGTCATACTTGAAGTGTTACTATGTACATATTGTGCTGTAAGCACTACTGCCACTGAACTTCCTTATTCTTCATATTAAGGAATTAAATTTCGACTGTCACACAAGTTAGGCAATCACGCTGCCACTGAGCTACACCCCAGCCAAGCTGCCCATCTTATGAGAGCGGAACTTCTACTGATTTCTAGACTGAATGCATTCCCTAAAACAGGGTGCAAACTGAAGTACAACTGCTGTGGGCTGTGCTCTGTCCAGGGACCTGAAGGGTGGCTAGCTTAAACCCACACATCAAACTAGAACTAATTTCCAGTCACTTTGTTCTATTAGCCCAATTATGCTTGCACTCTTAGGAAAGATAAAGGACTGGAGAAGAAGGAGACGGGGAGAAAAAAAACAGAACTGAGTTTATAGTTCTTTCTATGTATATTTGAATATCTACAACTATTTTCTTTTCATCAATTCCATAAACACAGAGCTGAAGAAATGTCTTAGCAACAAATCTATGGCACTAAAAATTAGGTAACTAGGAGGTCAGAGTAACTATAATGCACTGCCAAAATGATAACATAAATATCTTTTACACGTATACAAAATGAAACATTATTTCTCTTTCTCCATGGTCCAGAAAATATGTGGGGAAATGGCTCATCCTCCCACACGCCTTGTTTATTTTATGCCTCTCCCATTTTAACAGACTCAATAAACAGAGGAACCAGGAAAGGACCATGGGTAAGAATCCCAAGCTGTCAGCTGATGGCGTCAGAGAACTCCAGGTCCTCATTCTGGTGACCCTTCCATGAAGAAAGCCATCCTCTTGGAAGGGTCAAGGACCAGCATGTCCACGTCAACCCTCGTGCTCTGTGTTTATATCCAGCTGACAGGACACGTTTGTGTGCACGCATGCAAAGAACTTCCGGTGTGAACCTCCTGCGGGCTAGGCAGAGAGCATGCCCAGTGGGAGTGAGACAAGCTCTCCTGTAGTTTAAAGGGTGCTTGGCTTGCAGCTTCGCTTCGTTTCCTTTCAGGGGAAGGGGCTGCTTGTTGTTTTCCTCTTGGGAAAACATCATTCTCACTGAAAGCTTCCTTTTCAGTTTCTTCCTCTTTAAGACCAGAACATTGCTGACCTTTTCCAGATGCCTTGCCCAGAACTGCGAAAGGACTGTGAGCCTTTCATGCCATGGGCTCGACATCAAAAAAGCACTTTAGACGTTTCTTCTTTCCTTTAGTCCTTGCCACTTCATGATGGTTGACTGCACTCATCTTCTCCTTTTCCAACTGAAAATGAAATTACTAGCCATGTTGGAATTCGTCGTTTTTAACCCGAGTAGGCTTTTGGATGCTCACCATTGCACCACTAGATGCCTTTGCCTGCCTTCAGAACACATTACCTAGAGAACTACTACATGTACCCCCAGCCCAAAGACCTGCCTGAATCCTATACTCAGATGTCAGAATTGAGAAAGAGGAAGAAAGAAAGAAAAAAAAAAAAGGAACCGAATGTGAGATTCTCAAAACTTCCCTTCCAGAGCAGAGAGATGGCTCACTTGGTTAAGTTGGCTTTCCAAAACTCCTCACAATCCGCATCAAGTAAGCAGAGCATGGTGGTTCTTGATGTTAGCAATCCCTCCAGAGCAGAAGCAGTGGCAAGTGGATTCCAGGGGTTTGATGGTCTCTAGCCTAGCCTTGGTGAACTCTAGGCCAATGAAAGATCCTATCTCAAAAGAAAAGGAAAAGAAAAGGAAAGAAAGAAAGAAAAGAAGAAAGAAAAGAAAAGAAAGGAAAAGAAAAAAAGAAAAAAAAAAGGTAGGGTAGAGGGAGAGGAGAGAAGAGAAAAAGGTAGTTACCATCTGAGGAATGATCCCCAAGGTAGTACTCTGGCCTATTTACTCTTGCATAAACATAACACACATACACATACATACTATGCACATAAATACTCAACGTCCCTTCACATATACACAAAGGAGTGGGAGGGTAAGCACAGTGACATGTAATTATAACTTAGCACTGAGGAGGCAGAGACAGGTGGAAGTCTGGGCTCACTGGCTGATCTGTCTATCCTCCTTGGTGAACTCCAGGCCAGGGAGAGGCCTTGCCCCAAAAGTTAAAATCCTGAGGAAAAACACCAGGGGTTATCCTCTGGTCTCCACATGTACACACACACACACACACACACACACACACACACATGCATGTACACCTACTCGCAAACAGAAACACATACCTGCACATGCATGCATTGCATTTCCTGAGGTGAATTATCAAAGAGACAACATTGACTAGTAACAGTAGTCAGGGTACAGACAAATTTGTTGTATTGCCCATAGACTCAGGCTAATCTTGGGTCCTCTCTCAGGAACAGGTTTGTGTTTTAAAATGCAAGCTAATCACCGGCAGCTAGCGCTCCCTGGCAGGCCTTGCGACGAGTGAGGTCATGTTAATAAGGCCCCTTAAAAGAAAAGCATGTGGAAAAGCAGGGCTATTAGTGTCCCGCGATCAGTTTATGTAAGTGTTCCTAAAGTCCAACATGGTGATTAACAGGCTCTTAGAGCAAGCGTATTGATTAGTCTATCTTTGAAGTAGCTAATGCAGCGAGCATCACCAGGCCACAGACCCCAAACTTTTCCTCTTCCTGTGCATGTGTGTGCTTTCTTCAGGAAAATGCGAAGACCTCCATCTATACCATGGCCCATTTCAGTAGTGCTGTTAGAAGAAAGGAAAATCACCTCAACTTATTTTGTTTGATTTTTATTTTACTGTTTTTTTTTTTCTGATCGTAAAAAGTAATAAATACACAGAAAAAGTTAAAATATGAAAAGTGAAGATTGGAAAGGAAGAGCCTTAACCCCGGTGAATTAGTGGACAAAGACAGCTAGTTTTGTGTTCTATGTACATTTTACACTAATTGCATTAAACATGGTTATTAATTTATTCATCATTCTATTTGTTGACATCTCAAATGATATTCCACTTCTCGGTTACCCCTCCACAAGTCCCTCATCCCATAACCTCCCTCTGTTCCCTCCTCTTTGCCTCTATGAGGGTGCTCCCGCCCCATCCCTGCAGCATCCACCTACACTGGGGCCTCAAACCTCCACAGGACCAAAGGCCTCCCCTGCCATGATGGTAACTCTTAATTCCTTTTCTTTCCTATTCTTCACAGATTGCTATACCTTGGATAGTTTCTCATATCAATTATTGTGAATATCTACAAAACTAGCATCCTCAAGATATGTGGAGGAGGGTGATACTTGTTGTTAGCTAATTCAGTTAATAAAACACCTGTTGACGAATAGTGTTCATATTTTTTTGGCTCCATGCTAAGAGCCTGATGAGACTCCTTTGTTCTTCTTGGAGCTTTGAATGGGTTTTCTCTGTGATAAATCTTTCTGGGTAGAATGTTGGAACAAGAGATTTAGAGACTGTCTGTCTTAAACATATTGACAATCCACCTACCAAGAGTCATGGGAGATTACATTCCAACCACAACAAAATGGAACGCCAACTTCTTCTACCCTTGCCAACACTGGGTATTGTTAACATTTTTGATCTCTGTCAAACTGATAGTGGAATGGAATGTTGAATGTTTCTTTTTGTTTTTGATTTTTTTTTTAATGTTGCGTTCTAACCATGCCCTATCTGACTGTAACTGGTTGCAGTTGTTTTTTGTCAGGGGACCTGGTTTAACTCACAGCACACAGCTTGAGTCTGTGTAATAACCAACTGTGATATAACGGAGCTTCTCTGGAGTTTTAGACAAGAAGCCAAACTTGCACATGGTTTGAATCACTTCCTCATTTACACTCCCAATGTGGTAGATCACCTGAGAAACCCTCTGGAAATCCTTTGACGATGCTCCATATGACACAGTACCAATTGTTAGCTTCTCTGACCAACAACAACAACAAAAAGCCCTACTGGGCCCAAAGGTCTTGCTTCCTCCAGGGGAGCCATATTGGAACTGTATTGCTCTATAGCTAGATTGTGTTTTGGGGTGGCCCAGTGAACCGATGCACTGGGAATTATTAATCCCTCTGTGTCAGCAATAACATTTTTCACGGTTTCAATGTGTTGGGGAGGTTATGGTCTCCAGGACAGGTAATTGAGGAGACCTCACACTTCATCAGCAGCATTTCATCTGTATTAGCCAGCCACACACAGGGCAGCATACTTATCCTCTCACTGACAGATTATGCCAAGATTTACAAGGTCTGGTCTGCATGAAAGCAAACACATGTTTAGGCAGTGATCCAAAGAATGCACAGATACAGGGTTACCTTTATCTGAACGCTCAAGTCTTTTCCTTGCCCTGGAAGACAGTCTCCTGATAAATTCATGCTTGCACACGCACGCACACACATACACACACATGTACACATACATATGTGCACATGCACCACAACTATTAGTTTTGCTGTAGCTTCCCATGGTAATTTATCTTCAGGCAAGTGCATCTATGCAGAGTTTTCTGCTGGCTCCTGAAGGGTCAGTTTGGAATCCTGCCATAACATATTTTTCTCAAATTCCATACTGATAGTAGAGTAATGAGGAACCAGAAAGTTGTCTTGAGCCAACATTTAAGGAGCCTGGTATGTGGAACTCATCTTAAAATTTGGGTCTTCTCCCTTGCTTCTGAGGCACTTTTCTAAGTAAGTAGTCAAAAATACAAGTACCCAGCAGCTCACTGTCCTGGAGCACACCAATGCCGTGACCCATTGGATCGAATCAGGGCTCTCAAGCTGCTTTTCGGTTATATGTCTCTGTTTTTTCTTCAATTTCCCACTGTGGTATCCACAATAGCATTGTGTGAACTTTACATTAAGGTACCAGAAGGAATGAGACATGGATTCTGAATCTTCTTCCCCATCCATAGAGGGAAGGCTAATTATCACTAACATTGGACCACACACACACACACACACACACACACACACACCAGGCCCTTGACTCAATATAATTCACTCTAGTTGCAGAAAAAAATACACTCATCTTGAATGTTAATTAAAGATTCATTTTTAAGTGTTCCATTAGATTTGAAGTACTGGTGCTAATTTTATGGATTAAGAATCTGGAAAACAAAGAGAAGCCTTACAGTATTGGTAGTATTGGTAAAATATGTGTGCTACTATGACTTGGAAGCCTTGGCATCAGTAAATTTCCAATCTACATCTTAGGGTTTTACAATCTTAGGCAATTTAATTCATGTATTTGAGGCGTGGTTTCCTTATCAGTGACACTCAGTTAGGACAGATGATGCCATATAAGATTATCTCCTGCTCCATCCCATGTGCAATCACCAAACATAGACACTGTTGTGGATGCCAGGAAGTGCATGCTGACAGGAGCCTGATATACCTGTCTTCTGAGAGGCTCTACCAGAGGCTGACATATACAGCTGTTCGCAGCTAACCATTGAACTGATCACAGGTCCCCAAAAGAGGAGTTAGAGAGAAGGCTGAAGGAGCTGAGGGGACTTAGAGTGTTCGCAGCTAACCATTGAACTGATCACAGGTCCCCAAAAGAGGAGTTAGAGAGAAGGCTGAAGGAGCTGAAGGGACTTAGAGTGACAATACTGACAACCAGAGCTCCCAGGGTCTAAAGCACCAGCCTGGGAACACACATGGAGGGACCCATGGCTCCAGCTGTATATGTAAAAGAGGATGGCCTTGTTGGGCATAGGTGGAGAGGAGGTCCTTGGTCCCATGAAGGCTGGATGCCCCACTGTGGGGGAATTCAAGGGCGAGGAGGCAGGAGTGGGTGGATGGGTGGGGGCACACCATCATAGAAGCAGGAGAAAAGGGGATGGGATAAGGGGTTTCTGGGAGGGGAAATGGGGAAAGGGGATAACATTTGAAATGTAAATAAATAAAATATCCAATAAAAAACAAAACAAAAAGATTGTCTCCTGCATCAAAGCTGCATATTGTAGATACTCTATTCAGTGTGGCTCTTATGAGGCTAGACAGATGGCACAGTAGTTATGAGCACTGGCTCTTGCTGAGGACCCACTTTCAACTCCCAGTACTTACCATAGTGGCTAACTGTCATTGTAACTCCAATTCCAAAGGATCACTGGATCCTTCCTCCGGCCTCCTTTGATACCTGGCAATACATGTGGGGCACAGACATGTGCAGGCAAAATAATAACGCATGTAATATAAAAGCAATAAGTAAACCTTCAAAATGTTTCTTAAAAAGTCATAAATAAAAGTAAAAATGGCTATTAGGGCCAGCAAAATATCTTAATGAGTAAGAGTACTCGCAAGAGAACTGACTCCCATAAGTTGGCTGTCCTTTGACCTCCACATAAGACCATGATGCACATGTGAACACACACACAGAGAGAGAGAGAGAGAGGGAGAGAGAGAGAGACAGAGACAGAGACAGAGAGACAGAGAGAGAGAGACAGAGAGAGAGAGAGAGACAGACAGACAAAGACACAATTGTTTAAAAATTAATTTTTAATGAAAGTGGTTATTATAACTTGAGTCTCTTGCAACACAACTCTTCTTTGATTTAGAGGCAATCAGTAATACTTCTTCAACTCCTCTTGGTAAGTTGCTTGTCACTGAATGTGTTAAATGAAATAAACTATTTATGCTTCAAAGAAAGAAATTTAAAATATCTAAGTAGAGGTCTTGTCTGAGTGGCATTTGCACAAGGTCCCACTGTCTCTAGAACAAATCCCCTTAATGAAGAAAAGTGGAGTTAGGATGTCAGTTTCTTTCATAGCTGTGAGACTCCTATTCAGAACCTAGTTATCATCTCAACCCCCTAAGTGTCCCCATCTCTTAAGTAAGTCTAACATAATCAGGTCATCAGGAATCTGAGTTATTCAACATAAAACTAATTAGAAATGGCAATGGATATCAGCAGAGATCAGAAAATTCCATCCTACCACCCTAAGCCACTTTTCCCATACTTCTTTCATAAATAACTATTTTTTATGAGAAGTTCATACAATGTGTTTTATCATATTCAGCCCCCCTCCAACTCCTCCCAGATTCAACCCCCCTTCCCTACCAACCCAACATTGTGTAGTTGTCGTTGTTATCATAGTCGTCATCATCGTCATCATCATCATCATCATCATCATCATCATCAAACACCTATGAAGTTCCATTTGTACTGCTCATAAACTCTTGGATGTCTGGTCTTCCAATGGTGCATGATGGATTTACAGAGGACTCTACTTTTTAAGAAAACTGACTCTCTCCCAGCAGCTATCAGTTGCCAAATAGCTCCTCAGCTATGGATGGGACTTCATGCCCACCTCCCCTCTGTATTTAGGAATTTTTGTCTCATTGGATTTCCTCTGGCTCCTGTGTGTGTTGTCACAGTCATCATGAGTTCATATGTACAGCTGCCCTGTTGCATCCAGACGGCTCTGTTTCCTTGTAGCTATCCACCATATCCCGCTCTTACCGTCTTTCCATACCTTACTCCACAATAATGGCTGAGCTGTGGGAAAAGGGGATATGCTGATGATTCTCACATAAGGCTGAACATTTGACAGTCTCTCATTCTTGGCATCCTGGCCAGTTGTGGGTCTCTATGTTAATCACCACATATTACACTTAAAAGCTTCTCTGACTACACTGACTGCTAATGATTTATTGTTATAAATAAAGTTTTATTAGAATGCATCCATTTGTTAATATCTGTGATTGCTTTGGGGCTTCCATGACAGGACCAATTAATAGCAACAAAGAACCAGAACTCATTTGCTCATAAAAATTGTGCTATTGACCCTTTCTTAAAAGCATGCTAAGCTGTGATTGGGATTGTGCTAACACTGTTTCTGATTACAGAGGTGGTGACTGGTTCCAACAGTTAACTTCTACTGTTTAAAGCCATATAGTAGAGGATTTGGAGGCTTAAGGACAAAAATATGCGTGAATTGATTTAGTTAGAACAGGAAGGGAGACATCCGAGGTACCACCATTGGATGCCTATCCAGAGACAAGGCTGGCAAATTGTTGGTGGAGTTCAGAGCTCATCCATCGGAAATAGGTGCTCTGGCATCTTGCAGAGGAAAGATCCTGTGGAAAAATCATCCAGCCACAGAGAATCTGGACTGTAGTTCTCTATATAATATAGTCAGTGGGGAAAGCATGATTTTGATAAGTTTATGTAAAGTGGGGAAAAGTTAATAAATAAGAACAACCAAATTAGTTACTTACTGAGAAAGTTTGCTTTGAAGCCAAACAAATGAACTGTACAGGCAGAAATGGAGGAGTCAGTTTATGTGTCTATTTATGGGGAAGCATGACTAATAGGTGTATTTCCATTGAAGGGGAAACTGGACTTCTATAATGCCAGCATTGGAGGGTCGTGTGACTTTCTTAGTTTGGAGGGAAGTCTGGGTTACATGACAAGTTAAGGCCAACTTAAGGTGACTCTCAAAAGAGGAAAGAGAAAGAAGAGAGGAAGAGAGAGAGAGAGAGAAGAGAGAGAGAACAGACAGAGACAGACAGAGAGAGACAGAGACAAAGAGTGACAGAGAGACAATATGAACCATCAACTGCCTCAAGTTGCTGTGACTATTCTATATTATATGTGTTGTTTCCTTCTTTTCTGAATCATGTGTGTGTGCTAAATGTTTGTGTATATACATGAATGTCCCTATGTGTAAATGGGGACACACATAATACCTCAGTGAACATGTAGATGTCAAAAACAACTTTGCAGTTCAGTTCTCATCTGCCACATAGTTTGAGACAGAGTCCCGTAAGTCGTCATAGCTGTGCACACCAGGCTAGCTGGCTCACAATCATCGAGAATTCTCTGACTCCAGCTACCATCTCACTGTAGAATCTCAGAGGTGACAGCAGCATGCTACCAAACACAGAGATGACAGAGGCATGCTACTGTGTCCATTTCCACATGGATTCTGCAGATCTAAACTCAAGTCCTCATACGTTTATAGCAAGTTCTCTGCCCACTGAGCGATCTCCCCAGCCCTCCAGTGTGGACATTTACATTTTAGTATTGGTGAATGAATATGAGAAATTACATGTATACTGGTAAAAAAAAAAAATCCCTCATTCTACTTTACTGGAAACTCAGACACATTTGAAACTTTTCTGATATAAAATACTGTGTAATTCGTAAATAATTCTTTGTATTTTAATTTTTATCCTACTAGAACACGGAACTTCACAAACTAACATCTAACACAATTGACCTTGAGGGTTGATATTTGTTTGTTAAGTAGAAGATGTTTCCATAGGTGAAGATGATGAATCAATCAATATGCAGGTGGCAATCACAGTCATGGATCCTTCCCTTTGTGATCACCTCCGCCAGCCTCGATGCCACATCCTCCCGTCACTGTCTTCCTGCTCTCACTGCCCATAAAGGACACAAGCATATGCCCAGTATAAGCTTCCCTTTCAACCACCTATTGGGTTTTCTGCCTGTGTTTAGAAAAGATACAGGTGGCGTTGTGCTCTGACATACGCTGCAATGTCAGTCTGGCAGGGGAAGTAAAGTTTCTACTTCACCGATAAAGATCAGTTCCCATTTCCTGTCCTGAGGATGAAAATTGAGCAAAGGCAAAGGTCATCTGTGTTTGTACTAACAAAGAAGATGTTACACTACATTTTCGCAACGTCAGGGTCATTATTTACCCACTTGTCCCTCTTTTTTTTAAAAATCATCTCTTTGAACTGCCTGCATTTGCTTATCATGATATTTCTGTCTATAAAACAGCTGGAGCATCTGTTCTATTTCTCCAAATAGAAGCTCAAGTCATTTTATGATCCAGCATTATAAGTCATCGGAATGCACCCATCTGTTGCCCTTCCACATCTGGGGTAACTTTAACTCTTTAAACCAGTATAGAAACCAGAAAAGTCAACTTGACATTGGCTGCTCATTTTTTTTTCCTGCCATTTTGATTTCCTTTGAATCATTTCTCCTAAAAACTCACAAGGAGAGTCATTTGAAGTGACCTACTTCTGCTTTGAGGTGGCGTTAAACACAACGCGATGCACATTTTGATCCCTTAGGTTTTTTTTTCTAATTCTGATTATTCTTCTTGGAATAGAGCCACCCAGAGTTTCATCCCAAGTTTCTGAAGATGCAAAGTCACAGAGCTCCCAAGACTGCCTTTCCAGTGACTGATGGGCAGAGAGTGTTCCCCAGAAGTGGGGTATGTGGGAGAGGCAGGGAGCAAAGGTCACTGAGCACTCAATGCTCAGCACTCATGACTTCACCAGTACCCAACATTCTGCTAGATTTCAGTATAATTTGATTTCTTGCATCATTGTTTTGGGGTGCAACAATACAGTGATAGGCCTTTTTCCAATCCATTTGACTACCTTGAATCTTAAAACTCCTTTAGCAATGAAGAAGTAAAAAAATAGTAATAATTGGGTAATCAAATTTGAATATATTATGTGAGCCAAAACACAGTTGGTCATCTGAGTATAAGCCACTTTCTCTGTGTGAGCAAGATAAGATCTTCAGTTGTCTATTGTGGAACTATTGAAAGTTTTCAACATTCAGAACATGAAGAAAAGTTTAATAACTTATGTTGACTGACTTCTAAATATAACACGAACAGAGGTGATCAGCTAGACAATTATTCTCTTCCTAGTCACTGTCAGCTTCAATAACCATAGAATAGATTGTCCAGTGGTAATATACCACCCTCCAAACCTTGGCAGTTTATAACAACCAAAATTTACTTTTGGATACAGTATATGTTGGATACATCTTGGGAAGCTCAGCTCCATATTCTGGTCTGTATGGAACCAACCAGGTTATATGTGTATGTATGGTGATGGAGTGGTGGTAGGGTGATCTCTTAGGATTATATGTTTCTTGTGGCAACAAAGAAGATAAAGCTATCATCAGCTTCTATTTGGGCATCAAGCTTTCATCCCCATCTTAGTGGTAGCACAAATAACACCAAGCCTGGCTTCAGTCTTTAAGGGAATGTAAATTCATTCTCCTGGGGAGAAGCAGATGTTGGTGACAGGAAATAAGACAAACCATCTAATACCCAAATAGCATTACTTTATCTAAGATGGTTCTTTCTGTTTCTATCTTTTACAAATCCCCTATAAACCATCAGTCCAGAAGCCAGGCTCATGATATCAGCTTCTTTATATCTGCATTGTTGGGATGTAGGACTGTCCTTGTTAGGTTTCAATCAAAGGTTTCTTTGCTACTGTCAATGCTATGGAGCTGTGTGTTTTCCTCCTGGAGGATTTCATCCAAGAAGACCAACACTTCTTTCTACTCACCTAGCTGTTGGTTTCCTTTAACAGGTTGGTAAAAGTGGGTTCAAGTTGAACAGGTGTCACCCTTCTGCAAATGCAAGGAACTTGTGCTATGATTGTGTACATAGTATTTCTGATGATCCTGTCATGCCCTGGTGCAAACTCAGCTTTGACTTCAGTGACTTGGAGGAGTCATGCTGGACCTCTGGCACCCACCTGAGGAAGTCTTTATTTTCTGTCTTCCCCATTCTTAGATCAAGACAGAGCTAGGCAAGTTGGTTACTTTCCTTCATTTTTGTAATAGGACCTAGTGAAATTTAACCCAATACTGGAACATATAATTCATCTCATATGGAACTGATGCAGTCCAACCCATGTGTTAAAGTTTTCATAAATGAGCACAGGCTGCATGAACACCAGGTACAATTTTATGCAAACTGGCACAATGATGTTAAATCTTCATGGTGTGAGGTGGGAAACCAAATAAAAGGTGTTTGATTTCAAGTCAATGGAAGGAGCAGGCTGTATGCTTTTCCGTGTGCTTTCTGGTGGGAATGGGCTAAATACCAAGTACGTATCCAAAATTTCCTCTTATCTCTATTGGTAGAATGATGGGACCACAAGGGAAGACTTTAGCAGCAATAGTAATGTTAGGTGTGGTACAATGAAACAAAATGGGAAGGTAATCGTTCTGAGACTCTGGCTTCCTAGAGTCAAGTCTTTGTCTTATCATCCATAGCCATGACCTTCTTTTGCCATGTTGGTCCAAGCACTGTGAAGGCTTCTGCCCACCAATATTGCTTTCCTGCCATGTACCGATGACTAATGCCAGAGAAATACCTGGGCTCATTGGCAGTAACTTATGCAGGTACGTATGTTTCTAATTAGAGGGAAACTGTCAGAACATGACTTGGACTAGATATTCCCAGCTAATAATCTAGGAAGAAAAGTGCTTTGTTTTCCAACAGAAGAAGATAATAAGAGCCTCATTCATCCCCTTCCCCTTTCTCTCCCTTGTTGTTGGTTTGTTTTGATGTCCATGCATGGGCAAGACAAGCTGTCCTTGTGAATGGTGTGGGTATTTCCTCTCAGTTGTTGGACATTGTTCATTTGTTATCTGCTTTGCCATCAATCCATTTCTGTGCCACAGGTCCCTTTCCAAAATTCTATGACCTACTTTTTATTTTCTTAGTTGGAATGATGCATACATTTTAAGGATTAATGTTCATTTACAAATCAAAATAACTTTTAAAATATAAAATACACATCAATATAGTCTTGCACATCTTTTTCTTTTGTGTGACAATTTCTTTGCAGGTCAGAAGCGTTAAACTTAAATGTGGTTTGTGATCAGTGAAACTGAATGTACTGTAGGTTCTTATAGTGAAAGAAGTCATCTTAGGGAATCATTTTTTTCCTTCTACTGTGCTATCCTCACTTGTATTTTCAGATCTGCTTGAGCCTGCTCTTAGGAAAGTCTCAGCTTCACATGTCTCCAGATTTAGGACAGTGCTACTATTATTGTTGCTGGATTTTGCAACCTAACCTTGACTCATTCCATGAATCACAAAAAATCACCTAAGGCTAAGTTCTCAATCTGCCACCATTCCCTTTCTAGCCATGAGAGTCTTGCTGTCAGGATCCTCTTCATCCTCCTCCATACCTTGTGTCTACAGTTGTTTGAATGATAAGGAAAATGTCCATTGCTTCACCACATCCTAGAAAGTAAAGGAGCCTAATATGCCTTTGAACAGCAATAAAGAATGTAGTCCCGCTTTCTCCTGGTCAAGCCTCACTAAAGTTTAAAACATGTTCAGAGTCTGGGTTAGCACTGAGTTGTCTGAGGCTAGACCTGAACATATGGAGGGTCTGGTGTCTTCAACTGCTAAATTCTCACATAGGACTGAGCAGCCTTCCAATAACTCAAATCTTCTCTTATGACACCTGACTATTTGCATGTGTTACACCATGCTCGTCACTGAGCATGTTGACTGTGCTTTCTTTCCATAGTTATGGGATGACTAGGGCAATTATAGAGGCTGGGTGAAAATGGCATCTGTTTGATAGGAAGTTCATCATTTGCCAACATAGACAAGCAGGGTCTCATTCTCGCTTGGTTTGCTGCGCAATGTTCTTACTTTTTTCTTCTGGCACATCAGACACCTTCTCTAACTCTTCATTTAAACCCCAGTGAATATCCTTCTATTGAGAAATGACTTGCTACATGCAGCCTCCATCCCTTCACCCCTCCCCTACACCATCATCCAGGATTTTTCAAGCCTTAAATGATTCCATAACAACTATAGTTAACATGTATTTCAATGTGTGCTGTCTTGTCCCAGGTATATTGCCTCCTTACATGTTATTGTAACATGAATATTTAAGACACACATGTACACACACACATGTGTGTGCTCACATTCGTACCCACATGTGCTTACTTTCTTAGGTAATAATAGAGAGGCTGAGATTTAATCCCAGATGGTCTTGATTCCAGAGTCTCTACTGTCATCTCCCAAGTCCTTACTGTTTCCATTTTGCATCTAGCAAGCTATGCAACCCAGAGACAAGTAAGAGACATAGCTAGCCCATGATTCTGGAAATAGCCCATGCATATTTTCATTTGCAAAGGCACCTAGAGGGGTCCATAGTGCCCTAATTTTCACATGGTTCTGACACCAGGGCAATTGCTGACAAAGAAGAACCCTTACATCCTGATTTAGTGTTTATAGCTGGGCTCTCTGGACACACCTCTATCCACCCCCAGGAGTCTGTAGAGCCCTATTCATGGTTGGGAATTCTGCCCACAATTCACTGCATTTGCCATAGCCTGTGCTAGTCCTCAAGAGGCAAAAACGCTAAGGAGAAGTTAACATTCCCAGAGGTTTTTTTTTTGGAAATACCTGTTTCCAACCACCAGTACTTACCTAGAAAAAAGATATCTTCAGATTCTCTAGTCTGTACTTATAGTGTAATCTTCATAATGTGAAATATTTTCATGAAATTTAATTTCATTTTGCATTGAATACAACTCTATCAGTCTCATAGGCTCTCTATTCTGAGAGGGAAAACTCATATTTTTCCATTTGTTTTATTTTAAAGCAATAAAAAAAAAATTGCCAGAAGACTTTCAATTCCTATTTGTTCTAACTAGCAAGTAAGCTTTCATTTATGCATATTCTATGTCAGGACAAAGTTTGTAAGAGTTGTTAAGGAAGTTGAGATAAGAAATGCCACAAACAGAAGACACTACTCCCTAGGTAATAAAGCTTAGTATGTCTTGGATTAACCTGACTCCTTTCCCGGGAACATTTGTGTTTGAGAAGAGATAAGCCAGCAAACCCAAGATTCAAAGAGAACTTCTGATTTTTCGATTTTCAAGTGGCGAAAGCATCTGCATTTTTTTTTTTCAGGATGGCTACAAGAAAAGTGGGATTCTGGGAATTATTATTGAAACAGCTTCCAGCCTTAGGTAACTCTGGGGCTGTGAATACTAGAGAAGTCATAGACCATGAGATTCAGGGGCAGAATCAACCATCAACTTGTCAGCTACAGTGCCTTATGCTTCCTTTACAGTTATCAACTTATTTAATTTTCTCAAGTCATTAGAGAGTAGGTATTACTATTACTTTCACTTTACAAGTAATGAAACAGATCCTGAGGATTTAATAATCTGTCAAACTTATACATTCTATGGATGGATATAGTATTTGAGTTTGCCTTTTCCTTAGGGCAAAGTTTTCCTTAGGGCATAGTTTTCCACAGTAGCATACCATATATACACATATATGGTATATATATATATTCCTACCCTCCCTTGAATGATTCAAGGTATTCCTGGAAAATCTCGAGTGGAGGGAGAAGGATATTTTTTAAGTCCTAGTCAGTTAAATAATGATTAAGTTAAATTTCACAGTATAGGTTATCCCAAGGAAGTGGGAAGAGTGGGATGCATATTTTAGGGGAGAGCATCTGTTTCATGGAGAATTATGGGGTACAGCATGGCCTACATTTTGAGAGGCAAGGCCAGGACAAGAGTCATAACTTATGACACATCATCTGTCTGCAAAGTCAACACAGACAGCCATCATGAAGGGTGGTAGTAGCTCTGGTGGGTGAAGGAAGACACACTAGGAGCCCGTTTCCTATCACATTTATTTGAGGATTGGGTAGCACTACCTCGAAGGAAAGGAGCAACTGTTTTGACATGAGCGTACAAGGCTCAACAGGAAGATTTAGTTCACTTCCCCTCCCTGCCATTAGGAAAGAGGTGATAGGGATACAAAAGGAGCAGAGGAGCATCTGAAGATTCAGGAAAATCTACCAGACTCACTGTGGAAAAGTTAAGCCCGGCCAGTAGCAGGGCCGTGGAAACTATTAGGAACTGGGCTAATTGCAGACTTTTAGCAATCCTCAGGAAATGGGAAGGCCCTTCTCCCTTTCGGGCTTGTATTTTTTCCAATTTTCCGTGTTCAGGAAAGAATTAATTCTTTAAGCAGTGTACCTCCTGCTACGATTTCTCAACACCACAGAGGAAGATAATTATAGATTAAAAATGGACAGAAATAGACAACTCTGGGTTAAAACAGATAATCAGGGTATGTTCTGTCTTGTGAATTGCATTGTTTCTCTCCTGGCCGGCACAGGAAGGTCTCAGCCCAATGTGACTCTAAGTGAGAGGTAGACACACAACATTTCTTCCCTGATGTGAATTCTGGGTCTCAGTGAAATGTCGACCCTGACCTGGTGTAAGAAAAACTTCTCATGACACAAATATTGTTTTCTTCTTGGAGTGTGTGCTAAATAGTTAGTTTTATGTCACCCTGACATAAGTTTGGGTTATTCGGGTGAGGAGAAAACCTCAATTAAGAAAAGGCCTCCTAAGATATGTCAATAGGCAAGCCTGTAGAGAAGTTCCTTAAATAGTGGTTGGTTGAAAAGGGCCCAGCCCACTATTGGTAGAGCCATCACTAAACAAGTGGTTCTGGGTTCTATAAGAAAGCAGATTGAGCAAGCCATAAGAGCAAGCCAGTAAGCAGCATCACTTCATGGCCTCTGCATCAACTCCAGCATCCAATTACCTGCTTTCACTCTTTCTTGATGACAAAATGTTATAAGGAACTGTCAATGAAATAAACCCTTTCCTCCCCAAGTTGCTTTGGTCATGGTGTTTCATCTAAGCAATAGTAACCTTAACTGGGACAAATGGGTAGTTTATGGCTTGTATGCAGGTGGAGAGGAGCAGTAGTCAAACATGGTCCTTGGAGTCAACCTAGATTCGAAATTTGTTTGTTTGTTTATTGAGAACTTTATATTAATCAGACACTGAGCTAAATATCTTACGAATGTTCATCATTTAAAATGTGAATCTCAAGAAACTACCATGTGTTCAGTTTCCTGCTGGGGGCCTTAACTACTATGCTTATCTCTTTTCCTACCAATGCCTCAATGAAAGTAAGATTGTCCCTGTTTCACAGGGAAAGAAAAGAGCACAGGAAGTTATTTAGCAGGCTCAATATGATATACTTACTATGTGACACTATAGACTCAAAGAGTTTAGAGTCCCCTGACCTTCTGAACGTTCAATATCCCAGAAACTCAGATCAGGACCCACTCTTAAAAGCGCTTTGCAGTAAACCTCCCAGGTTTATTTTATTACGTGCCCATCAGTGACACTAACCCAGCACCTCAGATCTAGCTGTTTCCTGCTTTCCAAGTGCCAATTACCTAATGTGACAGACAATGTAAAGGGCGAGAGGAGGTTGTCAGGTGCATTGGAACAATGAGCACCTGCACACTCATTCTAATAATTGGGAATAGCGAATTTTACTCTTTTGTACAGTTAATATACACTACTGATTTTTTTTTTAAGGGAAAAGATAAGTTAAGACTGTAAGAAAGACGACAGGTAGGCAGACTAGCAAGCTGGTGTTGAAGTTTAAATAGAAAATGTCCCTTACTAGCTTGTGTTTTACACGATTGGTCCCCAACTGGTGTCACTAGTTTAGTAGATTTTGAAACTGTCAGCAGGTGAAATTTAGGTGGCAATTGTAGGTCACTGTGGCAAGACTTTGAGGGTATGATGCTCCTGGCTTCTTCCAGTTGTCTGCTTGGAATCATTCATGATGAACATAGTTCTCTCCCACAGTAATGGCTGTTCACAACCATGAACTGAAGTCAGCCTTCCCTCCTCTGTATTGTTCTCTTAGGAATTTCTTCACAGAGATGTGAAAGTGACTAATTCAGTAGGTGTTTCAGTAAATGGCTCTTGAATCAGACACTAGGATCGAGAAGAGTCACTGTGGCTCCCGGTCTGGAAATTGTCATAGTGTGAACCCAAGTTCCATTGCTTTGCTTATTGACTGGGTGAATGTTTGGCTCAAAACTAGTGCACCTTAGTCCGACTGAAGTGAAATAAAGTTCACACTGTAGGAAAAGTGTTAACCGAATGTTAGTGACAATATATGGGGTCTCTGGGGAATGTCCCGAGTGAGTAACCAAAAAACAGTTTTGTTACTTAGCAGAGTAGGGGAATAAAGAATATTTTTCATAACCTATGTATTTTGTGAAAGTCCCTCCCTCTGTTGCTGGAGTGCTCCTAAGCATATAGTATGTTTATTGTTGTTTGGTAGGTAGGTCTGTAATGTGTCTGGTTAATTATCTAGAAATCTCAATGTTTTATACTACCATGTAACACACAAGTCTTTTTCCATAGTAAAAAAAAAAAAAAAAAAAAAAAAAACACAAACAGCAACCAGCAACAGCAAACAAACAAACAAACAAACAAAAACACACACACACAAAAACCAAAATAAACAAATAAAACCACTTTCAGGTAATAATTGTATATAAAATAAATCCAAATTGCTTCAGAGTTCTAAGGAGTTGTAAGTCAACACACTTACTAAATAATATTTCCTTTGGTCGGCTTCTAGATACATTTCAGAACTTCCTAATGTAGTAAATTCCAGCTGCCATTTATTTTATTGATAAAAAGCATGGCTTCTACAGTAAGAATTTATTGATAAAAGTGTTATTGCTCAAATGACAGATCCTTTTTATTACATTTATTCATCTAACTTTCCCATTCTCTGAATTCTGAACTATGCCCCAAACACATGGTCACTGAACTATTTTCATTTTATCCCTTAATATTTATTTCTAACATTTTCAACAAATAATTTGCTTTGGCAAAGGATCAAAAGATTCCATTGACTTATAGTTGCCATGAGACCTACCATTAGAAATTTATAAAGAAACCTCCAAATTCAAATTTTACCCTTTCGTATTTCATCCCAGTTGTTGAAGTTGGGGACCATCACTGAGATGCTATTCTTCCTTGGACAGACATATCTGAGTCTTTCTCTAAGATAGACATCAGTTGGACTATCACCTTTCAGTCAAGATGAACATAGTCATAGACCATATAACAAATTTGCTACATGTTCTTCTCTTTGCTTGGGGACTGTGGTGACTTAGTAGGGTCTACAGTATGTTAAAATATAGAAAAAAATAGGTTAAAAAACCTTGATTTCATCTATGTTATGGTATGCAAACTGGATCTTACACAATCAAGTATGAAAACACACACTCTTTAAACATGTCTCAGAGGTGTTGTAGTGCACACTCAGCACAGACCTCCTGTCACAGTTCTATTGGTTACATAGACAGTTAGGAGGAAAACTGTATGGAGTAGTGCTCACCTACACATTATTCATACAAAGCATGTCTAGTATACGGAATAGACAGGTCAGTACACATGGATGTTATCTAAATGCAGACCTGGAAATTTTCTCCTTTGAATTGGTTTTGTTGTTGTTATGGTTGGTTGGTTGTTTGGGTGGTTGGTTTGTTTGGGTGATGTTGGGTGGTTGGTGGTGGTGTGAGTGGTTAGTTGGTTGTTTGATTGGTTGGTTGTTTGATTGATTGGTTGGCTGGTTGGTTGGCTGGTTGGCTGGTTAGTTGCTTGGTTGGTTGGCTCTGATTTTTGGTTTATATCTATTCATCATGACCTAGCCAGTCTTAGGAAGCCCTGTACCTCCTCAGTTTCCCCCAAGCCCTGCTTTGAACACATGTTACTCTTGTAGTTCCTTCACTGTTGTTCCCTTGTCACAGTGTTTGTCCTGTTACATGAAGCAAAGGAAGCACTTCTTTCTCCTCCACATTTATGTTCTAACTTCTATGACAGAAGTACCAAGCCTCATTCACCTTTGTCTCCCTATGCCCAGGCAGAGTTTGGTTGTGTAAGTTCTGAGGAAGTGGTTGTTGGTGGGCAGATGAGCCTTTGGGAATCTTATCTGGTCTTCTTTAGTGGTACAAGTTGGCTCTGTCCATTTTATCTGGTTGATTTTGATGACGAGAAGCATCATTCAAGACCATGAATTTGTAAATACTTTGTTCTATCATGCTGTAGATACAACATTGTAATTCAGAGTTTCTTGTCTAGGGAGGTTGTTCTTAAAAACCAACATTTAATAATTTTAAATACTAACAAAAAATCCCAGCCTCTTTCACCATCTCATTATTTTGTGTTGTGTTATATAGGAAACATCTGACTGAAGTACATTTCTGTAGTTACCTTTGTTATATCTCATGAGCTATACTTTCTCCAATATATAAATCTCAAATCTCATTCCTGGCACTTGATGAGAGTTCTTCTAGAATGAAAGGTGTTTGTGGAAGTTTAAGATTATATATATAAATACATATATGCATATGTATATTGATATTTATATTGATATATATGGGAAAATAGGAAGGGATTGGAGAATAGAGTAATTATGTTTTAATTTTTGTGAAAATTTTTTTTCTCAAATTTTTTATTTTGAGAAGATGAAAAAATTGCATCCTGACATACAGTCCTAAGAAATAATGCAGAGAATATTTTAACTAGTTTCTTCTAATGACAGTACTTTGTGCAACCACACAACTAGAATATTAACACTGTAACATAACTGGCAAGATAAGGAACACTTTTACCTTTAAACGGCCCTTTGTGTTTAGCTCGTTATAGCTGCACCTACTTCCTTTGTCCATCCTTCCTTAAAGGTTAATAGTTTGTCACTTCAAAACTGTTTTATTAGTAGGACCAAAGGACATATAACTTCTAGGTCCTTTCTCTCCAGCACATTCATTGGAGATGCCTTACTTAGAATGAGTCTACATCAATCACCTTTTATATATAAGTGGCTCATTCATTTTTTATTGCTGCATAGTAACAGCCTCAACTGCATGATGCTTACCTGTCAGTTACTGAAGAATGCTTGGGTTACCTTTAGTTTCTGATACTATTGAAAAGAAGCTCTCAGGCACCTTTCTTGCAGAAGCCAAAGTTTCAGTTTCCTAGTGTAAGCACTAAAATAAAATTGGTGAATCTTGTAGGTTTTTTGTTGTTGTTTGTTTGTTTGTTGTTGTTTAAGAAACTGCCAATATTCTCCAAATAGATGCACCATTTTGCGTTTCCATCATCCAGGTCCACTCTTCCTGCATCTTTGCCACCATTTGATATCATTGTTTCTTCGTTGTCTTTATGATGCATTTTCCTGTTCTAGTTACCTGTACATCCTACTTACTGGGATGTCTTTTTGGATTGGCTTTTCACTGATAAATTATGAGAGTTCTTCACACATTCCTATTTTATTTAAGTATATTATTCTCTGTGTGTCAGTATTTTGCCTGCCTGCATGTCTGTGTACCACGAGTGTATACTCCCCTCAGAGGTCAGAAGAGAGTGTTGTGTATCATTAGAGTTATAGACAATTGTGAGCTGCCAGGTAGGTGCTGGAGGTTGAACCTAGGTACCCTGGAAGAGTAGTCACTGCTCTTAACCACTGAGCCACCTCTCTAGCCCCTCTTCGTATAATTCTTGAAGACAGCCCTTGGGTGAATGTGTAGCATAAAATAAATATCTTCCAGTCTATAACTTGGTTTCTGGTTCTCTTTTCTAGGTTTGACAGAGGAAAAAAATTATACTTTATTAAAATCACTTTAATATTTAGTTGACAAGATAACTACAAAATTTTCAGCAGAGAGACTTACTTTATATAGTATAAAGTAAGTTTCAAATATTTCTAGAATCTTAGATTCCGTTCTCCCCCCTCCCCACGTAATGTCATGAAAACTGGACCAGCACATCTTATGCCACAAGCAATATCCTAAATTTTAAATTGGTTAATTGTCCTTTTTGTTCAAATCTTAGGCTATCTATTTGTTCCAAATAGCTCTATGCCAAGGAATGAGGGTATAAGGCTCATACTTTGTGGTCTCTTTGCTTCAGGGTTTTATTTACTGGATTGTACTGGAGTTATTTGGTAATTTCCTTCCAGGAAGCTCATGACAGTGTTTCTTTCTAAATTTTCATTGCTCTTTGATGAAAAAGAAGATAAGTTCTTAATTCTCCTTTAATTATAAAATTTGAAGGAAGAAAAAGAAAATTCTTGTGTCTCATCACAGGCTTTGTAAGAACATCAAAAACATTCATTTATGAGCTCAAAATTAGGAGTAATTTTCCTATGTTCTTATAATTTTATAAAAATTAAATCTGTATTTGGACAAAAATTAAAATCAGAGAGGTGATTTTATATTATAGGACTGTAAATACAGTTTCTGTTGTCTTTTTTAAATGTAGATACTATCTGATTATTTTAAAAAATCATTTCCAATCATCATGTTTAACTTGTGAAAATCTAAATAAATTGATTTGGCTGAATAGGTCAACCAAGGACTGACAGATGACTAAGAGAAGAATATCACAAGGTAATACGTCATCATCTTCCTTCCCTTGATGATGAGCTCTGATGTAACAAACTCACCCAAGCCATGCATGACTCAGTGAACCATTAGACAGTCAACAGTAATGGTAGTTCATCACTGTGTGCACCATCTGAGCTTTGCATAATATTGTTAATTAAAATGAAGGACTGGGTATTTCTCCCACTGACCTTATATAAAGATATTACATATATTCAGACCTGCCTGAACATGTCTATGCTGGAATTGAGGTTTCTCAAATAGCCAAAAATATTCATAAGTAGAAGTTGACTCAAAATTGTATATTTATAAGAAAAGGCACTTCTCAGATACTAAAGCACACTCACTCACTAATTACAGTTAAACTCAGGCAAGTTTCCATCAGTGTGCATCCATGTTTATGGGTGCATGTTCTTGCTTTTCAGTGTTAAACATTGGCATGGAATAGACAGAAGGGAAAGGTTTCAGTGTGCTCCTACACAGAGACTAAAACAGTAATTTAAAGCCTGCAGCCAGGCACTTTTCCTGATCATTGTGGCTGGTACATGCTTTAGGCTAGGTTTCTATGACACCACTAGATGCAAATGACTTGGCAGGCATGATACCTGTCTGCTGTTTGTATCATCTCCGTGGTAGCAAACATCCAGGATCCTGGGAGCACATATTTGGCTCTGTGACTCATTTTATAGACCTGGGAACTTGCAACCCCTCCTCTGGCTCTATGTCCATATCCAGTGGGGAAAAAAAATCTTTTTCTATCACAGGTATCCAAAGATCTTTTGAGAGAGGCTTTACTTTACGATCTCAAGAAAAAACTTCAGGTTTTAACAAGAAATGAGAATCAAATACTAACAATGGGGTCCTTAGGTAGAGTGTAAAGGGCACCAAGAAACTCAACTTCTATATTTTGCTTTACCCTGTATTTTGCAGTGGTTCTCAACCTGTGGGTTGTGATCCCTTGGGGGCTAGAATGAACCTTTCACAGGGGTCACCTAAGATCATTGAAAAACATTATGATTCATCACAATACAAAATTTGAGTTATGAAGTAGCAATGAAACTGATTTTATGGTTGGGGACTCACCACAACATAAGAAGCTACATTATAGGGTCCCAGCATTAGAAAGGTTGAGAACCATTGCCCTAAAGTTATATGGTCAACTCTAAGATGTGATTGATTTTTCTATAAATGAGAGAAGGTCCCTGGGTCATGATGGTAGGACTTCAGAATAAAACATACATGGTGTTTGGTAAAAGATCAGTGGTTCATATCTGCTACTTTTCTTCTTTATCATCAATATTAGAAAAATCTTTCCCTATTGACATTTTGCATATAGAATCCTTTAAGTAACCCCAAAACTCCTGGAGGCTAATCCTTCAGTTTCCCACATCTCTATGGTCCATGGGGAACACATGTCTGTTCTTTGTATTGGGTAATACAAGAGACAAACACTACACACAGAGAGAGCACCTACTTCTCCCAATTCAAACAGTCAGCCCCTCTACATAGATTTGAAGTCTCTTCCTTCTACAAGTGTGCCTGAGCCCAGACTCAAGGAACTGTGCTCATTAGGAGCTAAAGGAAGTCGGATTGGCTTTTTTCCTGCTTCACCCCTCTGGCTTTTTGGCACCTAGCACGTCCTCCTTTGGAAAGGATTCACTTCATGTTTCACAAAGCAACTCTATTGTTGCCTATTCCTACCATGAGAAAAAGGTGAAATGCTTTACTAGTGCTGAGGTTCAATAAAATTCCCGGGAAGGGGTCGGGGGGCTGAATGCTTACCCCAATATTCTGCTGAACTCTTCTAAATCCAGTGCTTTTATTATTTTCAATTTTTTTTCTTGTAAAAATGCTAAAATCTCTTTTGGTGTTTCCATAAAACCTATGGCTAGCCAAAAAGGTTTATTTCACTAGATACCAAATATAGTACACTTGCCTGAGAGAGAGAAAAAAAAAGAAGATATAGAAATCAATTTATTGAGCATATACTCTGTAAAAAGCTTCCACTGGGCTGGCTTTCTTAGAAGACTGCCTTTGAACAAATCTAATCAAAGAAGGCTGCATTGCAAACTTCAGAGAGGAAAAAATAGTGATTATTTATATTCTGGGAAGTTTAGTAACTGTTCACTGAAGAGTTGTCTAAGGCACTGCGAGCGTCTAAGAAAGCAAGAAGACTAAATGCCCAAGCATTTCGTCTTGTTTCTCCTCTGAGTCTTGGTCCAGTATTTAGCAGGCCATTCACATCCTATATCCCATCCAAGTGAATAGCAATGTTATCAATGTGCTTTTTCAGTTCTAATAGATTCAAACACAAGGGAAGAGACAGGATAGGATTACACATGGATTGTTTCATGCAAAGAGATACAACACATTCGACTTCGTTAAAAACTGGAGAGTTTAGAGATAGATATGGTAGCACATACCTGTAATCCCAGCACTTGGGAGACAGAAGCAGGAGGATTATGAATTCCAGGCTGGGTCAACCTAGGCTACACTAGTCAGCCTCTGTCTTCATGTTTCACCAAACAAAAGCAAAGAATACAACATAAGCAAGGAGTTCTCAGCTAACATCTGTAAAGCTTGATCAGGGTTTTACCTCTGGCACTGCCGGGTTAGAGGAGAAGTACTTCAAAAAGAAATGAAGTTGGAGAACATGACAGCTGTCACAGAGAAAAAGAAATCTTGACTTGCACTTGCTACAAAATCACATTTTTTTCAAAATGTATTTCCATTGCAAATCTCCTTAAATTTAAAGTGAGAAAAGATATCCATCTACGAAACCTTTCTAGAGACTTTCACCCAGGTGAGTCTAAGATTTCTTGTCTTGGTTCAGCATCAAGGACACGTTTCAGGGATATCTGGAGATTACTTTGCACAGCGAAAATGTCTCTTGTGTTCTACTTATGTGGACATCTAAGTAGAGGAAATTTTAAAGCTTTTATTTTTCATAACCTAACAACTATGAAAAATTAATCATGACCATGGGAGTGAAATATCTTCCAAAGTGTGGATTTCATTGCTTTGGTATTTAATCTAGGAATGGTCTCAAATACTGGGTATATGCTACTAGCTGCTATCATAAACTTTTCAATCTCTCTAATAAAAGATATCTATGCTAGTGTACTGTCAGAAACCCCTTCAACAAAGTTTAGAAACCAAGGACCAAAGCCTCTAAGACTTAGGGTCTTATCACTCCAGTTGTCCTACAATACAGACAAACAAGGGGGAGGCTGCAGAATATTCTGAGCTTTTCACCAAGAGAACGAACAAAGCCAAAGAAAGACACCAGGAGCAACATACTGTCAAGAGACAAACTTCTTGCTCTGTCCAAGGACTTCTACTTCTGAGTCTGAATCAAGTCAAAAGCTAAGTCTTTAAGAGGAACAAATAAACGATAAGACCTTGACATCAAAAATTCTTAACTGAGGAAACTCGAATGGCTGAGAAGCACCTCAAGAAATGTTCAACATCCTTAGTCATCAGGGAAATGAAAATCAAACAACCATGAGATTCCACCTCACAGCAGTCAGAATGGCTAAGATAAAAATTGTTTATGGACAGACAAGCAGATAGAGAAAAGATGGCGTACATGCACAACAGATTACTATCCAGCCAAGATAAACATGAAATTCTGTCATTTGCATCAACTTGTGGGTAGATTCGGAGGGCATTATGTAAAATGCAATGGGTCAAATATAGAAAGACAAGTACTGCAATGTGTTACCCATAAGAAGAATCTTTAAATTCTTGGTGTCATATCAACAAGTAGTGATTGTCCCTGGCGGGAGGATGAGGTCAATCAGTGGTTAGTGTTGGTGTTTCGTGGCACAGCATAGTGATCATAATTACAAACAATTACTCAAGATTTCAAAAGAATTTAAATGTATTCAGTGTAAGGCACCAATGAAGGCTCAGTCTGTAAACGGCTTGCTCTACAAACATGGGGCCCTGAGTTTGGTCCCAGAACCTCATAAATAGAATCAGGTTTATTAGCATGCTTCTGATCCTAGCACTGTGAGACAGGCTTGGGGTTGTCAGCCCAACAAGCTTGGCCTACTTGACAAATTCTAGGCCAGTGAGAAATTATCTCAAAACGCAAGATAGATGCCACCTGAGAGACAACACCTAGAACTGTCCTCTGTCCTCTATGCATACATGCAACCAACAGCACCCATATCATACACATGTATACACAATCACACACACACACACACAGAGAGAGAGAGGAGAGGGAGAGAGAGAGAGAGAGAGAGAGAGAGAGAAGCAGAGACAAACAGAGATGCTGAAGCAAAAATAAAAGGCATGAGCTACCCTACCTGGATTAAATATTTTATTCCTTTATTGTGTTTATTTTTAAAGATGCTTTTCTTACTGGAAACTCCTATCCAGATGTTTTTCCCACTAGGTGTGATGGCACACACCTTTAGTCCCAGCACTCAGGAGGCCGAGGCAGGCAGATCTCCGAGTTCGAAGCCAGCCTGGTCATATTTTAAAGTTTAGCTACTACATGAGTTTGCATTGTTTGGATCTTCTTGAGCTAAATTACATATGTTCACTTTGGTTTCAATCTCTAAACTCTGTTCAATATCTACAATCAATCTCTCTCTCCTTCCTTCCTTCTTCTTCCTTCCTTTCTTTCTTTCTTTTCTTTCTTTCTTTTCTTTCTTTCTTTCTTTCTTTCTTTCTTTCTTCAAGACAAGATTTCATGAGCCAAGATTGACCTCAAACTCACTATATAGCCAAGATTGACCTTGAAACTCACTATATAGCTGAGGTTGGCCTTTATCTCATAATCCTCCTGCTCCCATCTCTCAAATGTTGGGACTATAGGCCTGTGTCACTATGGCCATCTTCCAACTATATTTTTATATGGAAAAAAACCCCAATTCTATCACACTATTAATGCAATGGTGAATCATTACTACATTTAATCATGATTTTAATACTTTATTTACCTTAAGGAAGTAAGTTTATTTATGTGGGTAACAGAAGTAACAGAAGTTGGACTACATACTTAGACAAAATCACTGGGCACACAAAGCCATTCTAAAAATCTCTTCAATGATAAACATTTAATGTCATTTGCTTAAGATTTTGGTTCCAAGAGGATTTCAGACCAGGTTCTTTATTCTATCAGTAGGAGTAAAACATCCAGTTTAAATTGGTGTTGTCTCTCAGGATTTTGAATTGGACGCTTCCATAATTTTTCTGTAACCATGGCTTCAGGGGATTGAAATGAGCCTTTTGCTGGCTCGAATTGAAGAGAAGCATCTGAAGTCTGGGCTATTTTATTTTACTTCTTTTTACCCCCTAAAGCGCTGGAAATGGTTGGCCCTGATGAGCTCCTGAGGCAACCGCAAGATGAGGTAAAACAGGATCAAGATGAAAACCAAGCTCGCCCACATCCTACGTCAATTAGCTATTTTTTTTTTCCTTTGTAAACAGAGGGAAGGGTGGTGGAGCTCTTACGGTAGATGCTCAGCCTGCACCTTCTGACATCCCCTAGAGTTTGCTTCTGCCCTCCTCATCCCAAACTCCCCCAGTCCCCTTCTGGGCCACTCACCCCCCCTCCCCCCCGACCCTCAACATAAACTGACAACAGAAAAAGTTTCACAATAATCACTGTTTACTCTCCTCTAGTTTCCTCTGAAAGATTGTCATCAGATGGAATTCTCTGGAAGAATCACCAGGAGTGTGTGTGTGTGTGTGTGCGTGTGCGTGTGTGTGTGTGTGTGTGTGTAGGTGAGTATCCCTCTAGCCTAAATAAATCAGGCTGAGAACACAACTTGGTAATAGAGTGTTTGCCTTATGTACCAAAGGCCTTTGCTTCAATCCTCAGCCTCATAGAAAGAAGAGGGCGAAAGTATAAGTTAAGACTCTATTCCAAATTTGCTGACACTCAATCTTTCAGGTCCAAGGCCTTTAAAAAAAAAAAAAAATTAAAATGTTATACAGTCATTGACAGTGGCGTTTACAGGAAAACCAATTCCTTCTTTGATCCACTGAAAGCCTGTTCTATCAGGCAATGTGTTAGTCACCATCTCAGATCAATAACAAGCGGCCTGGGGAGACAGCACATCACTAAAGCTCTGGCTTTGTAAGTGCAGGGCCCAGAGTTTGGTCTACAGAATCTACCTGGGAAAGCCTGTCATGGTTGCATGTATTCACCTCTGGGTAGGCAGGATGGGTTATCTACCCTAGTAAATGAGCTCCAGGTCATTAAGGGACTCGAAATCAAGAAACACTCAAGGTAGAAGAATGACAACAGAGGTAGACCTTTGGCCTCCATATGCACAAGCATACACATGCATATTCACTGACATACTACATGTGTGAATCTTCCAACACACACATACACACACACACACAACACACACACAGAGAGAGAGAGAGAGAGAGAGAGAGAGAGAGAGAGAGAGAGAGAGAGAGAGAGAGAGAGAATGAGAGAGATTTAAGCTGAATCCACAGCTCAACAGAGTTGACCTAAAAACAAAGGGCAGAAATCCATTGTGGCAATAAGGATGTGACTAGGCTAGCTTCATAGAGTAAGGATATTTTCCTTACACTGAAGCATATAGAACAGGCCACTTGAAAGAAGGCGAGGGACACCAGGACTTTGTGGAGGAAAACAGCCAGCGTGTGCTGCGGAGGAGTGCACAGTGTATCTGGGGAAGGGCAGGCAGTTCAGGGTGGCTGGCACGGAAAGTTCAGGGATGGGAACAAGCTGGCAAGGGAAGAGATTATCTGAGCCAAAGTAATTGAACTGTGATTGAATTTCAGATATGATAATGTCTACAAGGATTCTGGCAGTGTGATGAACAGGTGCCTGTGACAGAGCAAGGATACTTGTGCTTTCAGAGGATGAAGCAGGAGAAGAACCATTTTTAAGCACCTACTACAGAACAGATATCATGCAAGACTATTTTACATATTTTACCTCTTAATTTTCTCCACAGCCTTGTAAGTTAAGGTTTATTTATACATGAAAATATAATACAGTGAAGCACAGAGGAGTCTGGGATCCTGGCCTTGGGCTGAGTGATGCTGGGTAACAAGGTTCTTCGGGAGATGGCTGGGAGGATTGGCTGGTCACAGTGTTTCTGTCCCTTTCTTTGATTGCCTGTGCGAGTTCTGAACTAATAAGAAGCTAGCTGGCAAGCCAAGGAGACAGGAGGCCTTCCAGAACATTTGAAAAACAAACCAAGGTGATCTTCTGGGAATTGGCCTCAACTACCTTTCAGCCGACATTGGAAAGATTTTAAAGTAGATCTTTCTCAGCCTCTTCTACGGATACCACATAGTTCCATTCTATTTCTTGTGGCTTAAAATCTTTAACTTCTCTCCAAGTACCCCAGTGGGGACCACCTTGATGTGGCACTGTGGATCTGAATTCTTACTTTACTCTCCCTCAGAACATAAAGGGACAGTCACCTGACTCTCCCTTCAATCTTGCCATCTGACCACAGCAGCTTTTTCATGATGATACCTTTCTTTGCCCAGTCACCCATCTTCCTGCCCTACAGCCTTAGCATTAACTCCACAGAGGGCACTTCCTATGAAGGCTGCCCTATGGAAGACAAGCACAAGACCGGAAGTGGAGATCCCAACCCAGGTCCTTCCATCTCAGTTTGTCAGAAAGGAGAAGCCCCCCTTTTCTCTGGGGAAGATGTCTTCCTTGTTCCTTTCATCTTCACCCTTTCATATTCTATGTGCTCTTTATGTCCTAAACATGTCCTTTCTGGCAACTGAATAAAGAAATTTCAGAACACAACTGCACCAGCCCAACAAACTGTTCGTAAAATTGTTAAGAGATACTGCTAGTTCATTTGTTTTTGTTTTTCGAGACAAGGTTTCTCTGTGTAACCATGGCTGTCCTGGAACTTGCTCTGTAGATCATACTGGCCTTGAACTCATAGAAATTCACTTGCTTCTGCCTCTCAAGTGCTGGAATTAAAGGCCTGTGCCACCATTGTCCAGCCTATTAGAGCTGTTTAAAGCAACTCTTGTTCCTTGACCTTTAGTGGTTCTTTGTGCGTATTATATTGAACTTTTGAGTTGGATAAAAGTCATTGCAATGTCATTTAAAATCTCTAAATTCTAGTTTTGAATTTTATTTTGTGTTTTCCTTGGTTTATGTTGGGTATTTACTTATCAAGCTTCGAACTTTTTCTTCAAACCACTCCACTCTCAGGGTAGCAAAACACATAACAAACCATCTATCATAGTGATATAGATGGCCTATATGTATTAAGTGGGGTTGCTTTGAATGGGTTCTGAGTCTTCTCAAAGGCTGACATAGTTCATAGGAAGTAGGTTGTAAAAGAAGAGTGGCCATGTTTGGTTCCACTGCAATGTGTACATTTTGACTGACGTAGAGATGGGAAAGCTTTGCAGAGGATGTGGCATTTGAGTTGGGGATGGAATGACAGTGTTTTGTGAAATAAAAAAGGAACTGTCCAAGATGACAAAACAGTACAAATGAATTATGTTCAAAGGCACAACAGGGTTCATAACCAAGGACCATAAAGTTCAGAGTTGCTGGAGTCTAAAACACTCAGTCCAAGATAGAAAAGTGGGAAGGACCTAATCCCTGAAAGATATATTAAGATTTTATTGTAGAAATATTCACATGCCATATTGAGAAGATGTGAGTTTACCAGTTGTTATTATGAACCATGTCATGTTTCAAAAGATAAATTTACATCAGTGCAGATACTGATGCTGTAAGTATGAGTATCCTCACTGAGTCAGAAGTAGAAAGCAGCTACCTGGGGCCATGTCCTGTACCCTGCTAAGCTGCTCAGCCTATGGGAAACTATGTAGCAGTACAGTTGGTGATGGAGAACAGGGATAGCATGGTTGGCCAGTGTGAGCACGGTCCTGCATTTAAGCCCCGCACTGCAGAAAGAAAGAAAAGGAAGACAGCAGTAATAAAGTCTTTCTTAGATATAATATTTAAATGAGAATGCCCAATAACCTCACTCTAGTATGGCATTTCCCCCAAACGGCTCTCATCTCCACAGCAATTTGTCCATTGAGACAAGGAGGGCCATGCAGTGACATCTGTACTTCTTCCATTTCTGTTGACATCTCACTGAGTAGAAACCGCCAATAAATACTAAGAGAATTAGCCACCTAGATTCCTGATCTACAGCTCCTTTAAACCATGCCATGACTTGGAAGCTAACCGGGGTTCTAGATCTTTCTTTGAAATTTTGGAATATTTGTGGAAAATGCTGGTTGACACTGAGGGGTGGCAGGGTGAAAGGAAAAAACATATGTAGTGAAGGCTACATATGTTTTGTTCTGTTTGGAATTACTGTCTCATTGATGAGCTAAGCATAGGACTCAGTACACAGAAGCTATTGAAATGTTGTGTCAGACTAGAAAATCACGTTCATTATCTCTTATCCTCAATATAAACGCATGATAAATCACCACACAGGGGTATCTGTGTTAGGGCTTCCCACATAAACTTCGCCTCTGCATGTGTAAACATTTTCTTATTATCACAAATAAGCAACGGGAGAGTAGCAGATGAAAGTTTAGCTTTCCCCCAGAGTGTTTATCGTGCTTGCTTTAAACTGTTTATAGGAGAAACTGAACTATAAATGTCTTTCATGGGGGGGGGGTAGGCCCATATGGCTGAGAAGGCTTTTCTGTGATAAAATGTTTGGTTAGATTTTAGGCAACACATGGTCCTTTCATAGCCATTGTTTGTCATTTCAAACGTTGTTGTTGATATTCAACTCCTAAAACAAATAACGCCACCCTAAAACATTTATAATAACGTAAGAAACAAGGCTCATCTCAGCCTTGCCAGGAACCAGCTGTGTTCTCTTCAGCGTATCCCTCTCAGCTGTGGCTCAGGCAGACAGGTTTGCCCATCCCAGCCTAGCTGACTGTGAAGCAGGGCTTCGCTCTCATCTTCAGAGAAAACCTTAAATGCAACCCACATCATTGTTGGTCAGGTGAGGCTTTGCCTGGATCTTCAATAGCTTGAGTAAAATTTTTGTTTCTTTGTTTGTTTTTTGTTTGTTTTTTCCTAAAACATAAAGTAAATAATACCTTGGAAGTGTGTCACATACAGCCTTGGTCTCAGGTACTTAAACAGATGATTGCTTTGAGGCCCAACAAGCAGCTGACTGAGAGAGATACAGGTACTTACACCCAACCAATGGGCTGAAGTTGGGGACCCCTGTGGTTGAATTAGGAAAAGGTTGGAAGATGCTGAGGAGGAGAGCAACCCCATAGGAAGACCAGCAATCTCAACTGACCTGGACCCCTGAGATCTCTCAGACACTGAGCCACCTACCAGGCAGCATACACTACCTGGTCTGAGGCCCCCACAACATATAGAGCAGAGGACGACCTGGTCTGGCCTCAGTGAGAGAAGAAGCACCTAACCCTTGAGAGACTTGAGGGCCCAGGGAATAGGAAGGCCTGGTGAAGTATGGAGATGTGTGGGGTGTGGGGACATCCTCTGGAGACTGGGAAGGAAGAATGAATGAGGAACTGTTGGAGGGCAGAACAGGAGGGGGATAAGGACTGGACTGTAACAAAACACAAGATGAAAGATAATAATACAAAAAGTAAAAAGAAAGGAAGAAAGAAAGAAAGCTGCCATCAGATTAGCTTGCACAGAGCACAGACCCAGCCTCAACGACTTTCATTTGCTGTATTCTCTCTAGTTCATTTTCACTGATGGAAATAAAGTTTTATCTTAGTTAAGCCCTCACAACATCACAGAAGCAAAGACTTAAGCAAAGATGCTTGAGAGTGTATTTGAATATGTATTTATTTATATTAATCGTGTTGATAGCATAAAATCTTAAGAATCATTCTGTTTCAAATATTTTTGCTTCAAGTTTATTGACGAGGACAATGAGAAAAATAAATCCTTTGCACTTTCCCTTAACTAACTGTTTCCGATCTTCTGTTTTATTTCAGTTCTGAGTATTCTATAGTCAAACGCAAACACAGATAAGTCCCTCCTTCTCTCTCAATTTCCCATGTATGGGAGGATGTTGTGAGATGATAGAGAAATGAATACGAGGTTGTTTCAAATTTAATATATTTACAATGAACCAGGAAAAGCTGTCATGTCAACAGAGATGGATAGATGGTGGGGATTTTGGTGTAGGACATTTTTCCACCATAGATGTGAATAAGTCTTGTGAATGCACAAATGAGAGAGAAATATCAGTTCTGATCGATGAGGGAATCAAGTGAAGAGGCATCCATGCAAGGGCTGGCTTCTGAGTAGACTTTAAAGATCAGTTTGGTTCCAAAGGATAAGTGGGGCTAGAGGAGGCATGCACCAGGAAGAGCAAAACGGCCATATTCCGCTGGTCTTGTATCCACCCTTTTCTGTCTGAATGTAAGATGAGACGTTCAGATACTTTTAAATTTTGTTCACTTCTTCCTTTCTCTATATATGGAAAAGTAGAATAACACACCATGTATTCATAAAACAGCTTTTAGTATGCACAAGTAATCTCAATAGAATAGTATCTTCTGTCCAAATAGCTTTGGGCAATTTCCAGGGTGATTTGTTTGCAGACATTGGAGGAGGACTACTAACAGAGGCAAGGATGTTTAGGATGGTGATTGGGCCATCTCATTCAATACTTGATGCCCTGCAGATAATCATTCATGTAAAAGCATATTAATAATTGCTTCCCTTGTATATGCAACATGATTTTTATATTCTCATATGCACTAAAATTTCAAATAGACAAGTACTATATAAATATGAATGTGAATGTATGCAAAATGTAGAAACTTGTGCTTGCCAAAAGTTGGTTAAGTCTCCAGTGAGAAACAGTACAATCGTCAGTGGCCAGGAGTGGAAACAGCTCCTTAAATGAAGGCAGCGAAAACTAAATGTAGGCTCTGACTTCCTTGACAAAATAGCATGATTGGCTTTTGTCTTGGGGCTCTCAATATTTTCTTTTGTTTTGCTGTGAAACTGAGGTGGAATTCAGTCCATCCTCCCACCAGCCGGTTCTCATTGCCTAGTAATTCACTATTTGCATATCTATGAAAAAAAAGATTTGCACCATATCAAGAACCTCTCTACCTCTGAAATTCAGTCCCCAAGGAGCAATGCCAAATTATCTTCCATGGAATGAAGTCCCTGCTGATCATCAGCTAACTTTTCTGAGCTCCGTGGCTTTCACCTCAGCCCAATTTGGTCCCCACATAATGACACACTGCTAATTTCGATGACTTCACTAATAAATTACATTTCCAAATTGAATCAAAACAACAATGTGCTAAGCGCTGCTCAAGACAGGAGATAACAAGAAATCCTGCAGCAGGCAGGCAAAATACTTTTTAAAAAATCAAGAAGCAATCACTGTGTTGCCTTCCTTGATTTCAACAGCAATTAGGTTAATAATCAAGAGAGACTGGTAATCAAAGCGGAGACCCAATCAGCAGGATCACAATGTATTTCTTTAAGGCTCTTGACAACTGAACACTGCAACACTGAAGCCTGGGAATTCTACTTATGACCAACACCCTTTGCTCTACTAAGTGGTTTCTTGGGTGTCGTTCCTCACTGGGAAAATTGCTTCAGAGAGTTTTCTTCAGACAGTTATGCCTTTCAATATTTAGAATAGTTTCCAATGTATGTGACTCAGGTTGCCTGACCAGAACAAGAAAACCACTCTCTAAGTGAAAAACAGTGTATCAGTGTATTTGGCCATTCTCCTTTTTTTTTTTTTTAAATCAAACACTGTGTCTTACTGGTAGTTTTGATTCCAGTTCACATCTGTTCCCTGCCTTTATAAAAGAAATTCTGTCTTATTTTTTGAAGCTCCTGAGAGGAAAATACTTGCTAATTGGTAAATGAAAATAAATGACTTCCTCTCTCGCCAGCTTGTCTCTCTCTGCAGTTGAAGTCTGTCACAGTAAAGCATACACTGGGTTTGCACTGATCAATTTGTTGGTTCCTAAGTGGCTCAGAGAGCAGCCGTACATCTGTTAGACACTGTTCCACCTTCAAAAAGCAGCGTAACATATGACACCATGATTTTTCCAGATTGTGTGTCTGCCATTGGTTTCATCCCCCCAGTACTCTCACTTTTAGGTCCTTACTGAAAACAGGTCATTTCAAATGCATCACTATCTTTTCTCAATCAACACAATACCGGGTTGAATATGGAACATTTTAGAAACAGAAGGAAATAGATACATGTGTATCCATAGTTTCTATCCCAAGTACATGGTTTTTATTGAACTTAAAATAGTTTAACTCTTTCTTTTGAGAATTTTGTTTATGAGGACTGTATTTTCATTTCTACCCTTCCATCTACCCACTCTAACATCTCCTGTGTCTCTTCTAAGCCCTTTCATATTTATAACCTCTTCTTTAATTATTATTGACATATATATATGTGTGTATGTGTGTATGTATACATATGCATATGCACATGCACATACACATACACATATACATATATATCCTTCTTAGTCTATTTACGAGTTCATATGTACGTGTTTAGGATAAACCACTTGGAATTGGGAAGCCCTTCATAGGAGTAGGTACTGGTAAAGGCTGAATGTCCATTTCTCAACAGCTATAGATTCCTGTAGCTTTTCATGAAGGGGTGAGGGCATGTAAGATTTCACCCATCCACAGTGGCATGTCAATTTGTGTTGTCATTGTGCAGATCTTCTTTAAGTAAATATATTGTTGAGCTGTCCTGAGTGCAGTTCCCTGTCATTATTAAAGATATTATCTCCCAGCAAATGTACTGGTCTCTGATTCTTAAACTATCTCTGTGGTGTTCCCTGAGGGTTAGATGCAGGGCTGATGCGGCAACTGGATTGGGTAACCAGAGTAAGTTGTTATCTTCATTTAAACCTATTGTGACTTTCTGTAATGCTAACTATCTACTGAAAAAAAGAAGAAGCTTCTTTGATGAGGAGTGAGAGCCATACTTATCTATGTATATAAGGATAGATATTTAGAATGCAATTAGGAATAATACTAGTTTAAGGAAATGACAATCGTAAGTGCTCCTCAAGTATCCATGACTTCACCATCTATGGTTGTTGGTGAGGTTTACAGAACCTAGCATGAATTCCTTCCTATTGAGCAGACCTTGTACTGGCCAGTTTTGCGTGTCAACTTGACACAAGCTGGAGGTATCACAGAGAAAGGAGCCTCCCTTGAGGAAATGCCTGCATGAGATCCAGCTGTAAGGCATTTTCTCAATTAGTGATCAAGGGGAGAGGGCCTAGCCCATTGTGGGTGGTGCCATCCCTGGGCTAGTAGTCTTTGGTTCTATAAGAAAACAAGCTGAGCAAGCCAGGGGAAGCAAGCCAGTAAGCAGCATTCCTCCATGGCTTCTGCATCCACTCCTGCTCCAAGTTCCTACCCTGTGTGAGTTCTTATCCTGACTTCCTTTGATGATGAACAGCAATGTGGAAGTGTAAGCCAAATAAACCATTTCCTCCCCCAATTGCTTCTTGGTCATGCTGTTTTGTGCAGGAATAGAAACCCTGACTAAGACAGACCGTAAGTCCTATTAGGTGGCTGTCAGTTACCCCAAGATATAAATGCTATTATAGCATGCTTATGGGTGGATGTCATTCCATGTTGATCATTCTTGTGGTCTATAGATTTTACAGCTGAGTAGGATTATTGATGCTTTTTTCCCTTGGCATCTTGCAAAACACCTTAGTATTTGATGAGAGATAATCCTCAGGGAGGTGGTTTCCAGGCCAGCTCCCACTGGATTAGTCCACATCCTGTATACAAAGCACGTGGCATGTTCAGCAGTAGAGTCTTTCCTTTAAGTATTCAGAGGGCAGACAAGTATTCAATGACAGCAGCACATATTGTTTTGAGTGTCTCTTAGACAGCTCTGACCAACAACTTGATGAGAAGTTTCCCATACTTGCCACTGGAGTTTGTGTTACAAAGTCTATGTGTCTTGGGGAAGAGGGCATTATCAGCCCAAATACCTAACTTGATTTCAAAAAATAAAAAATTATACATATATGTGTGTGTGTGTGTGTGTGTTGTGTGTGTGTGTAAAATCACATGACTAACTTAATAGATGCAAAAAAGACCTTTGACAAAATCCAAGATGGTTTCATGATAAAAATCATTGAGAAATTAGGACTGCCAGCACTTGGGAGGCAGAGACAGGCTGATTTCTGAGTTCGAGGCCAGCCTGGTCTACAGAGTGAGTTCCAGGGCTACACAGAGAAACCTTGTCTCGGGAAAAAAAAAAAAATGAGAGAAATTAGGACTGGAGGGAGCAAATCACAACATAATAAAGGCTGTACATGTTTATATATGTATATAAGTAAATATATATATATATATGTAAATATGCTCATACATATATATGTGTAAATATGTATATACATATATATCAAGCCAACAGCCAACATTTATCTTGAATAGATAAGAATTTAAAGCTACCCTATGAGAATGAGAAACAAGACCGGGCAGTCCACTATCTTTTCTCCTTCCAACACAGTGCTAGAAGCACTAGCTCCATGAGCAATAAGGCAAGGGAAGGAAACAAAAGAGATATAAACAAGAAAAAAAAAAGTCAAACTATCCCTATTTGCAGATGATATGATACTGTACATGAGAGATTCTAAAAACTCCACCAGAAAACTTCTAGAAATAATGAACAGTTTCAGCAAAGTGACAGGACCCAAAAATCAACTTACAAACCTCCAGAACATTTCTATATGTTGATAAGAAACACAGTGATAAAGAAACCATACAAACACTCCCATTTTCAATAGCCTAAATCAAATAAAAAAATCTAGGAATATCCCTCTGTGTCATTAACATGATATTGGTATAAACACTTGCTCTCAGGACTTGGCATACTAATTAAGGGACTCCGTAAAATTCAAGACTGGTTTTTTTTTTTTTTTTTTTTTTTTGAAATCTCTTGTTTTGTTGTGGGTTTCTCTTATCAAAAGAAAGTACAGTTACGGAACTGAGAGTCTAGCTAGTGTATGTCTATACAGAGGTGCTGTGTGTACAATGTTAATGAGTGCCTAACAGGGAAAGTGCATGTACATGTTCTCCGTAGAAGATTTTGGCCCCTGGTGTTCAGAGATAATACGGCAAAAGATATTAACCTGATTGTTTGAGTTTTCAAAAACCAGTATTTGACCAATCACTCTCTGAGAAAAGGTAATTAAGTATATCTACATTTCTCCCCATGCCCCTAGTCTCTCTAAAGGTTTTGTTTTCTAAACTTTGGGTTATTTCTGTCATGTATAGATGGCCATCCTGTCTCTGTGGTGCCATAGCAGATGAACTCATTATAGTTGCTTTTTCTACCATCTCCCAAACTCATTACAAAAAAAATAATTGGAAGTGTTTGTTTGTGGAGTTTGAGTGATTCAGATAATTAAGCATTACTAAGGAATTCATATTCATTCTGAGTTTTTGCTTGTTGTCGTAAATACAGCTAAAAGGGAGGGCAGAGACCAACAAATCTAGAATGCAGAACTAGTAAACGTCTCTCTTGGTTTTCTTTTCAGTTTGTTGGCTAGTCATCCTCTTCTCCTTCACTGAGTTTTCTGTTTAGCTTCCGAATGCCCAGGCTTGGCAGCCCATGTCCTCTCTACTCATCCCGTAGCCATGTGGCTTCATTCACAGTACACACACGGATGGCACCCCACACTTTAACGTGAACCACTGTCTCCCAGAATTCAAGACCCACAGAGCCAATCTATTCCTTGATACAGGTTCAAGAGCTATCACTACCCTAATACTGGCAACAGAATTCTAGCCATTACCTCCAGCTAACTCGTCTGTACTCTAGACGAGTACTCCATCACAGAACTCCAGGTCTCCATCACAGTGTGCACACCACTCGCTTCATCTCCCTGGCACATCTTGATAGGTACCGTCAATGGAAATCCTCATTGCTCAAGTCTGATAGCTAGCAATTGGTCCTTTCTTTCCCTCCATACTTCCCCTCCCCATATTTCACAACTTCTTGTTTCAAATATTCCTGGGAAAACTCTAGTTTTTGCTCTATACTACCCTCCTTTGTCCAGGCACACTCTCTTGCCTGCTTCAGCAGTGGCTTTCAAAGTCGTCACCCAGAGTGTGCCGAGTGATGTCTTTGAAACGTAGATAATGTCGCTCCGATGTTTAATCTCTGTATTCAATTTTCACCTCAGGCAGAAAAACATCAGAGCTTCGCATCTTGCTCTTCCTTGGTCTTATTTTCTGCCACTTGTCTATTACACTTGAAAGCCGCTGACCCTTATTTACTGTTGTTCCCAGCCCCACTCAGACCATGGGTTTGGCTGGTGCTCAGAGGTCCTCCTTCACTTTCAGCTTGAGTTTCACTTCTGTTATCCATGGTTCACAAATATCAATGGAGACGGCCAAAAGTAAACAACCCCTAATTTTCGAATTGCTATTTTAAGTGATGAGATGATATCTCAAAGGTTTCCACTTCCCCCTCAACAGGGACATGAGCCATCCCCTTTGTCCCACATTTCCATGTTCCATAAGCTGCTGTGTGACCATCCAACAGTAGACATCTCAGTTATCAGACGGCCTATGAAGGTGTCTGAGTGCTTGTGCTCAGTCACCCTGGCACAGTACTCCAGGTCTCCATCACAGTGTGCACATCACTCACTTCATCTCCCTATGCAGGAACGGCTCCATCTCATGTCACACAAGAAGTAAAGTACATACATTGTAAAAGGTATTCTGGGAGCAGCACCAGAGAAAGACTACAGTCATTATCACTTAGACTTCTGTTTTTATTCTTATTGTATTTAATTTCTAACTATCCTTACTTTATAAATTAAAGAGAGGTATGTGTGCATAAAAAAACACATAGGTTGGTAGGTAGGTAGGATTGACACTGTAGAATGTATCACCTGTACAGATAAACTGCAACAGTTGATATATCTACAGATGCTACATTCACAGAATCATCCAAACATTCTTAACTGCCTACAGTATATAGAACATGAACCATCCTTTCTTAAACAATATAGCATAACAATCATGGATGTAAGATTTACACCATAGTAGATATCATGTAAGAAATTAGAGATGATTTAAAGTATGTAGGAAGATTAAACAGGCTACAGATGAAATTCTACACCATTTTATATAAGTGGTCCATTCGTCGGTGGATTTCAGATCCTGGAGCAATTCTCTGCAATACTGGGAGATGACCACATTTGATAATCCCAGTAAGGCAATCTTCAGATGACTGGCATCTTCACTATGAAGAGATCAGACTAAAGTTCATATTCTAAAGAAACATTCTCTCACCTAAGGCTAGCGGTACAAAGGCCGCGCTTGAACGCATCGTCTATTAATTTTATGTAGCTGTGCATCTCTGCAGCATTGAGACCTTAGTGACTAAAGTTTCCCTGACATTTGTGCTGAAGTACAACATTAACTCCAGGAAAGAACTTTGTGTATCCGTGATGGAGAGAGCCATTGGCAGCGTGCGTGGCCCACAGATGACCTTGAACATACTAAAATGAACAAATAAAAATGATTAGAAAATATGATTTAAAATAAGTCGTAACAGCTCCCCAGCCTTTTTGGCTAAGCTCAAGTTGAAAATAAGTCAGACACATAACATGCCTGTCTACTAATTAGTAACCTATCATGGGCTGTAACCCTGTATGTAACTGTCTCAGTCCGTACAGAGCTTGATGAATAAGCAGGTTTCGCCTTCACACATGAAAATCAGCAAAACCTCAGCGAGCTGTGCTCTATCTTCAGGGCTGGGCTACAACAAGCACTAAGACTGACTGCAAACTCTTGTTTCGGAAGGGATTTCTGGGCTGGACCCTTTATTACCTGTTAAGGTTACCGTTTCAGAGCAAATGTAAACAAACATGGTTGGCTTTCCCTTCAGGACGTTTGATGCTTGAATGGGACTTCTTTTTCACTTCTTTTGCTGACTAGAGTCTTTCATCTTTGAATATTAAAGCCTGACATCCGTTTTTTCAAATCTATTTGTAGGGTCTGTCAACATTTTGATTTGACAGCTTTGGAACAGAAGGAGCTAACTGAGGGGTCAGTACAACTTGTTTTCTCCTGGTTCTGCTTACTAGCTTTTCTAAGAATTAGATACAACAAGAAGTAAAGTTACCTATTTCTAACTTCATTTTAATAGAAAATGTAATGTATTTTACTTCTTGAGTAAATGGCTACTAGATTAAAAAAATTATATAAGAAATTAAAAGAAAGAAGCATATGTCCTTCCATTTAGAAGCTGATAATCAGCAAGTAGCCATATTTAGATACCATTAGACTATGTAACCTCATTTTCAGAGTTCCAAAACTGTGATATTTATATAATAAGAAAGACAGGGAAGAGGGGTTTAAAGGAGGAGGGAGGAGAAAAGTTAATCAATTGGACATGGATTTTTTTATCTTTTAAAAAGAGAATTTAAAATAAATAACTTCCATATTATGGGAGACTGATTTAGAAAAAAAAAATTAAAAGGTGTCACTTCAGTCTGCCTAGTAAGCAAGAGAGGCGCCTTTAAATGTTTTTTCATAGGTTAGGCAGTGGTGGGACATACTTTTAATTCCAGCACTCAGGAGGCAGAGGCAGGTGGATTTCTGTGAGTTCAAGGATAACCTGGTCTATAGAACAAGTTTCAGGACAGTCAGGGTTATACAGAGAAACCTTGTCTGGGAGCAGGGGGAAGTGTTTTACATATTTACTTACTTACTAACCTACCTACCTACTTACCTACCTACCTACCTACCTACTTCATTGCCTGGGGTCAGAGGACAACTTGAGTCTGTTATTTTTCCCACCATGTGGAGCTTAATGAGGATAAAATTCAGGTCATGAGACTTGAAAACAAGGGTTTCAAATCACTGAGCCATCTCAAGAGCCTAAGAGATAAATCTGCTAAAGCTGACCAAGGGATAGGTTTCATGCAGGCTTTGGAATCCTAAGGTAGAGTCTATCTCTAGGTTTATGGTAGAATTTTCTCGGTTCTGAACAAGTCCTGTTACAAAACATACCTGATAGTCTTGTTCAAGACATCAGGGTTTGTGAACAGAAATGTTAACTCCACTGCAGCTGTGTTTCCCAGATCCCACATGGTGGCTCATAACCATTCATATCTCCAGTTCCATGGGATCTGGTGCCTTCTCTGACCTCCACAGGCACCAGGCATGCATGTGGTGTACATCCATACATGGAGGCAAAACACTGGTACACATAAAGCAAAATAAACACATCTTTAAAAATACAAATTGTAAAAAAGGAATGTGGGGGACTTTTTCAATTATTTTTCAAGTGAAGAAAATGTATGAGATTTTTTAACTAGTATATTTATTTATTCCTTAAAATTTTTGTACATTCCTACAAAATGTATGAGATTTCTTTGTGAAGTTATGAGGTCCCAAACTAGATGTATTACTTACATAGTGGGTACATCTCTCCAGTTCATTGGTTTTCTTAAGCATTTGTCCTTGAAGCAGAGCCTGTCTGTCCGTAGCTGTCATTTCTGGGTGCAATGACTCTTATGGTTCTTACATGCTTATTTTTTTGTTTCATTTTTTTATTTTTCCTAAACCATCTCATCCTAGGTAAAATAGTCATCTAAAAGTGAAGAACTTACCAGAACCTACAGCCTGAGGGGATTTCCCTGGCCTTCAGCACTGTCCCTCTGGCAGTGTTAGCTTGTGTGACAGGCCTTGTCACATTACCACCAATCACTTACTCTCTACTTGAAAGTTTTTGGAAGCCGGAGTTGTGTTTTACAACAGCCTGATACCTAGGGAGTTGGAGCAGGTTTTCCTCATTTAAAAGAAATTGATAGATATATTTATGGCCTGTTGCTGCCAATTGAGTTTCTCACACTGGGAATCAGGTCAAACGGAAAGAGGGTCTTTTTCAAAATCACTTATTTCTGAGAGTACCACAGTGGCACCGTAAAACGTACATTTTTGTATGGACTATGGTTTTCCAAACATCCATTATCCTGTAATCTAGCAAGTACTGTTCTATAAAGCAATCTGAGGATACTCTTTTCTTAACCAAGGATTTTATGAAACAAAAGCATTTAATACAGTGATATTTGAAAAACAAAAAAACAAACAGCCAAACAATAGAGGATGGAGATGATCCAAGTGCCCAACGTTATAGAAGTGATTGCATAAGATCTAGCGCTGGGCCACAGAGAATAGACAATGCACTTGCATAAGGACAGGACATTCCAGCACCCATGGAAATGGGTGTGTGTCCTGCCCACAAGTCCAGAGTTCAGGAGACAGAGATTGGGGATTCTTGAGCAAAAGGGATAGCTAAACTGTTTCAAACACCACACACCAGGTACCATGGAAAGATTGCCTTGGGGACACTGGACAACACCTACACAGGTACTGCATATGCACCTGAGCACTGTATATACTTAATCATGAAAAAGAAAGAAAAAAGAAAGAAAGAAAGAAGAAAGAAAGAGCCAACCAAGTAAACAACCAATGTTTAGTAATAATCTATTAAATTGGTTTCTTTTTTAATAAAAAATGCCCCCAAAAGTATCATAGAAAAATCATAGTAAAAATAAGAAAACATATTAAGATGTAATCTAAATAAATAAATACAAAAAGGAATGGCTAAGAATCACAATGCTTTGTTGATGAGTGTTTTGTATTCTCTTTTCTGTCTTATGTATAGTCTAACATTTTGTTAGTAATAACCAACGTTTCTTTTAATTTTCTAAAATTCCAATTGAGGATGATCATCAGTAGCATTAAAAATTAGCATAATTTGATATGTCAGATTCAGAGACACAAATATTTTTCTCTTATATATACAAATCTAGATTTAATTGTGTGTGTGTGTGTCTGTGTGCATTTGTGAAAGGAAAATAGGACATATATGACAGAGGAGAAAGAGGTCTAAGAGAAAATTTACAGGAAAGGTTAATAGAAGAAATGAAAGACAAAACATTATATTTTCCCTCATATCATAATCTCAAATTTATATATATATATATATATATATATGTTTTACTATATGTTATATATATACCTATAAATATAGATTTATATATAATATTTTTGCATGCATATCTAGATTTATATACTATATATAATAGTTTAAATTATTTATAATATATTGTAATGTGTAATAAATATGTAGTATATATATATGACATGGAATCAGAGGGGAACTGTTTAAAGAGGAGGTAGAGGAAGTAGAAAATAGGGGAAGGGGTGGGCAAATATGAGCACAGTAAAATACTCTTCTCTTCTCTCTCTCTCTCTCTCTCTATATATATATATATATATATATTAAATGTCATTAATGAAATTAGATATTTATTAAATTATCAAAACTGAAAGAGTAGAAATAATGTGTACATAAAACAATTTCTGAAATGAGAAAATGCATAGACCAAGGAATAAAAATCACTCTTGACTGAAATTAAGCTTTGGGAAATACCACTGAATTGGGTTTGTTTGTTTAAAATCAATGTACACTTGATTTTGGCCTTCTAACCTTGAACTTCTTATATGACCCAAATCACCCTTCTCACTTGGCCTTCATGCCTTCAACGTGCAATGAAGCAATTAAATGGGATCATTCAGCACACTTCCGAAGTTCTAACTGCCGACGTCTTTGTTTGCAAGCAGAGTTGGGTGGCTTTCATCAACAAGGTGACATGTCTCATTGCTGTCTTGCTGTTCTTGTCCCACCCACCCACCCACACACATCCATTGTACAATAGGCTTTGCAATGGGGTCAGCCGAGGCTGTAGACAGTTCACTTGGTTGCTGTACTGTTGACACTCTTTCTTCCTGGATGGTCTCTTTTCTGGATGTTTTTTCTCTTTTGTTAAGACATGTTTGGCCTGCACCAGTAAGTATACCATGCATATGATAATGATATTAGAGTATGTTACATGTGAATGATACTAGAATACTACTAGTAAATTATACAATCCTACAATCCCTCATATTACTATATAGTAAGGCAGAAAAGCACATGCGCAGCCCCTCCGGATGACTGTGTTTCTTTTTCTTTTTAGATGTTTAACTTAGCTCCGTAGTCCTTCTCTTTGTGGAACGTCCATTTCTCTGTTTTTAACCTTGCCTAACAGAAAGAAAAATTTGCGATCTACAATTTTGAGACTGAAGCATAGCCTTTTAGAGCACAAGCAAAATAAGCAAGAAGCAGTGCTGACTTGAGGCTTGAATACCAACATACCTACCCACAGGATGAGAATATGCCCAAAGGGGATCTGTTTATCTCCCACCCATCCCAGCCCCTCCCTTTTTTTGCCTGCAATTTTACAGTTCTTGGGCACAATGAGTCCTGTAGCATGCATATATTATGTCCAGCCTACGGCTACTGAATAAAACAGCTGCTTCCCATGCATCAAAAATATTCCCATAGAAGTTAATTTATGGAAATCACAATTCACTCAAAAGGCTTCACTGAGTTCCTTTCACAGGCTACACATGATGCTTAGGTAAACACAAAGATGAGCTGGATAATACAGAATCGCACAAGCTGCATGAAGAGATACAGTCAGAAGGCTGTGTCACTCAGACTCAGGGTGGGCTTGGAATTCCAGGGACATACGAAAGCTCCTCGGTGATATATGGTCTGGTTCCTTCCCACTTCTTATAGAGGCCAGCTTTTCAGGACTACTGATTGGTGACATTTCTGTTTGTAACTGTCTCGTGCACAGTGCTTCAAAGGTACAGTTTAAGTGCTTTGAAAATCCCAATGATAAACATCTGGACGCAACACAGGAGCCTCCAGGAAGCTGGATTGTCTGCAGAGTAGCCATCTCTAAAGAGGCAATAAACACAACCCATGTAATAGTATATAATACTCTGGGGATTACAGACTTTCTGCTTCCTAATCCCTGGTGCTTTCCCTCTTTTAACGACTTGTCAGGAATGAGACAATCAGCCAAACATTAGAGCCCAAAGAATGACTTCCCTGTGATTGGTACTGGCATACTGGGGCTGGGGAGGTGCACTCAGAGGATACAAGGTATCAGAGACACCAGAGGATGTATCTAGTTTTGCTTCCCGGGAGCACTCCATCTTGGTCCCCACCCCCACCCCCTGGTTTAAGTCTGTTTGTGACCTGGGGTCAACTAAAGTTAAATCTTTTAGTTGATTCTTGACAAAACACTTTCAGCCTGTGTTTCCAGGCGCAGTTCTTCATCTCAGCAAAAACAAACAGCAACAAAAAGCTAGAAGCCAGTTAGTTGGCTCAGCCCCCATTTAGCTTTCTCCTAGTTCTTGATCCTCTCCAAGTCACCAGACCTGCAATTTTGTTCAAAGTATCAAACTTTGATCCGCCTTTCACAATTTCTGTTTAACGTTCTTGGAATAACATTCCCCCCCTTTTTTTTTTTGTTTTAATTTCCTTAAATTATCCTAGAGGATTTTCTTGGTTTTGGATTTTTTTTTCCTAACCACTTTAAAGTTTCATGAGCAAACGAGTTTTCTGACGTCCACCTATTACTCCATTGACTGTGTTCTCCCCTATGTTGGAGCTAGCATATATCTACACATGTACATGTTCCAGCAATCTAGCATTCTGATTTTCTTCACATTCATTACACATTAAGAACCTGAGAGAGAGGCTGCCAGGCTCATACCATCAAGATGTAGTTTTATTCACTTCAACATGAGGAGTTTATTTTACATGTGTGTGTTGTATGGTGTGTGAAAATGTGAGTTGCATGTGTGAGTATGTATGTATGTGTGTGACAGAGAGAGTGAGTATATAATATGGTTTGTATAGTATAGTGTGTACACATGGGAATGCATGTGTGAGTGTATATTTCTGTTGTATGGTGTGTATGCCATGGTGTGTGTGTGTGTGTGTGTGTGTGTGTGTGTGTGTGTGTTTGTGAATGTGTGTATAATACGGCATATGTGTAGGGGTGTTTGTGTGTATAGTACTGTGTGTGTGTGCATGTGTGTGAAGGTATGAGAGTACATGTGCCTGTGTAGGCATGTGTGGAGGGCAGAGACTTATGTCAGAATGTCTTACCCAGTTGCTTCTCCACTTTATTTTTTGAACCACTATCATTCACTGAACTCGAAATTCACACTTTCAGATAGACTGGCTGGCCAGTGAATTCCCAGGATCTGCCTGTCTTCATCCTCAAGCTTGGGGATTACAGACAAAGGCTGCCATGCTCGCACATTAACATGGATGCTGGAGATAGGAACTCAGACCCTCATGCTTTCCTAGTAAGCACTTTACCCAGGGAGACATCTTCCCAACCTTCAACACTTGTTTTCTGAGTTCTGTGCTGGGACCTCACAAATCAGTAGTGGAAACAGTCAGTATCCACTACAGCACTCAAACCAATAAGCTATGGGCAAGAAATGGTGCAAGTTTAACATGATGTGAAGTGTATGTATAGTCACCAGCCAAGGCATACATGAATCAATTCATACATTATAACTTTACATACCTACAAGTGTCACAAAGTCAATCAAAAAGCAATAGGGGGCTGGAGAGACAGATGAGTTGGTAAAAGTACTCATTGTTCTTACAAAGGATACAAGTTGAATTCCCACATTGGGTGGTCCACAGTGCCTATAACTCCAGTTCTAAGGGTATAGATTTCCTCTAGCTTTCATGGGCACCTGCACTTATGTGGACCTACACACATATACAATACACACATCACACACACATCACACACACACATACACACACACATCATACACACACATACCCACACTTACACACACACACAAACTAAATATAAATGATGAACATAAAAAATAGGGATTAAATAGAGATGATGAAACTTTATGCCACTGTCTTCTGTTAAGTTACAAGAGGAACACTGGTGGCAGCTTGGGAGTCTACGTTCAGTCTGGCTAACTACCCACCTCTGGGAAATTTAAATAGGGGCAGATAGGCTGAGTCATTTTATGCCCTGGCAAAACTGGAGAAAGAAAGGCAATTAGTACATTTCTAGCCAAAGGAACGTATTCATAATGCCCTGGAATGAATGTGAATAGATGAGGCAAGGAGAAACTTAGAGAGTATATTAGATACAGGACGTTGGGGAAAGAGCCATGGGCATTCAGCTAAGTTTAGGGTCAGGAAAACTTGAAGCCCATCCTATTGTTGGTGGCAACCACTAACTGGCAGCAAACTCTGGACCTCAAGTGGGTCCATCAGAAGGATCTCTATTTATTGTACCATCATCGAGGGGATATAGGATGTGAGAGGGGTCTCAGCCTCAGTTTCTTCACATGCAAAAATGGAAAACAATCTTATTTAAGTAGAAAAAAAACTATCATGTCAGTTAAGCATTTAACAGAAGGCTCAGCACTTAGTAAATATAAGGAGGAGATGCTTCAAGTCAGTGATGAATGGGTGAGATATAATCCCAAGTTTCTGTTCTTTGAGAGATGAAGAATGATAGATTTGAAGCAGCCTCAACTTCAGAGAGATCTAGGCATATATATAATATAACATTATATATATATTATATATATATATATGTTTGTATATTTATATTATATGTATATTTTAGTATCTCTAAACCATTCAGAAAGCCTATTTTAATGTTATTTATGTCTGGTGAAGAGTTCTAGCTTCCTATTGTTATTTTATATCTGTGTTCATGTGTGTAGTGTAGGCATGAACATCCTACAGAGTTCACGTGGAGGTCAGAGGACAACCTCAGGTGTTGTCGCATCTTCCTCTTACTTGATATCAGGTCTCCACATGGTTTTTCTGCAGGTTATCTGGTCTATGAGCTTCGAGAAAATGTCCTTACTATCCCATCCCTCAGAGCAGTACTGGGAATATAGACACTCATGTTTCCATGTCCTGCTTTTACCTGGGTTCTGGGGAGTCCATCTTAGGTCTTCATGCATATGCAGAAAGCATTAATATCTGCAGAATCATCTCTCTCACCATTAACCTCTGCCTTAGCATTCTGTCATAAATGCCACCACTACCCCTAGCAGGATATAAAAAAAAAAAAGTTAGGTTCCCCATGACATGAAGGACAATGTGAGTAAGGTTTGCAGGTCACTAGTTGTGGGGTTGCTGTTTGTGCATCCTACCCTAGTACTTCTGAAATGTGCCTTACCGGGTGTGCCCATCCCTGCTAGGAAAAACGGCTTGTTAACGAGAGGAAGCAACAGACACACTTCACCTCTCAGATCGTTCCTTCTCACATACCAGGAGAAGTTCCTCCTTCCACCATTTCATCCTGAAACTGACTGGAAAGCTGACTGCTCTATGTTTAAATTCTGCTTGTTCCTTTCTGCCTGCCTCGCCGTCTTGTTTGCCCGGACCTTTTTTGCCTTATATACGTTTCTCACCGTCATCACAGCCAGCTACCCAATTGGGTCAGAAGGAACAGGTCTCCTTCCTGGTTTTTGATAAGGATAGTCTTACAAAGCAAAAGGTAGCATTTTAATGTTACAGATCTTTGCTTTGTGTGACACAGTGTTTGACGTTTGCCTGAGGCTGCTGATATCCTAGGCACCGTGTGTTTTAAGGGGTCACCTCAGCTCCCTGGGTCTTTATAGGCGGTGTGTACATCAGATTTATCTATGCTGCTAGTTCCTTCCATTTGCTGCTTTCCACGGAGGCATTAATTCGGTTTCCATTTAACTCCTATCAATAGACTTATCTTTGCTCTTTTATTTTCCATTATCTTTCTCAACAATAGGATTCTTTATCACTGTGGCTTAGTCATGGAAGGACAGACTGCCCTAGCCTGGTGCTGCTTTAAAAAAAAAACTATCCAGTGTCTAACTGCCTTTCCCTGGACCCAAGTGAGCCTGTATTTTCCCTCTGCATCTTGCCATTTGTCACGTTTACATTTTTGGTGGCTGCTCTAAGTCGACAATTCCGACAAAATCATTATGATTAGTGATCTGTCACGTCAGCCATGGTACGGAACATTTGAGGCAGTCCTTCTGTTTACATTTTATTTTTGAAACTAGCTGTGTTAGGTAAACACAGATGACTTGAGTAGTGACTTGCCTTTGGTAAGGCATAAAAACCGTATTTTAAAAAGCCAAAGAGCTTCCCTAAGTCAACCACTCTTAAATACCTCAGTGTACTTAATACTGAGGTACTTAGTACTTTAATACAGTAATAGGAGGAAAAATTTACTCTTTTTTTCCTTAAGTCTATTAACCTAACACCATTTCTTTCAACAAAATAAACAAGCTATTCATCCATCCATCCATCCATCCATCCATCCATCCATCCATCCATCATTCATTCATTCATGTTCACAAGAAGTATCTGTGTTTTTTCTGTATAGCCCTGGCTGTCCTGGAACTCTCTGTGTAGACCCAGTTCTGCCTGCATCTGTGGAGTGTTTAAAGATGTGAGTCATCAGGACCCGGCTAACAAACTATTTTAAATTACAGCTAACTTGTCTTTTTTTTTTTTTTAATTCATTTTTAGCCGTCTTTTGGGCTGCTTCTTAAGACAACTGGTGACTTGATATAAAAGGGGAAACAGGGGCCCCTAGAGGCAATCTTCTGTCCTTAATCCTAACTTGTAGAGAAGACAGATATACAGGGGGATCTCACTCCTTCCTTTCAGAGTCACAGCCCTGAATTTGCCCAGGCAGCCTCCAGCTTCCAGCCAAGGATGCCTGCGCTTTCAGAAGCCCTGGGGGTTTCCATAGGGCCTATCAAGAAAGAAATCGTGTAGATAAAGAGGGAGGGACAGTTACTCCCAAAGATCCTGTTTGTGAGTTTCTGGCCTTTGTCCTCTATTTCTCCTGATATCGGTCCTTCAGAAAATGTTTTTAGAGTCAATGTATCTTTTGGAGGGTGAGTGTGTGTGTGTGTGTGTGTGTGTGTGCGTGTGTGTGTGTGTGCGCGTGCGTGCGTGTGTGTGTGTGTGTGTGTGTGTGTGTGTGTGTGTGTGTGTGTGTGTTGGAGCTTCTGAATCAGTGTTTTCTTCACATTTAGGGAAGGCTTTCCCAGGTAATATTTGTGGGACAGCTTGATACTTTTGGTGTGCATTTCAATGCAGTTGTTTTTGTTGTTGTTGTTGTTTTGTTATTTGCTCATTTGATCCCCACCTCCCTGCTTGCATTCCCTTAAAGAAACATAGAGGACAAGTAGGAGGGGATGGGAGCCACCTGGTAAGAATGTCAAAGGTGAACTCTCATTAATTTAATGAACCTCTTGATATTTTTGAAAGTTCTCTGTGGAATTCTAGTAGTTTTTTTCCCCTTTGTGGATTTTGTACTTTTGATGTTTATTGCTGACAAAAAAAAAAAGGACAGGACATTTTAAGGTCTGGGGAAAAGTAGAGAGAATACAGTCTCTGCCAATTGATTTGAATCTGCTTCAGCCTTAAATATGTTACTGAATGACGAAGCCTTATCAGTCTCTTGGAAAACCTTACCGTTAGTGGGATTAGAGATAGCACTGGAGAAGTCTCCATTGGAGATTTTTGTCTGTCAATAAATCAAGGGTAAGTGGAGAGAAGAAGCAAGGACCTAAAGAAAAAGAGGAAATTTCAAGGGTTAGTTCTGAGTGAGAGTATAGGGTCACAATGACAGAGACAAGCGATTCTTCACAGACCTTCTCTGGTGATACTGTCTCCTGGTTTTGCTATGCAAAACACATGAAATTGTCATCTACTATGGTGAATATTAGCACCAAAAAAGGCCTAATTTATGTTTCTGCTTTATGTATTCATAGAGATTAAAGATGTAACTGATAATATAGTTATAAAAAAAGTTCATCTCCATAGGTCATCCACAAATTTTTTTTAAAAAAACAACATAACATATTTTTGTATTCATGCACACATGTGTGAGTCTGCATGAGTATATGTGCAATATTCATAGGCAGAAGTCCGGAAGAAGATGTCAGATCCTCTGCAACTGGAATTACAGGTGTTTGCAAGATGCCATGGGACTGCTAGGAATAGGACCTAGGTACTCTGTGTAAATAGTGAGTACTTACAGTCACTGAGCCACCTCTCCAATCCCAGATTTGTTCATTACTTTCTTTACTTACTTATACTTGATGCAGCCAAGATGAGTGTGGGAGAAAGTGGGTATGATCTTTTATGGGTGGGCACTACTTACTTTTCTTTCAGGTTGATAGGATATTTTCATTTTGGTTCAGAAAACTCTGTAGTCTGTAGGACTGACTCCCTTCAATGGTACATGAGACTTAGCAATGAATCTGGTATTTGCTGCTCACAATAGAAGCCTCCCTCCTTGGCGGGTGTCTTGATATATGGCCTGCTGTAAATATTGACAGTTATGTTACTAGAAAGAATAACACGGAGAAGGCTTTTCTTGGGCTCCCAATTGCATTTCTTGGTTAATTGATTGGCCAGCTGTCTCTGCCGTCTCTTGACCTCCACAAGAGCCAGCAAGATTGATGGTTTCAACAGCCTTTCATGGCACACTGAAGCATTCAGATCTAGCTTTTGTTACTTTGGAAACACTAAGTTCTTGTGCGGTGCGTTGTTTAGATGGACTCAGAGGCTGATGAGTTGGGAGGCAGACAAATGCCCAACTGCAAGACAATGACTGCAGATCAAAGGAGCCGAAGAGATGGAGAGTTCATGAAATGTGAATACATTTCCACGGGGAGGACCAATGCTCATGGAAGCCAAAAGTCAATCAAGTTAAACATTCATTCCAGCCACAGGTCTGGAATTCTCTTTCTGGGGACGCAGGCCTCTAGGAAGTTTCCTCAGCTTTTCAAGGTCTACACAAGGAAAGAACAAAGCCATCAAGAGTGCTCTCATTCCGGAAAGCCTGCTGCAAGATTGCAGGAATCAGAGGTCAGCAGCTACCACCGAGAGTTCATTGCAGTCGACCCCAGGAAGAATAGGACTGAAACAGACCTTCTGAGGGAGTGCTGGGCACCATCACCGCCAATGAGCCCGACAAATGTGACAGCTTAGAATTCCTGGCTTGGTCTCCTCAGAACTGTTCTTCTCACATATCAAACAAACCTGAAACTCATGACTTAGTCGACTTCTCATCAATCAGGTGTTAAATATCAAAAATCCTGAACATGGTGCTTTGTTTCAAGAGTAGCAAAACATTAAATCAAAACTGTTGACCAACTTGTAGCCAATGTGAACTAATTACCATCAAATTCGAAACTGTCAATGCCTTTGGGGCACAGATGAAGAGGACAGTGATGCAGTAAGAAAGCTTAAAAGCGTAGAAATAAAATCCTAAACTTTTGATTTGACAAGTAAGAATTATTCCTTTCATCAAAAAGTATTACATTTGACTTTTATTATCTCACCATATGCATATATAGATTAATGAATAAAATAACTATCAGATTCATGCATAGATTAATGAACAAATTGTTATACTTGGATAATTTGCTCATATCTTGGGAAATATTCTACAGAGACAACTTACATCCGTTAGGTTTCTTTTCTGCTCAGCGTTTTGGTTTTTCTTTGCCAATAACATTTTCCACATGCATACATTGCAATGGAAATTTTCAAAATCACACATACACAGAGAGAGAGAGGGAGGGAGAGAGGAAGAGGGAGAGGGAGAGAGAGAGAGAGAGGGAGAGGGAGAGGGAGAGGGAGAGAGAGAGAGAGACACAAGCTCCCTTTGAAATAACTCAGGAGTCAGAACTGCCTGGTTCTTTCAAGAGAGTGTTGGCACTTTGACCCAGGCAAATGAGAAATAAAATCACAATACCAACAGCAGTCTCAAGGATCCTTCTAGTGCATAATAACTCAGCAGTAGGCTTCACTAATGGTGTTTATGAGCTGCCAGCCTGGGATTGGCCCCGAAGCAAGTAGGCATTTGCCCAGTGGGCTTCTTCTTTGTGGGGGGCCTCTTTGCAGTCTGGGGACCCTTTTAAGTAATTCTCCGCAAGAGCTGTCTCCGCAGGCCAATGACTTTTGCAATGAGCAAACTGTTTTCAATCATTGCCTTAAGGTACATGTTGTTTTCAAAATGTTTAGACCATCAATATAATACCATAAAAATTACTATACAGGACATGTCTATGCTGAGAGGTCATGACTGTAGGTGCATGTATATTATTTGTTTTCTTGATAGTACAAGCTAAAATCAAATTCTTCCCGTTTTATAGAGATCACTTGTCCTAAATTTAAATAACATAATCAAATATAATAACAACCATGAGCCATGAGTAAGAAGTAGATTATGTATAGACAGAAGCAGAGCCCACATGGTGGTGGCCAAATAAAGGCAAAAGAGAAAGTAATTGAGTGTTATGGATCAGACCATCCATGGTGTCCTTTGGTATTAAAATGATGTAAATGTTTGGGAGGTCAAGAAGGAAATCAGTAATCCCTAATATATTTAGGTTTCATCTTCACGCCCACAAGCTGAAACTACCTCTTTGGGGTGTGTGTCCTTACCTCAACAAGGAATATAATTGAATCTGGAAATTATTTCCAAAGATGCCTGTTAGGGCCTGCTAGTTCAGCTCCCAGAACAGTGTTGCACTCAGTTAGTTCTGAGCTGAGTTTTGACAACAGTTGCTGCTTACGAAGAAGGGCTGTGTCCACCAGCTCTAGAAAATTCATTGAAATGCCAACTCTACGTTAATTCATATAAAACATCCTTTTATGGGAATTAAAAGATACATACGAAGACTTACAAGACAGGCACTAGCAGGATGTTGGGAACGCTCAAGTCTGATTTCTGGTCCCTATAACTGAAGGGAGAGGGGAGTTTGTCAGTTAACAGGTAAAGTTGGAGCCGGGCGAGGGAGCTTAGAGCCAGTCAATGGCTACGTATCCACAGGTTTTAAGGACCATCACCCTCATCCTCCTTTATATTATGTATTCTTGTTCTGCCCTGTATTCTGATTTATTTAATAAATAACTTTGGATATGTTCTTGAGTAGTAACTGAAGGCACATATGTGTCTCACCAATATCATAGAAGATTCGGGAAGGTGGCACAAAAGATGGGAATGAGTTTCAGTCACATGAACATTGAGGAAATGCTCATTGGATACAAGTGGCTGGAGAATACAGTAAAACATAAACAATAGCCCCAGGCATTTGGTGATAAATGAGGTGATAGAAACAGTGGGCAACTGATTTGGTTTTATACATACATACATACATACATACATACATACATACACACATACATACATACACATTAAAAAGACTGACCTCATAGCAACAGAGAGTAATGGTAGTCTCCAGAGGCTGGAGACCTGGAGAAGTATGGAGAAAGGTAAGCTGTAGGTCACAGGGTACAGGGCTTCAGTTAGATAGAAGTAAGTTTCAGTGATAAATTGAACAGTGTGGTGATAATTGATAAGAATGTGATGCACATTTTGAACTTGCTAAAAGAATAGATCTCAAACGTTATCACCACCAAAAAGAACAATAATGAGAAGATAAGGCCATAGATGTGTTAGTTTGGTTTGATCTTTCTGCGATGTGTACATCGAAACATCATATTTTCCTATAAATAATATAAGTATTATTTGTCTAGAAGAAATTAATTAATTAGTTAAGATAAATAGACAAAAGGGAAAGGGAAGAATGTTAGGTAAAATAGCTTGAGATTCTATTATGTAACATAGGTTAGTGATCAAGATGAAGGCAGTCAGAACGGAAGCCATGGCTGTGGCTCACAGATGGTGTACTCTGAGGAAGCTAGCATTGTACGGTGGAGACGTTTATGAAGGCAGGAGTCAGACAACCTGGGTTCTAATTTTGCCTCGCCACTAAGAACTATAGTATCATGGGGAGACCTGTCTGCTTTGATTTCTGCTCCTCTGATGTACGGTTGACCCTAATCTGAAAGAGCTGAAATAAAGGTTCAGTAATTTAAGAGCTATAAACACTGTCTAATAACCTCTGGTGGGCCGACCTTGGGTGGCCTTGAAGAATGGGTTGGCAGATGGGGGAAGGGACAGAAAGACACCATAAAATAACAGGGAAGGAAGCATTTCTCTCTAAGTAGGAGCGCAAGGTGAAGGAACCCCTGGTTCCCTGTGCTCACTGGCAAGAAGTCCTCTGACTGAGGCAGCAAGTTCCAGCAAGGGTGAGCTACTGTGTGATCAGATACTAGGAGTCTGAAAAGTAAGGCAGGATGGTTAGTTTTCATTCTATAAGGTAGTCTTCCATCTTCCATTTCCAAGACAAGCGGTAATGCTATGTGAAGACCAAAGGACAACCTCAAAGGGCTATGAGTAGACGGAAGCACCTGCAATCAAATGAAATCCACTGATTAATTTATGACAGTATGGTATCCATGGTCAAACAGTGGTGTAGCTCTATACCAGCTTCCATGAAAGAAAAATCCTAATTTGTTTAAATAGTTTCTCCTGGGCCAGCTGAAATTATGAAAGTGATGTCACTGTTCAGGGAAGGGGAATGGGGGGAGGTGGACATGCAAGTACAAGTATTTCAACAGCCTACAGTGCTATGCTATATTTGGTCTGCATGAGTTGTATGCAAACCCTGGTCTCTTTTGTATCGCTACCCCTACAGTGCGTATCCAAGTATTATAGTCCATGAGTGTTTGTGACAGGTTGTATATATACGTATGTCTAGATAAACACATAATGAATCCAAACGATTATTTTAATTGACATTATTTTTATAGAGCCAAACCAAATTGGCTTGGGTGGCTTGTTCCCCTTCCTCAATAGGTACGATCAGTGTCATGGATTCCCATCTGTTGTTTGTTTATTACTGAAGCATGTCCCAAATTTGATGATTTGGGTATTCTATGATCCATGCATTCCTGTGCTGTGTGTGGTTAGGGAAGGCCTCTTTGAGTGGCCCTGTGATAAACATAGGCTCTCCTCCACAGCAAGGACAAGTCAGGTTCCTGACCCAAAGGAAATGTACGTAGCAGAGATGGGATGGGGGAAGTGAGCTCAGGGTTCCACGAGTCTTTGGAATAATGTGTACAGGAAGGAATCAGAGGAAGAGAGAAGAGATGTAGAATAGCCTCTGGATTCTGTAACTGAGCTACAGAGACTCCCCTCCTGCAACCAGGCATTCTTTCAACCAAGCTGTGGTAGGGAACTACCAGGCTTTGAAAGTCATTTCACACTTTGGTGTGCTTTTGTTCTCTGAGACATGCTTTTGATCCCTGGGGATAGAGTGAGTGATAGACTGGTGAAGGCCCTGTCCATCTAACTGCCCTCCTATAGCCTATACCATTTGTTAGTCACACACTGGACTCACATCTGCTTGACATTGAATCTGCATGATTTAAGAGAACATGTGCAATCTTCCAGTCCCCCATTTGTGTGTGTGCACATGTGCATGCATGCGTGTGTGTGTGTGTGTGTGTGTGTGTGTGTGATAGTAGTAGTGGTCGTGGTAGTAATGGAGGGAGTGGTGGAGGGAGTGGTAGTCATTGCAGTTGTCACCGTAGTGATGGCAGTGGCAGCATGGCGTCTCAGATCTTCCAGTTCATTTAGTTCACTGTCTTGGTCTTTGTTGGTACTTAATCCAAAGAACAGACTGACTTGAGTCGCCATCTCTTCCGTGGCGGCACTAGCTTACTCCCTGAGATAGGACATATACTTCAGGGCATTCTCCCTGGAATTACCCATGCACCTGTCCTCGTGCGAGACACTAGTATGGTTGTAGTGTCAGAAAGAATTCCAAGGAATCTCTTTTGCCTCCACTCCAGTTTGTACCAAAACAAATGTCATCTTACTCTTGGCCACATCTTGCTCTGCCATTACCCTGCATCTAAAACAAAGCACCCCGACCTCTTGTACTCAGCTTGTCTCATTTGCTTATGTCTGAGATATTTATTCTTCACTTTGTTTTCCTTCTCTAGAATTCACTTCGCCTTCTCCACCTTCCTTATTTAGCTCTTTGGAAGAAAGGCGATGCTCCATCAATGTTCTTAGTATCTCTCACTGAGGGGTGTGACAACACAGTTTCCTTCCAATGCTGAGAAGAGATTCAAGAGTAAATGGACCTCTGGAGGGAATGCAACCCTTCACCATTAGTCTTCAAATGTCTTCTGACTCTTCTGCTCATGCTGCCTCTTCTCCAGCGCTCTCTTCATGTTGGTCTGACCTAGGTTCATGGAGATTCTAAATGTAGTTTGCCACTGTCCTCTTCTCCTCCTGGTTACACCTACAATGAGGGATGCTCAGTGCTTTGCACATGCCTATATTCGTAGTCTAACACTGGCAATTGTCTCTCTCGTTGACACTCTGTGTTACTCAGAAACCAAATATCTTCTTCTGTGTCACGTGTCCCTGTTCACTTCCTGCCCAATTCGGTGCTTCAACTTGATTCTCTGCAGCTCTGTGGTGCAGCCCAAACTTCCTAATAATCAGTGGACATTTGAGGTGTGTGATAACATGTATGAAAATAGAAAAGTTTATATGCCAATGGTGGTCTTAGAGAATTGAACTAAGATGTTTCTGAAATCCACATGGTGCCTCCACAATTGTAGAGTATACTTGGAGTCTCATGGGCATCCTTTCAAAACTTGTATTGTCTCTAACCTGGTGAGGGCTTACAATGAAAACCACTTCTCCCTTTATCCAGTAGTCTAATAAATAAATAATGAATAAATGAAAAAGGCGGTATCTTGGTTTGCTTGTGTTGTTTATTTCTGTTAATGAAAGTAAAACATTTGTTTTATGTATTACTAAAATCATAGCAGTACTATCAGTAGGCTTTGTGTTTTAATTAAACCTTCCTTATTTAGAACACAATTTGTATGAAATGAAAACTTAGCCTGTAAATAATAAGCATTTTGGAAACACCATAATTGCAGAGAAAATTAGGTGTAGTTAACATACACTGCTTCTTGACTGAGAAAAAGTCCTAGTGCTAGGAAGGAATTCAGGGGATCTGGTTTCTGACCATCGATTCTGCCTCATCTCCCACTGTTGACTTTATGCTCCAAAGATTGAAACCCCTCCTCCTCTCCTTCTCCCTCCTGCCCCCCTCCCCCTCCTCCTCTTCCTCCTCTCGCTTCTTTCTCTTCCTTCTTCTTCCTCTTCTTTTCCTCCTCTTCCTCTTCATTTAACCCAGTCTGGCCTCTTGCTAATGGTCCTCTGGCCTCAGCCTCCTAAATTCCAGGATTATAGATATGCACCATCTCACACAGCTGCCAGTTGTCTTGGGTGTCTTATGTATTTGGGCCTCTCTGCCTGTTTTCTTTTCTCCTGCTCACTCTGACATCTGCTCTCTCTCTCTTCCCTTCACTATAAATACGCTCACATTCATTTTGTAAGACTTGACATGATTGTGACTTTTTTTTGCAATTGACTTTGCCAGTTTTCAAGCATCACAGTTAGCTCTTTCCTCTGAGTCCTTCCTGAAACGTTTCCAGGCATTATGTATATTCTGTGTTTGCTCCAGATCCCTTGTTCCTTAGTTGTCCTTGTGCCTGCAGGCTTGCTTTCTTCACAGAATGAGCTCCTTAAAGGCTTAAGTATATGTCTTATTTTGTATCCCTAATGATGGATTCACAGTAAACACAGAAGAAATACTTTGGAAGTGAATAGGACAGAGGAGGGAAAGGTAAAAAGGAAGGAAGGAAGGAAAGAAGGAAGGAAGGAAGGAAGGAAGGAAGGAAGGAAGGAAGGAAGGAAGGAAGGAAGGAAGGAAGGAAGGAAAGTTAACTAGGTGTCACCATTTCACTGAGGAAATATACCTTAACTAAACAAGTAAACAGTCATCAGGTGATGCATTATTCTAAAGTAACAAAGGTTGTTTAGTTATGGAATTCTCATCTAATTAAAACTTCATTTAATATTTTAATCTTTGAGGACTGGATATGATAGCACATGCCTTGTAATACCAGCACATGGAGGGCAGAACTGCAGCTCCCAAGTCTGAAACCAGCATAGAGTACATAATGACTTTAAATCCCTCTTGAACTATATAGTAAGACTCTGTGCTAAGAAGCCATGTATAGGATGTGGCTCAGTAGTATAACATTTGCCTGGTAAGGTCAAGGCTCTGAGTCCAACCCCAATACCTTCTTTTATTAGCTAATATTTTTACTACTGTGATGAAATACTATGAGCAGAGATCACTTAAGGAAAAAAGGGTTAGTTTGGGCTTACACTTCCAGAAAGGAAAGTCCACAATGGCATGATAGCAGACAGCCAGAGCAGGAAACGGCAAATGTGAAGGAGAGAAAGGGAGCAGAAAGTTGGGCCAGGATACAGACTCTCAAAGCCCAGCCACAATGATACGCTTCCTCTAGCAAGGCTCTACCTCCTAATGGTTCCTCAGCCTCCCCAATCAGTGCTGACAAATTTAGAACAAATGTTCAAATATCTGCGATGGCAGAGAATACTTCCCATTCAATAATTATACCTCCTTCCAGAAGTCTTAATTTTTCTCTTTCAAATTCTGTAAGACCCCTTTCCTTAAACAATTTAAACACCAAAAATGTATCTTCCTTTCAACACCTTAAAATCATTCTTGAATGTATAACTTTTGTCAACTAAAACTTTACTGGATGACATGTAATAAAGCATGGTAAGGAAGATTTTTTTTTTTACTTAAAACTTCATGATGGATACAGGGACCACCATGATGGGGTCTTGTAATGGATAAATTCAAATTCTATTTGAATAGAATAGGCAAATGAGAATTGATAGCCACAGAACAGTGTGGGGTTCAGGAGATGGAAAAAATTAGTAAGTAGAGAGTATATGGGTAGATTCAGGTGGGACCAACCTGATTGGATTCCCAATAAAGATGAGCCAAGGCCACCAGCCATCACCTGGGGGACATGGCAGGAATGAAGATCTAGTCATAAATGGAAAGTGGTATGTTTCGTGAAACAACTCAGCATGGTTGTTTTGATATACCTGTCACTGTCAAGTACCACTCAAGGACCAGGGTTTAGAAGCCTAAACTGTGGCCAAGTAAAATAAATTGTTGTCGGCCTTATAAATTACATTCTATCTCCCATGATTTGTGCTCCTGTCATAATTCCATGGTATCTACTTCCTCTATATTTGGTATAATAACACTAAAGAGCAGATTGAGTTCTTACTTCGAGGATAGATGATTCCAAGAACCTCTATCCGGTTATACTCCTTACAGTAAAAGAGAGAAGGGCACCCATGAAAGTCTAGCCATGCCACCCAGGCATTTATCAGGCAACACTAGAAATCTGGAGACAAGCTGCAAGGTAGACTATTGCTAAAATCATGACCATTGCTTGTGTGACACATGCTTTACTATTAACATGGATGATAAAATTTGATGGGGAATATTCGAATTTTGCTGTTTTTCAGAAATTATTCATGTTCATTCTTTGAATGTATATATTGGTGTGCATGTGTGCATGCACACCCATGAGCATGTGAGCATGTGTGCGCTCATGCCTGTGTGTACCACAGAAGAATATTGGGTGTCTTTTTTTATTCTTCTCTGACCTAATCCCCTTGAGACAGGGGTTCCTCACTCAATTTAGAGGAAGGCAGGTAGTCGGTAAGTCCCAGTCATTCTTTCATCTCTGCTACATACAGGGCCCATGTTACATATGTGTGTGATCATACCTGACTTTTTACATGAGTTCAAGAGAGTTGAACTCAGATTCTCGGGCTTGTGTGACAGACACTTTACACGAGCCATCTCTCCAGCACTCTGAAACTTTTTAAATTTAATGTTAGTTCTCAAATTTAATTCCTTGCTCTCCATCTAGTCAGGGTTAGGTGTCTGGCACGCATTAATGATGTAAATGTAAAACATAAATAAAAAAAAAAATCGAGTCAAGAAAAAAGAGATGCCTTTTATTAAAAGCACCAGACTTGATTCTTTACCAAGTAAACATTAGCCAAAAAAAAAAAATCAGGTTTTAAATGTCTAAGTACACACACACACACACACACACACACACACCACACACACAAATCACATTTGGATATCCTCTGGAGTGATGTGATTATGTTTCAAACTTAAAAAGAAATAAAAAGGAGATAACTCATACTTTTATTTTGAGTTGAAACTGCTAGTTCCGACTAAGGGTGATTTCAGCCTTGCTCATACCTCAGTTCCTACTCCTGGAAGACACAAAGTCTCATCCAAGAGAAACGGAATCCACCCCTTCTGTCTATTTAACGTCAAACGCCATAGTGACGCAAAGCTGCTCCGAACAGCTTTTTGAGAGTCCTTGTCGTCCTTTTACAGTGTGGCTCAGAGACTTCTCATGGAACCTTCCAATGGTCAGCATTTAATTCCAGGAGGAAAAACATGTGTCCCTGTGCTGTGCTAATCCTGAGGTGACAACCAACTGATTTTAGAAATCCAAGAAACAAATGAAATGAACAACGTTTTTCCATGGATGTTTGAATCCTGGCTGCCAGCACTCCTGTTCGTTGCCTCATAGTCAGTGTGTAGCTGTCAGTGCTGCCAGACCCTAAAGAATGAGGCCCATAGTATCTGCTGGGAACTCAGTCTGTTCTCTGTGGATTAGGAGCATTTCTTTAAAGGAGTCCGAAGGGTTCTCGCATAGAGGAAATGTGTCTACTCAAGAAGCTTGTTAACAGTCCTTTATCAGCAGCCTCGAATGAAGACTCCTCAGCAGATGTTTATGGAGCGAGGGACATTGCTGAGCTGTCAGTCATTACTGACAGCCTTATTCTGAAGGCATGCCATTGGGCGGCAGGTTACTAAGCCAGCGCATGCTTCCAATTGTGAGGCTCCATTAGAAGAGTTTCTGAAGACAGTTGTTTCTTACAGCACACAGACAGACTCACTCCGGATTGAAAAGGTTCCTGCTGGATAATTAACTCACCCTACTTTCTTCCCTTTTGAGCTGCCTTTCAAGCTGTGTTTCAATCCCATGTCTAGTATGGCCAATACACCGCTCTCCATTATTTCACCCAATATTTTTCATTGGACAAAGTTTTAATAACCGTTCACTCTGGTTTTACAACTTTCTTCTTAATTCTCATTACTAGAACCTGCAAGAAAAACTAAAACAACACACTCAAGCTTTCTTGTCTCTTATAATTCTTGGTTCTTAAAAGATAGGCTTCATCCAGCTTTCTCGTGTGCCATATAAGAACATACAATGTGATGAATTTGGTCTCCATGCATTTCAACACCTCATACAAACATTACTAAATGATAAAGAATTCAATTTCTTGACTAAATGCGCCACAGTGTCCGCCGCCCAAAGTTCTGCTTGAGTAAATGCATTGCCAAAGCAAGTCAGAGGGATTCATGGAAGACTGGGAACCGCAAAGTTAGCCTTCCCTTGGAACTGTGATCATAAGGTCTGATTGGAATGTGTGAGCAAATGAAACCCTGAAGATGAGAGACTATTATCTCACTGGGGACGATTTGAGGAACACTCAACAAGAAAATGGTTTAAAGGTCTCCTAAACTATTCCCTGGTGGCTTAAGTGTAGGCTCGAGGAAATAGGAAAGCAGAAGTAGAAATGTAGTGGGGGTCAGTGGGCCTCAGACATCACAGAGCTATGTGACATCTGGTGATAGCAACACTTCATAGTTCCAAGTAGCATTAGGATATGGCCCAGGGCCTGCCTGGACCATAGTTTTTGAAAGGAGACCTGTAGGTATTTTCCCGGTGAGGAATGATCAAGACTTTGTGAGCCTAGCCCTGCAGACAAAGATTGTAAGTCATGGAAGGTAAATGTTTAAATCAGTAAGTCATACTCATTCCCCCCATTGAACAAGAGTTGGCAGATGTGTCCGTGGAAAACACTGCCAAGTGCTTGCTGCCTCTTTCAAAATGTTGTCATCACCAGGACTCTAATATTTAAGAGATTAATGTTTCAAAAGTCTTCCAAAAATTTCACTTGGAGTCTGATGGAAAGACTTTGGAGATCTAACTACACTGAAATTGTACATGCCTACAGGGAAGTGGCTTTCAGAGTGTCACCCCTGAGCAGACAAACATGTACCTGGGAACTTGTTACAAATGTGAATTCTCCATCGCCTCACTCCATAGACCCACTGAATCAGGAGAATGAGACAACACTCATTTTTCTATGGTTTTCAACCTTCCTTATGCTGCGACCCCTTAATGCCATTCCTCGTTTTGTGGTGAACTGCTCTCCCCCCCACACACACACACATACACTATAAAATTATATTTGTTACTACTTCATAACTGTAATTTTGTTACTGTTATAAATCACAATGTAAATATCTGATACGCTGGATATCTGATATGTGACCCCTGTAGGGGTGTGGCCCACAGGTTGAGAACCACTGGTTTAGAGTATCTCCTCACAGCAACCAGATTTTACAACTGCTGCCAAGAATAATGCACAAGTGCTAAGTCAGAACTTTTCTCTACCAGACCTGGGGGATCCAGAAGCAGCTAACTGTGGGCCAACCTCTTCAGTACCTGGGAGACTGGTGCATGCTATCACTTGTCTAGAGCTGAAAAAGAAGCAGAACTTCTCTTATACATCCATGGTCACAGGAAGAGAGATCCTGTCACAGCTTGTTGACCCTAAAGCCTCAAAGTCCAAAGAGACCTAATCTATTCATCTTGAGAAGTTTTAACAGTCTTGTCACTATGGATTATTGCCCCGCTTTCTTTGTTATTTTAGTTTCCATGTCTAGAAAGAGAAGCAAAGGGTGAAAAGGAAAAATTGCCTTCCACCCCTCCTACCCTTTGTGAGGGATGGATATTCCTTCATCTTGTTCCTGATCTTTACTTACCATTTTTATTCTTCAAAGCTCCTTTGACTTCACCCCCAGGATATCCTCTTTTTAAAAATGTTTTTTTCATGTGTAAATGACTTGTAAATTTGTGATTATAAATGTGTTTACGTACGTATAATATAGCAATTTTCTTCACAGAATGCATGTGGAGGTTAGGTCATAACCTCTTGGATCAGTCCTTGCTTTTACCTTGTTTGAGACGGGTCTCTAATTTATAAGGTATAAAAGTCAGCTTTTCCAAATAGTTTGAGGGCACTAGTTTTATCTTCCCTAAAGCCAGGGAGTCAATGTTTAATCTTTGTTACAAGCCTTTGTAAATAAACTCTTTCATGAGGCTAACTCTACTCACCTCATAGAAATCTTGGGCAATGAGATAGAAAAAAAAAACTCTGTAAAAGACCTGGCATGTTGCTTAAACACATAAAATGAATCAATTCCTTAATATGAACATGAGTACTTTAGTTACTATAGAAACCTCTCCTAATTTATCTTAGATTAGCATCCTTGGATTAATCATAAGGAACCAATTTACAAGAAAATCAGTCTCATTTTAGTATATTGCAAATAGGAGGTATTCAAGAATTCAAGGGAGTAATTATTTGAATATATTATTCTGCTATGCTTGTAAGAAATATTGTTTAAACAAGTTTCCTAATCACTCCTACACTGTAAAAAAAATAATTTTTTTACTTCTAAGTCTTGTAACAAGCAGATTAATTTGCTTTTGGGAGCAGAAGGATATAGGGAATGTTCTTCTATACAAATAGTAGAAACTTTGCTTCCATTCATTTCTGTTAACCCTGTATTACATGGCAAGCGTCACGTAGGAGAGAACCTCTCTCTAGATGTTTTGGTTTAGAACGGACCAGGGAACTGGCTATCAGGGTTTGAATCTAACTGACAGGAATAGGCTTGTGACCAAGTGTGGCAGCACAGGCCTTTAATCCCACTGGAGGCAGAGGCAGGCAGATCTGCCTGGTCTACAAAGAGAGGGCCTGTCTCAAACAAACACCAAGCCCAGGCTTTAAAGGTTTGTTTCCTGGTTGTAGTATCATTAAAACAAACAAACAAACAAAGACCAAATTACAGCATCCTTAGAAAGTGAGACATAAATGCTCTGAATTGGTCCCTAAGGATTGTCTTTTGAATGCTACCCTTCCCAATCCTCTGAAACTGTGAATATAAATTTTTTTTCCCCTTCTGTTGTTTCTGTTGGCATTTTGGCTACTGTGATACAGAAGCAACTAGTCTATTGTATGTATGCCTACTAAAGGAAAAATCTGTCTCCACTGCAGCCACAAACAGCTCTAGGAATCATGCTTACAGAAATGAGTGTTACGCTCTCATTTTCCCAGTGGAAGACCAACCCTGATGACTTGAAGCTGTGACAGCAGAGTCCTGATCTTGACTCACTGCCCCCGCCCCATGCTTCTTCTAAGGAGACTACCTTTGGGTTTAATTATAAGAGAATAAATGGGTTGTAGTTCTCATATGCTTCTACCACAGCGCGTTATCTGTAGACGATGGAAAACTGACCTTCATTCTCTAGGAGTGGCTGAATGTGCTACGTAAGAAAGAAATAGCAGCGTATTGTCATGTATTATATGTATGTGGTCTACATTCTGTATAGAAGCCGCATGATTCTTTCCCTTTCACTTTTCCGAGAGTTTTATGCCACTTGAATCGGAAACTTCAGTTAAAACATAAGATAGCAATTTTCTCCGCAAACACTCATAGATGACAGATCACTTCTATGACTCTCCAGGACCCAGCACAGTGCTAAGCAAAACCTTCCGGTGCTCAGGCAGGCCTGTGATACTGAGTTATTTACCTCTTGGGTCACCGGTATTGAATACAAGCCTGGATCCTGACATCTGACTTTCAGCTGACCTGCATGAAAAGTTTTTAAACTTTGTCCTCAGTATCCAACTCTGACTTTGCTACCTCCTGTTACCACCTTCACTTGCTCGTCCTTTATCTTTTTGAAGAAAGCAAACATCCACATGCAAAGTCAGTACACACCTGATCGGAGCTGCTGAGCTTAGTTCACCACACTGAGAAGGGAGGATTGATGTTCTGCCATAGAAAGAAATGGTAGAGAAATTAAATAGATCCTTTCTTTGTCAAGAAAGCAAATTTAAACACAAGGACCTCTGCAGAGGGAAGGTGCATGAACTCAAGACAGACAGGGAACTTTGATTCTTGCCCTTAATATCTGTTTTCATCCTGGTTTCTACCTTTACTTGAAATCTGTCCTATGCTTCAAACTCTCAACAGTCAAAGTTCCTTAGAATTTCTCTTCTCACACGAAAGGGTATTTAGCATTGAATATCATTACGATACGTTATACGTATGTAGGAAATGTCATAATAAAACCTATTATTTTGTATAATTAATATATGTTAATAAAAACTAATAGAACTTCCTGCCTGACATGTAAAGCATTGTTTTGTTGATACTTTTTTTTTTTAGATTAAATAAGTTTTTCAGTAGAGTGATAGTGCCATGGGGGTGAAATTTGCCAACAAAATTAATAAGAATTTCAAATGTGTATGGGTAGTACAGTTTGTTTGTTGTTTGTTTGGTTTTGGAAGTTAAAAAAATAAGGTATAGATGGAGTGCTAATGAAAATAGCTTTGCATCCAAACATAGAACTTAATGACCTTGGTTCTCTGCACCATTTCTGAAAGTTTTTGCAAGCAATTTCCAGTGTGTCTTTACGTTCTTTCCCAGTTGGGGGCAATTAAGAGTCTTTCTCTGTGCTAAATTAGGAGCTGCAGAAACAAGAAAGCTTCGAGCTTCCATTGTGAGCAGAGCCTCTTTTCTTGTTCACCCTGTTCAAAGAATCTCATAAGACAGCTGACTAGTGACTCGGGGGCCAGTAGGACAAGAGCTAAGTACAAGGCCTCTAGTCTCACACAGGGGGAAAGCTGTGGATTAAGGGATTCTTACTTAAGAGCTCCCTAGGAGAATCCTCCTCTTTAAAGCCATTTTCTACAACCAGAAAATAACTAACTCTAAATGACCCTACCCAAACAGCCATTTTTAAAGTACTTATAGCTCAGTTTTTTTCTTCTTTGTTTAAAGTTAAATACGAGAAGTAATTCTGTTGGTCTAAAAGGAAGCCTACATTGTCTAAGATGTCAGTTAAAAACCCAAGAAATATAGAGGGAATGCATTTTCAATGGACACCATTCCATCTTTGCAAGTGTGTCATGTGAAATTTCTATTGTACAATCTTCCATGTGCTAATTATCATGCCTCAGCTGTTTTTGGTGTGGCAGAATGGGCCATTATTAAAAATAAAACAAAACTCATTCCAAGCATCTTTATCCTCTCAAAAAGAAAAAAAATTGAAACAAAGGCAAATAGACCAAATGATTTTTTTTGCTGCTAACTTCACTGAAAGTTGCAAAGATGAGCTGACTTGAAAGGGAATGAGTTCCCTATTGTTGGAGGATTTGTGGTTCTGGCTGGGTGACTCCAGACGAGGTTGGAATGGACAGACTCTAAGGTCCCTTCTAATCCTAAACTTCTATCATAAAATGTATGGGTTTATGAAGAAAGTGTTTGCACTCAAATGATAAATTAAGAAAGGGGGAACGGGGGAGGGATTTTTATGTTGTTAATAAACAATGGCTGCAGTTTATAATAGTTTTTCTTTTAACTCACTTGTTGGTAACAAAGGCTATGTTGTAATCAAGTGGTTTTTATGGCAATAGAACCTTCTCGATTATACTGTGCTATGGCAAATGGAGCTGTTCCCGCCTTAAGATGCTTGTTTGCAAGTGTTCCTCCTAAACCTGACTTCTTTCTGCTGTGATGTTACACACCTGTGATCTGTGCAGCTAGGAGGCTGGAGCAGAGGGATCATGCATTCCAGCAAAGCAAGGCCAAGTCTTAGGAGGCAGGCAGGCAGGCAGACAGACAAAGAGACAGACATACAGACAGAGAGACAGATTTCTGATAGTAATAATAATATTATTAGAACATCCAGAAACTCACAAGTACACATTAATCATTATAGGCTCAGTAGAAAAGACCATCCTTAAAATTTGTGGTATTTTGGTGTATATCTTCCATAGCTATTCATATTACTGAGCTTTCAAATTATGTATCCCATTTTAACCTGTTCTCCATGATCATAAGGCAATTAAGAAAAAGTGACCCATTTAATTCTACCAGGATAAAATAGGCAAAGGACTCATCTATATGGAGGAGGATCAAACACTAATCCTATCTCTCCATCAATTGTAACCTACATTGCAATCAGATATCGTAAAATCCAAGTTAACAAATGAATTAAAGTCATTTCATTAAGTTATCATTTATGGAGGTTGAAAGAGTGATTAGAGGCAATAAAAACCAATATAAAAGTTAATACCAGGCCTAGACCACAGCTCAGTGCTAGATACTTTTAGCATATTTGAGTTCCAGGGCTTAACCTCGGGATCTGGAAAATAAATACATTTTTTTTTTTTTTTTTTTGGTAAGTAGAAATCTATAGTTCTTAAAAAAAAAAATAAGGGTTTAGGAAAAGCTAATATACAGATTTATTCAAACTGATTGTTTTTGTTTTGGACAAAGCTCCCCTTTTCACCTATATATTAAGCTTTAGTGTTCTTAGGAGTACATCATAGGTACCCCATTTTCAAATCTTCCAATATAATGTTGGCAATAAGATGAAGACTTATGGCCCAGAATATAATTCCTCTTTAAATATGACTTGTATTCTTGCCAAATACTTTGAAAGAGATGGAAACATGGACAAAGACGTTTGCAAGAAATGGTACAGACAAAAATAAAATACTGAAGACCCCCATTCCTTCTGTGACTCTGAGGTGTTGCTCCTTGTTTCTTGGCTTCAGTGTTACAGCAGTCAGTTGGCAAAACTGATGGGAGCTGACAGCAAGGAGGCTGCTTCCAAGGCCTCTGCATCCCAGAGTTGTGTTGGTTTGTCAAACAGGCCTTCTTGGAGTAGTGCATGGGTCGATTATTTTGGGACATAATTGCTGCACCTAGTAGTCTGGCCACCGGCAAATGGGCAATGTATTCATAACTACTTAAAATGATTCTTCCTCTTGGTGTTTCAGAAGGAACTAGGACATAATCCAGATAGTTGCTTTGCACTAATGGATAATGGAGAGATAAAACTCTGTGCTGAATGTGTTTAGCTTTCTATAAAAATCCTGAGCATTCTATCAAATGTCTTCGCTCTGACACACATTTTCTTGGCAGGTTTCTATTGTTTTATGATATCTTTTTCTCTAACCAGTGATTAAAGAGACAGTAGATGTTAGAAAAGAAATGATTTTGTTATCTACCTGACTGATTTTCATCCAATTAACCCACCATAGAAAGCCCTGGAACATTTTTTATGTCATTCAAAAGAATTCTTCTAAAATTAAAAGGAGGAGGAGGAGGAGGACAGTTAAGCAAGGCCCTTGGATTTATCTGTCATTGAGTTCTTCTCAGCTCTGTTTCATATCTTATCTTTACACTAGAATTTACACTGCCTTTATCATTAGTGGTATTCAAACATTCAAGCACTGGAAAGAACCTACAAACCTAGACTCTCTTTCCCTTCTATATTTAAAACTACATTCTACTGAACACTTGATCAACAAACCCAAACTCTCTATTGCATACCTCTCACTTGATCTTTATTGTGATTTGTGTGATATGAGAAAAGTAGGCACACCTCCTTACCTTCCGTTATACCTAAAAATATAGATCTAGAGTCATAGTTTGTTGCCCAGAATCACACAGCCAAATAAGAGCAAATTAAGTGTGGAGTCCATGTCTTCTGGTTCTAATGAGGTCAGATGTCCAGAAAGAAATGCTTTATAGCTCTGCTAATTTAACCTTGCTAACTGATCTCCTTAAACTTGACTCATACTGTAAGGAATTTAGCACTGTGTGGAACTGACCTTTGATCTCTAAATGATGGCGACCTAAAATTCAACGTAAGTATCATTTCTTAACATATTTTACCCAGCCACAGAGCTCCAAACCCAGGTAAGCAAATAGTTAACATTGTTCTAGTCCATGGTGAACCTGTAGCTTTCCAAAGAACAAACTTGCACATCATTAGTCCAGTGATAGGACATGGGGAGAAAACACTTTTCCTCTTTTCTTAATTTTATCAATTAGAAAACATTGAGTCAGATAACAAGAAAAAGAATCGGTTGAAGAATAAATACACTTTTTTTTATCCATATGTCTATTCATTAGAGTTTGCAGAAAATAGGTAGAATTAGAAGACGTGGCAGGGTTTTGTAGGTGTACAACCCCTTCCTACCTCTAGGAAGGGAGCTCAGGCATTGGCAGAAGGTAAAGTACAGGAACTGGTGAGTAAGTGGGGAAACTAATGGGATGCCAGGGATATTTAATAAGATCTGTTTATACCCACTAACCCCAGTGTCAACCTCCTTTCCATAATAATTGCTTGTCTCTTCCTGATGGGAAGAGCATACACTCTTGAACTAAAAGTTCATCTCCTGCTCACAGGCACACAAAAAAGGGCAAATAATTCCTCCTCTTTCACCTCTTCCTTCTCCATTGCCTTCTGCTCAAAATAATCCTCATGCCAAAGGGGCAGAGTTTAGAACAGCACAAAGGGGATCCCATTGCTTCTCCCAACCTGAGACTTCTGGAGGTTTCCCTTAGCAACAGAAATGTAAGCAGACCTAGAGAAAGTAAAGAGTGTAGAGAACTTGAACAGGGAAGGGAACCTGAACAAGAGCAGACAAGCAGCAAAGGGCATGAGCAGCATCAACCTTGACCAGCCTACCAAGGCTGGGAAAAGGCCTGGCCAGTTAAATAACTGTGTCTTGTTTCAAGAACAGACTGCAGGAGGGAGGGTCTAGGGTGTCCTCTGAGCGTTGGCCTTACCTTATATGAGCACAAAACAGTAATCATAAGGGATATTTCTGTGGAAAGAAAAGAAAAACAATGACTAATGGTTGGAACAGGCTGAGCACTGTTTCTGGATCCACATGTCAGCCAGACAGGATTTCCAAAGGCTGGGCCTGCAGTCTTAAGGTGCTTCTTCAGGATGATGGAGTAATGACAGCCAAGGATATGTCCTGAGTTATGAAGTTACACGTTCTATAGTGATCCTAACTGTTGTGATTATAAAGCCTTGGGGTGGCAGCAAGTCTTCCATGTTGAGTTTTCAGGCTTTTAAATATTTTTTTTATTACATATGTCTATTTATTTGGATGTAAGTATACCATGCATTCATGTGGAGTTCAGAGGGTATCTGATCTCAGTTGAGTCCTGAGGACCAAACCCAGGTCACCAGGCTTATAAAACACTATCAGTTTTATTTGCTGAGCCATCTTGACAGCCCTATTTAGTTTTACTGACGGAATATTTCTATTTGTTTTTAAGAAGCAAGGTCTGACTATGTAGAATATATGATTCCATATGCATGGAATTCATTATGTAGACTAAGCTGGCCTCTAACAGAGATTCACCCAAGTACTGGGATTATAGGTACATGCGACATCATCGGGCTTTAAGGAGATCATTTAGAATCTATGCTATATTTTTCCATCTTTCAATTTGATTCCCCCATAGGTACCAATAGGACAGTTATCTCCAGCAAGAACTGAAAACTGTTTCAAATCAAACCCAAGGTCTCTTCTGTCATCTGGCCATCAGTAAGCTTGTTAAGCCACAAAACAAATGATGGCTTTTATGGGGATATCAGAGAGATCTCTTCAAAGAGGATGTGGAAGATTCAATTCTGTGATCCAAAGTCATTCCCAAAGCTAGATAGAGGTACACATATAATCTCAGTGCCTGTGAGGCTGAAGTAGGGCTATTCTGTGTTTAAAGCCTAGGTCGACTCAAAACAGAGTGGGAGAGGGAAAGAGAGAAGGAAGGGAAGGAAGAGGGACAGGAAGAAAGGAAAGGCAGAGGGGACCTTCCTTGTACGAGTAGTAGGAATAGGGTGGAGCTAATCCAATATTGGCAGGGGATAATGTGGGGACTTGCTGAGTAGTAAAGATGCAATAGCCCAGAGATATCAAGGGCTCATACAGATGTTAAGGTTTACCTTGGTTTCTTCCCCAGCCACCTTGAGACTAGAGATTAGTAACCTGTGCCCCTCAGCAAGAATAGGCACAGGACAGAAATGGTACCCGTGGCATAAGATAAGCTCCACAGCAGGAAGGGGATCATCCCTGGCTGTTCTGCTGGTGACCCGCAGCAAGCTGTATGGAAAGGGAGTCAGTACAACAAGGACTTGCAGTTCACCAGTATGCCATAGACTGGCTTGAGCCATAATAATCTTCTAGCCCTGTGCCTGCAGTCTACCCTTAGATTTTTCAGCCTTAACAGAAACAACACCAAAGGTAGCAAAGAAAGATAAACAGTGGCTATCTCTAGGAAGATAAGAATTAAAACAAAAGTCCTTCAGCCCCAAATCACAAGAGCCACAACAACCAAAAGACCTGGTCCTGAGGCACGCGACTTCTGGTCAACCTTAATCTGGAAAGGAAAAAGCAAGCAAAAGTTCTAAGTGTTCCTATTTGATCAGAGTTGTACAGACATCTAGGGCCTGGCTGCTAAAGAATTCTTATCATTAGTGGTTCTGGTAGAGGCCCTCAGATCTCAGCTCTACCTCTTTGAGTAAGGAGAGGATCCCAGCCCATCCCTTCTATGTCAAATCCCCTTGAGGGTGGAGGTGGAAGGGAGTATTCCCTAGAGGCTTCTAAATCAGAATAGCGAAAGACAGATTATCAACAGAAGAAGCCAACAAGTACTGGAGTACTGAATCACTAGAGTTTGTACATAGGAAGTAGAAAGTAAAATGTAGAGCCAATGAGGTATCAATACCCTTTAACAAAGGAAAAAGGGCTTGACTCCAGAGGGCAAAAGATTACAGGGAAGTAAGAAGGAATTACATGCTTGGAAACTAATAGAAGAAGAGGGCTATTTTTAGCAAGGTCTATTTATACAAACTCATCTAGGTGTTGACTCCCTATCTTGGATGATAAAAGAGTTGCTCAGTCCTGCTGGTGGGGTGGAGTGAAGGGCAACTTCCTCAATGGAAAATTTGTGTCCTTGCAAGGCACATGAGACTAGGAGAGAGAAATCTGCCAGAATATGTTCAGTCTCCATTGCCTTCAGCTCAAAATAATCCTTTTGCCAAAGTGGCATATTATTTTAGGGTGACATTTTAAGTGAATTTGACTCTTGTAAAAGATCACTATTACACAAAAGGTCACTTGGTTCTGTCTCTATATGAAGAAGGATGTGGTTCCCAGATTCATTATTTCATGTAGGATACCAAACAAAAGCATTCTGTGAAGGTGATACCTTTTGAGAGAGTAGGGAAGGAGATGGTTACAAAAGTACTTCAGATGGGTTTTTCCTTCCCCTTTCTTTTTTTAAAGAGAGGATTACAATATGCTGCCCAGACTGGTCTTCAACTCCTAGGTTCAGACAATCTTCCTATGTCAGCCTCTTGAATGACTACCTTGGGATCGCCAATTCTTTATCATTATTACTAATCTTTAGTAACTACACAAAATAAGGTTCTTTTTCCAGTATGCTTTTTGTGCATAGATATCATTCTTTTGCCTGTGTTCACTCCATGACTTCCCCTGTGTCCTCCTCTCATTTCTGCTGGTCTCCAAATAATCTCCTACTTTTATGTGAAAGCACAAAACATTAGTTAACATGTGGTATGTGTGGATCATACCTTTAATCCTAGGATGAAGGGTCAGGGGTGGGAGCAGGGCAAGGGTGAGGATGGCGGCAGAGGCGGAGGCAGAGGCAGGTGGATCTTTGGATCTTTGTAAGTTCAAGGCTAGGCTGTCTACAGAAGGAGTTCTAGGACAGCCAAGGCTACACAGAAAAACTGTCCCCCCAAAATTTCAAAAAACAAGAAGAAGACAGGATGAACTACAGATCAGGAAAATAATGCTAACCTTTGTCAAGCTGTCCAATTTTTAAAGCAGGTTTTCACACATATAATACCCTATGCTGTTTCTTTCATAATGCCTCCATCATTCAGCCATCAGTGATCTTAATCAGTGCTGTATCAAGCATCTGTATTGTTCCAAGTTCTCTACTTTATTGTGGGGATAGATAAACTCAATGCTTTTTTTTTTAATTCAGATTTGTATGATATGGTAGGAGAGAGAGAAAACTGTGTAAATACATTAATATCAAGGTATAAATCAGCATGAAAAACACCAGAGAAGTAAGAAGAATGGAGCATACACTTTAATAAAGAGTTGACACAAGAACGGAATCCCTAAGCAAGGTGCATGTAGGAGAGCAGGCAGGTAATGCAGGTAGATGGGTGCACTAGCATAGGCACCTGTAAAATTTAATTGTAAATGTTCTTGGTAGCAAGGCTATAAGGCATACAGAGAGAAGACAATATCTAAAAGGAGATTAAGATCAGCCTTTGACTACAGAGATCTGACACGGATTTAAATTAGGAAGTGTCTAATCTGCTTTCTTTATTTTAAGAAAGTAACTTTGGTGACTAATAAAACTTACATCAATGTGAAGAAAAATTGGTTTCGGGAAGCCAAGACTATATTGTAACTGTCTACTTAAAAAGCAATGAGTGATTCCCATATGTGCTAGCACTAGGCATATATGACATTAGTTGAAGTAACTTGATAGTATTCAATAATCATATATATATATATATATATATATATATATAATCATATATGTATGTGTAATGTATATATGTAATAATCATATATATTCATATATATATATATATATCATATACATATGATTAATATATTGCACAAGGGTCCAAAGATGTACATTAGAGATGATTTATGTACTTACAACTCATGTGTTTGGCAGATTTGTTAAACTATATTACAGCTATTTGAGGCAGTAGCAGTAGCATTTTTCAATTATGAGAAAGAGTGCTAGTGTTATGTCTTTACCTGAAAACATATTCACTGAATGATTTTCTGTTCAGGTGTATAAAAATGGACAAATGCCAAGCAAGTGATGGCAGTTGTCGTTCTGATATATGGAATTCTTATGATATCTACCCATTTTTAAAATAGGTACATGCCTTGAAGCATTGACATTATTTTCATATTTTTCAAGTCTCAAAGAAAATCATTTAAAATAGTATATTCAGAACCTAGGTAAATGTAGTCACACCTGGCTCAAGAAAGACTCTGGGAGCCTCTACCATAGTCAGTGGGAGATGTCTTGGTGTGTAATATAAGAGACAAAGAAAGAGAAGAAGGGATGAGAGGACAGGGGCATTTCTAGCTAGTTGGTAGGCTTTGATGATTTTTGTTGACAGAGATTGAGAAAATGGGAATAGCAAAGTAGGCATCATTGACAGTGAATTGATGAGCTTTGTCTGAAGCTGTCCAAGGCTGCTCTAAACACATCTGAATGCTTGCCTGTATCTTTTCTGCTCTCCATCTTCTCAGACATCTGTTCTTTATGAAGATGTCTGTAGTGTGTGTACTCACTAGGTGGTGTAGGGGTAGGTATCTGGGACAGTATTCTAGAGATTAGCATTTTATTCCTCTTAATCCTTTTACTTTCTTTCCTCTCAGAGTCCATGGTCATTATTTGTGGGGGAAAATTTTTTTCATCATGCCCTGTGATAATTGTGTCAATGTGCCTGTGTGTGCACATGTGTTTGTGTGTGTTTGTGTGTATATGTGTGTGTGTGTGAGAGTATATATGTGTATGTGTGTGTGTGATTGCATACATGGGAGGTTGTATATGTACATGTATGTGTACATGTGTATGTATGAAAGTGTGGATGTATGTGTATGTGAGTGTGGAGTGTATATACATGGATGTATGTGTGTAAGTGTGAGTACACGAAAGTATGTGTGTGAGTGTAAACATGTGTGTACATGCATGTGTATGTGTGTGCATGTATGTGTGTGTAAGTGCATACAAGTGTATATGTGTGAATGTGAAATGTGAATGGTGTGTGAATGTATATACAAGTGTGTGTGAGTGCATTGTGTGAGTGTGTGGATATGCATGTGTGCACACACGTGTGTGTGTGTGTATGTGTGTGTGTGTGTGTGTATGTGTGTCTCTCAAGCTTAATCCTGGAGAGAGAGGACTCTTGATTATAGGGGGGAAAATGTATGTCTTGTCCCCAAACAGGGAAATACATGGTCTTCTACACATAAGGGAAGAAAAAGGGAAAAAAAGAATGGAAGAGAAGGAAGTAAAAATAAGAAGATTCCAGTGTGGTGGAGGGAATGAGGAAGAAGACCAAAGTTTCTAGGTACCCAGAGAGAGAAACTGAGACACTTTGTCTTCACTCCTTGTCCATCTGTTGAGACTTGAGGGCACAGGACCAGGGAAGTGGAACCTGCCCCTGTGTTCTTTGTTTCTTGGCTCAGCCAGGGTAGGAGGCTTGAGGAACAGTGAGGACAAACAGATTCCCGAGAAGAACGACTGACTGTTGGGGCCAAGAGGTGTCTGATAGCTCCCAGGGTCTCAGCATGCTTCAGATGCTGCCTGGAGGGAGTAGGAAGCTGCCGCCTCCCATAACCTGCAGAGGCGGACTCTTCTCAGTGCTCGGAGGGGATGCTGTGCTCCAGGACCATCTACTAGCTTCCTTCTCATCAGCCCCATTTCTGTCCAGTGTGCCCAGCACACCCTGGGGAACGTGCCCTAGAAGGACTCCGGTAAATATTCCCATATAGATGCTTAGAATATGTTTTTTTTTTTAAAAAAAAAAAAAAAAAAAAAAAAGGTGTGTTTTTTTTTAAACCTTAAGATTTGGGCTGAGATTTTGTTATCTGCTAGATCGAATCATATGGAAATGGTAACAATTTACAGAACAACCAGGCAGTCCTCTTCAAACTACAGAAATATACATCAGATTTTTTTATCAGCAAATACATCAATAAACAAACTTCAGTGATCACACCTCACTGTTTCTCCTTAAAATACACATAGCACACACATCCATACACATCCATACATATTCATAAAGCCTTACACACACACACACACACACACACACACACACACACACACACACACTGAATTCTCAATGCCTTAAAAATGCACACAAGTGGGTAACTGCTACTTATCTACAAGCTCCATCAGAATCCCTTTCATTCTTTGCTTTTTTTAGGCATCTTTCATCTTTTCTCTTTATTTTTTCTTATCGGGCTTAACTTTGGTTCTGCAGAGATGTCTTATTCAGAAAAGAAGCAATAGAAGCTTAGGGTATCTTTAGCCTCGTGTTGTCTGGGCTAGACCACTTTCTCAGTGTGTACTGAGCAGGGTTTGCTAACTGAGATGTGATGACTTGTATCTGAATCAGCCAAGGCACTCACTGAAAGTAAAAGTTCTCAGCTGATATTAACCAACCTATTTGAAGGCTACAGCAGGCTTTACAGGAAAGCTCAGCTCAGATGTAAAGTTGGTTGGCATTGAAACAATAGGTACATACAGTATTTCTAACACAGAGGGTACATGACGTTCTAGATGCTGCAGTACTAGGCCTGCTGAGAAACTGGTAAAGCTGACAGAGCCACTTTCAGTGGCACCTGACTCAGGTAGAATGGTTTTACCTGACCAGCTCATGAAAAGTATAGAGCTTTAAGAATGCCTTGACCTATAGTGCCCCTTTCAGAATTCAGAAATAAAGACAGAAGTAGACTCGACTACAGGATATTAGATTAGGAGGGAAAATGAAGAGAAGAAAAGCTTTTAGAGGAACCAGAATATTAATGAAACGATCCTTCTGTTTAGGAACTAAATCTAACATACGTAATCAGTACTCTTGTAGAATAAAAACAAATTAAATTATTTCAAAAGCAGTGCTTATTTTTCAAAAGGTTTTGATTTTAGTCCTGTCATTAGAAAGTTGGCAATGCTTAACTTGTCCTAACTTGGCATGGCACAGCAGAGGGGGAACAATGCAAACCTATGGGCATCGGGGCCACCGATTTCTACAAAATCGGTAACATTCTTATTACTCTTTATACTTTTGCTTGCTTTTCAAAGGGATCTGACGATAATGTCAGTGTGTCCATGTGCACTGAGCATTTATTCTTTAGAGTAAGCTGTTTCATTTATTCTGTTCATGCTATTGTTGGCTGATGCAACCACAGAGAACTGGTAACTCACTCAACAGTGGTAGACCAGGAGTTGAATCAAGCAGACTGATTTCAGGTGCTTACATTCTTAAGCCCCATAAACACCATACCCTCTGCTTTTCTGGAATGGCAGGTGTGTTCAAAGAAAAAGAAAATATTAGTTAGATACTTTATTAAGGAGAATTTCCATTTTCCCTGTTTGGCAGAGGGGGTGGAGCTCATATGTTGTTGGCTTATAATACATAGGAATCTCTTTTGCTATCAAAAGGAACAAGAAGAATCAGAACAAAAACTCCTATGCTTTTAAAAAATAGCATGGTGACATCTGTTTCAGATAATGTGACATGAAGCTTCTATGGCTTTCGTTTATTTGTTTTAGCTTTAGAGAGACCCAAATGGAGAGAGAAATACATTTAAACAAACAAACAAACAAAACAACCCAAGACAGTTACCACAGCCTGTCTGTGTACGTGGTTGTTTTAATGGGTTTAGAGAGGTGCCACATTAAGATCAAATATTAAGCATCATATTTATTTAGGTTGGGGTAATTATTTGCATTGGTTGGTTTTCTGAAGTTGGTGTGTGTGTGTGTAGGTGGGTGTGTGCACGAGTCTGTGTGCAGTGATATGTATCAATCTTTTCATTTCCTTTTCACTTGTCAACATGTTTAAGCAAGCGATCCCTTCCCATATAAGGGGCAGAAGAATTTGGAGCTCTGAAGCAAGAGGACAAGGAGGAAATGTTTCCTGTCTCAGCAAGTGAGAAGAGGGACAGGAGGGAAACTCCTTGCAACACTTAGTTCTTTGGGAGAAGTGGCTGTCATTTCTCCAGAATCGATTTGAAGTAAAAATCTACTAATTTGACTTCTTACAGAAACGCGTCATCCATGAGTTCAGACTTTGCCTGTCACATGTGACCAGTCGATCTGTGCCTATAATCAAATCCAATAAGAAGTTTCATCAGATCCAAAACAGGTTGAATCACTTTTAAGAACAAAATACTTGTAGTAGTTGAAACGGGATGTCCTTCATAGTCCCAGGCATCTGAATACTTGGACCCCAGAGTTTGATTCTGTTTCAGTAGGCTTAGGAGGTGTGGCCTTGCTGGAAGAAGTATGTCATTGGAGCAGGATTTGAGAGTTTCAAACTCATGCCTTTGCTAGTTTGATCTCTGCTTGGTACTTGTAGTTCAAGCTGTGAACCTTCATCTTCCTGCTCCTACTACCAGGCCTTTGCTTCTACCTTCATGGATTCTAACCCTCTGGAAATACAAGCCCAAATAAATTCTTTTATAAATTGTCTTGGTCATGATGTTTTAGCCCAGCAACAGAAAAGTAACTACTACACTAACAGACAGGACCATCATAGAGATCATGAAAATCTTCGTCACACAGCGAGTATTTTTATGACTGACAAATAATCCAGTCGATCTGTGACAGTAGATAATGTGGCATTCCAAGGGACTTGACATATGTAGGTGGATTAAGGAAGGATCGGTTATGCTATTTTACCATGCCAACCAAAACAATAGTTCTGTTTGGTGATTCCCAAATGGATGGGAAGAGCCAACCAGTGGACAACGTTCTCTAGAAGTATTTTATATACACTTTAAGGACCAATTAAGAGGTGAGGCAGTACTGATCAGCAGTGTTAATTGAAAATTTTTTTTAACGAGTTCATAACCTACGTACATTTCCCAACTGTGCACTGCAGCTCTCGGAGGTTGGCAAAGCTGAATCATAATATCTCTTTGCCAAGACTTGTCTGCAAATTCTTAACCTTTTTTTGTTTGCCAAGAACAAAGAAAAACTGTTGTAAACTTAGCTGCTGTTGTAACATATGAGCAGTCTTTTCCTAAAATGCAAATGAGACAAACAAGAATCATGACATCATTTGCAGAATGTGGTTCCATTTGGTTTCTGGTGTTTTGTGTATATATGGCTTTCATACCTCACTTGATATATTTTATTGTGCTTTACCATTTTCAGAGCACTTGCATATGGGTAATATCATTTGATCTTTTCCCAGGCCTGATGTTTTTAATATACTTCATGTTTGAAAACCATGATACTTAAATTTATATAGTGCTTGCAACACACAGCAAATGTTTTGATTATTGGTGTATGGAAATTTTTTATTATGTCTCAACATATAGGTTACACACTTTGGCAATATAAGCCAGTGTCAATTTTTATTGACACATAAACTGTATTTTCAAATCTTACCAAAATGTATCTGGGCATCCTTTAATGCAAAAATATTATTTAATGGCTGGGTGGTTACTCATGCCAATATGTAGGAACAACAAAGTGTTTTGTCAGGTGGATTATGTTGAAATTTGATTACACTTAACATTTGAAACATTGAAAAGTTAATTGTTAATGTATGGCTTAATAATAAACCTAGTTCAAACAAAGCTAAAATTTTTATTTACAGCTTATTGTTGTTTAATACATAATATAAAAAGTGTCCCATTGCCTCAAAATTGTTCTTCTTAGTACAATGTATAGTGGCTCTGAAGGTAAGAGTTGTAATTATCTTTAGTTGCAAATGAGGAATTATCAAGAATAACAATCCATTCTTTTGTTTGTCCTCAATAACTACACCAAGAGTTGGTATATGATCTAGATCAGTGGTTCTCAGTCTTCCTAATGCTGCAACCCTTTAATATAGCTCCTCATATTGTGATGACACCAACCATAAAATTATTTTTGTTGCTACTTCATAAACAATCATTTTGCTACTGCTATGAACTATAATGTAAATATCTGATACGGTGGATATCTGACATGCCAGCCCAAAGGAATCATAACCTACATGATAGGAATCACTGAACTAGAGGATTCATGAAAGGCTTGCCAAGAAGGGTAGAAAAAGAAAACAACACCAACTCTGGTCATAGTCTAACTATGTAACTCTATAGCTATATTTGGTGTGGTCGTTATTGTTGTCCATCTGCCTGCTCTTCTGAAACCTGAGCATGTGCCTGGAGCAGTATAGAATGGCTGCAGCCTTCAGCGAGTTTACTGCCTTTGCTTTTCCTGCTCAATCTCCTTCAGTGTACCCTACTCCTTGAGTGTACTCTGCTCTTGCAAGTTGCTGTGTGTGGAGCGCTGTGGCCCATGCTCACACGCTCTGTCATCTTACCTTCTATTAGCAGTAGTTGGTGATTTACATACAGACCAACAACTGGCCAAGGTGCAGGGAAAAAGAGAATGGGGAACACCTATATGCAACATCTATATTACAACCCCCTCTATAGGTGTACTTATAGATCATTAGCAGTCAGGTTAACACTAGGTTCATTTAACAGAATAACAGTAATAGATTCTGCCCTAGAGTCTATGATCTATCTAGCTATAGGTTTCTGAGTCGTGGGTTTCTGTCTCTAATCATGATGCCAGGTTCCTTTATAAAGCTCAAAATTTATTGGGAAGATAACTACAGAAATGTTTTGTTCAACCCAACATGGCATAATATATATGGCATATAATAAAGTGCTGTGTTGTATGACACATATTAGGGCATTTGAGAGCTAAGACAGGATCTCTTGGGTGTGTAGTGGTTTCCCACAATCCTCTTTGGTCTACACATTGTGTTTACTTAACTGACCTACAGTAGCCTAAGTAGAAATAGATGGATATGTTACATATAAAGAGGAATGGGCTCAAATTCTCTGTAACAAAGGCTAAATCCACAACTAAGAAACAAGAGAAGAAATCAGGGAATATCTGAAAACAGTGTTAAACATAAACAAACTGTGTTGTATGAAAGCCTTGTGTGCCAAAAGGAAAAGATGAATATATGTACAGATATGTGTGTGTATGTTTATCTTTCATTATATTTTTGAGACAAACTGCCTATTTTAACCACAGTGACTAGTAATTCAGAGACTGACAGAAGGGTTGAGGTCAACCTGGAATAACTACCCTATCTTTGCCCAATACACCCCTTCTGAAATAAAAATTAAAAAGCAGAGCTGGAGAAATAGCTCAGTGGGTAAGAGTGCTTACCATAAATAACCATGAGGCTCTGAATTCAAATCCCCAGGACCTAGATAAATACTGGGAGTGTTTCCACATGCTTGCAATACCCATACTAGAGGCACCAAGAAATGTTGATTTTAGAAATACATTGACCAGCTAGCCATGCTGAAACAGAGAGTTTTGGAAACTCACAGCAGACAAAGGACACATTCTGCTTGGGAATCTACACAACCTTGTAAACTGTCTAGCCTGAGCTTCGTGGGTGACAAACTGGCCTTTGGCAGAGTTGGGAGACCTCCCTGTCTCCCCACACTTACAGCCACTGGAATGTAGCTCGTGTAGAATGATGAACACATATGCAGATGTATAGAAAGGTGCTGGAGAACTCCCTGGAACTGCACAAGGGAAAACTCATCTCAAGACTACCTAACTCAACTCAAGGTTTCTCAGTGCTCAATCAACATAATGGGCAGAGAGAGAAATTTTTCAAACATAAGGAGAATTTGGTAAAAATCATATCTCTTTCAGAGATTCAGTTCATTATCATCATGGTGGGAAGCATGGCCATGTGCAAGACATGGTACTGGAAGAAGTAAGAGTTCTATATCTTGATCCAAAGGTAGCCAGGAAGAGACTCTGTCTTCTGCACTGGGCAGAGCTTGAGCACTAGGTGCCATCAAAGCCTGCCTACACAGTGAGACACTTCCTCCAACAAGACTGCACCTATTCTAACAAAGCCACATCTTCGAATAGTGCCACTCCCCATGGGCCAAGCATGTTCAAACCACCACACCAGGTT